>JALPQD010000405.1:0-312500 GCA_023101885.1 Typhlomys cinereus
CATATACATACATAAACCACACGTACACATGCACACACTACAAGTGCATAACACATACATACATACACACATTACAAGACATATGTGCACACATAAAATACCGTAACAATTAAAGTGCCTTGAGCTCTTATTGGAAAGACCCAACTAGAGCATTCGGCTCAACCTTACACATGTTACACTGAAGGTGTGATACAAAGAAGATAGAGGAAAGAAGGAAAAATTGTCTAGTGATAAATGAGAGGTTGCATGGTAGACAAATATTGCAGATAATGGTGGAACGACATGGCTTCACGCTTATTGCTTTTAGATAGAGTCTTCGGTATAGTTTGGCATCAAATTACCTATATAGCTAAGTATGATGCTGAACTTCTGATGTTCTTGCCTCTATCTCCCAAGTGTTGGGATTATAAACACCATGGTTCATATGGTGCTGAGATAGAATCCAGACACTCATGTATGCTATGCAAGCGTTCTACTAACTGAGCTGCATCTTCAACACAGTCTCCCATTTTGAAAATAACTTTCATTGACATGAGCTCATTTGATCCCCATAACACTCTGTGAAATACGAACATGCTTTGAGAGTCAGCCTGGGTTAATGATTATGTCCACTTGGGAAGTGAGGAAAAGAAGATCCAGACTTGGTGAGTTTAAATGGCTAGTTCAGAGCACAGTGTCCTGACTCTAATTTTGGTGCTCACTCTACCACATCATATACAAGTTGACTAGGTCTTGCTTGGTTTGGGAGGTCCATGCCTAAGTGATCCAGGCCAGGACTTCAGATGGCCCTGGGCTAGCAGAACACGTTGTCCTCATGCTTGGGATAGCAGTGACCTTGCTCAGCCCCACACGGCCTCTGGCCTCCATCTAAAGTTCACAAATGCCCAAAGGCTTTAGCTTCAAAGGCATGCCAGCCCCGCGAGGCCCCAGCTCCCTGTGGCTTCTCCCGGAATCCACAGTCCTTGTGCCAGGAGCCACAACTGCCAGCCGAGGAACAACTTGCTCCTAAGCATGTTCTGAAACACTGAGAAAAAAGACCTTTGGGAAACTAGGACTGACTAGATAGCCATCCAGGCTGAGCTTTACTCCCGTAGCCCACCACCAAGAAAACTCAGATATTTACCAAAAGTCTTATTATTCTGCGATGGAAATGGCAGCAGATTTGATATTTGTCCTTCTCTTTCTCTCGCTTTCTATATCCAACCATCTCCCATGTCCCACTGAACATGTTTATGAGATTGCTACAGTAGCCATCGTCTGCTCTTTATTGCTGTCACATGGTCGAATAATGTTGAGACACTAAGATATGCATGGAGCACTTATTGTGCAGCACCCTAGCCCTGACTGCTCTAAGTAGATGAACTTAATTAATGCCCTTCCTTTTATTCCCTCATCTTTTCACACTCTCATTTCACAAATGAATTCAACTTGTTTGTAACAGTGAGGAGGAGCATAATCTCCTTTGGCTTCTCCGACCTCCAAATGGGCTGACTGCATTATTCTCATGTGAGTTTCATCATTAAGTAATGGTGTCTAGGAGACTGACCCACAGACCTGCACGACATACTCCTTTGAAGGTAAGGACTTACTTGTTTCATATCCACACAAACCTGACATATGCTTAAGTGTGATCAAAAACAACAAAGCCGACACTGGTGCTTGCACCCTGACCCAAACACAGAGGAAAATACCAGACAGAGGCTGCCCCAAAAAACTTCAATCATCTGCGTAGAAGTACAAACTAAAGGTAATAGTGCAATGGGAGGCATAGAGTCTCTTGCTACTGGTGCTTTTCAAATAGGTCTGGGCAATAGTCTTAAGAACCTATGAAGGGGTTACCAGTTCAGCGGGGGTGGGGGGAAGGGTGGATAGGATTCCAAATGAGCTACTGGGATCCCACTACCAAAGTTCACATAATCCCTGCCCAGATTATGGGAAAACACACACACACACGCCACAAACACACAATACTCCTGCTTTCTTGCATAAAACCTTCTACAGATTGCTGCTGTTTAGAACATTCATTCTCAGATTCTGTTGTCCCAACTCTCAGGCTCTGCTGTGTTACTTACTGGCTTCCCTGAGGTGTAGGAGAGGAGGGTAGGGAAAGTCAATCAAAAGTTGCTAAAACCCTTCCTGTGATTGACAGCCAAAGGAGCTTTATTTCTTATAATTACGTGAAAGAAATATTAATCACTGAAAAATTTCATTTGGCCAATCAACAGCAGCAAAATTGCTTATTAAAATTGTTTCAAAACTCCTGGACTCCTGCATGAATTAAAGAGAAGGCCACACTGGCAGTACCACACTTCACGCGACCTTTTCTAACTGTGGCTTTCTTTGCCATGTGAGTATCTACCTTTGGTTCAAAGTACCCCTCCCCTGTCCCTATTTCTATGTTTCTAGATGTTCTGCAGGTAGTGGGGATCATCCCACCCATCCATTTCTTGTTTGATGAAGTATTCTCTTGAAAGGCTCAATTCATTGCTCATATCCTCTGCTAACCTCTCATAAGTTTGACATTTGTCAGAGGCTTAGAACAGACTCCAGTGTTTTTTTTCCCCACTAAACCACTCGTGTATGTGTCCAGTGTCTATAGCATCTAATGGCACATAGTAGGTACTTAATAGATGTGTGTCAAAGAAGAGAGATGATTACAAAAAGCTGTAAGAAAAGTCTCAGTTTAACTATGCTGAGTTGAAGTGTTTCAGATACATACCCGGGAGTAGTGTATGTTGGTAATAGGGTAGATTTCTTGAGGAAATATGCTTATTCATCGATGTTTACGGCAACACTATTCACAATCAGTCAAGTTCAGTATTTATCAACAGAGAGAAATAAATAAAATGTGGCATATGAACATGTACATTTCAGTCATAAAGAAGTACAAAGTTATGTCATTTTCATTAGATTTTGCTTTATTTTTGCTTCTAAAGAATTAAATTTTGTTTGAATAATAATTTAATTGGCATATATTCATTTTATATGGCACTGTTTCAGGTAGACATTTTCATACAAATATATAATATGATTAAGCATTTCCTATTCCTCCCTTACTTTCCATCACTTTTTTCTCTCCAGTTCCATTGGTTCTCATTCCTGAGAGTTTTGGTTCTACTTTTATGTTCTCTCTCTTTTTCTCTTTCTTTCTTTCTCCCTCTCTCTCTGTATGATTTTATGTATCTATATAAAACTTCAGTTCTAAAAATGAGAGAAATCATGTAATATTTGCCTTTATAAGATTGATTCAGTTCACTTAATATTATTATTTCCAGTCCTGAAAATGACATAACTTTGAGCCCATAGACACCAGGAAAAATTTCTTGAATGGCACTTTCTCCAATCTGCTCTTTCATATTTGAATTTCTACCAACTAATATTTTTATAATATAGCATCAAGATTTCTGTGAGTCACTAATATCAAGAACAAAGCTCATAAAAAGTCAAATGAGAAGCAATCTCTGGAGTGGCCCAAACATCAGAATATTGAATGTTTTTATTCACAGAATGAAGTGGTAGGAAGTCAGACCCTAAGGTGGCCTAGTATGCTTCTTGTCTGCTGGCATCCTACCTTTGAGTGGTCTCTTCCCAGCTTGAGCCAGGGCCAATCCATGCCACAACATGCAGCTTACCTTTCTCTGCCTTGTTTGAAGGCTTTCAGGAGCAAAGTTGGGAGACACGTTGCAACTTTTGCCTTAGTCACTTGGATCATTCACTGTCTAAGAAGCTTGTTATCATGGTGGAAAAGACCTGAGTCCTTCCATCAATAGGTAATACCATGTGAGGTACCTCCTTTGGAAACACCCCCTTCCTTGAAAAACCATTGAAAATTGCAGCCCTGGTTTCCTTCTAGTACAGCTTCCTCTGCCTAGCCAACCTGATGTCAAATTCTTGACCCACAGAAATTTGAAAATGAGAAACACTTATTGGTAAACCATTCAGAGTCAGAACAATTTATCCTGAAATAATAATAATATGCAGTATGCTCTCAATAGCAAATGCAGAGCATAGCACATTGCCAATCATTTATTGGGTAGGTGTTTTTTTCAATGCCTACATTTTCTGAGGGAATCTAACTCTAATGCTAGATCTCCCAGGCAGTTAGAGCTAACTGATTCAGACAGAAAGAGTATGGATACAAAAAAGCAGAAGTTAGGACCAATGGATCAGTTCATTTTCTTACATGAGCTGATAGAGACCTGAAATTTGTCTTCATCTGCAGTTGAACTCTCTTCTTGGTCGCCAGTGTGATGGCAGATGGTAGAAACACAACCACTGGTTTAGGCTAAAAAGTGGATTATTCACTTGTAGAACTGAATGAGTACAGGAAAGTGCTTTATACATTCATATAATCCCAAAATAATTTCATAAAGCAAATACTGACTTTATTCCTGAAAACCATAGCAGTATAAAAGGAAGGTAGAATCTAGGGTTCAGATGGTATCCTGAACAATCTCTCTCCCCCACTTTTGGCTATTTTCCCTCTATTTTGCTCACTGGCCCATCCTTCCCCTTTTCTTTAGACTACCATCAAGTGTCCACCCAGATAATGGAAAGCCATTGCTGAAGTTCACATAGTGATGAGGAGGAGGATCTTTCTCAAAGGAAATTGCAGGTTTTGCTGTTAGGATAGAGGACAGCAGAGCTCTTCCTGGACAAGCAAGTAATGGTCACCAGGGTGTTTCTCACATGGCTGAGTGGAGGAGAGGATAGGAAAGAATTGAGCAGAGCTTTGCACTGATGCTCAGTCCCTAAACGTTGCTATAATAATGAGCTTTTTGCAAGGCCTTATGGGTACCTGTAGTGGAGAACTGGAATGGTTTATACTGGCTTCCAAGAGCCAATCATTAAGATGTCAGGAATTCTGGTTGTTCCTAGCCATTTGAAAATTAAATGGAGCCAGTGAGAAGACTCAGTCAATAAGGCATTAGTCATGTAAGGCTGATGACCTGATTTTGATCTCTGAAGCTCATATAGAAGTGAATTGAACCATACAAAGTTGTTCTTTGACCTCAATATGCATGCCATCATGAATGTGCTTGTGCACATGCATGTATGCTTGTTATGCACACACTGAAGAAATACGTGAGCAAATAAGCCAAGATTAAATGGTTTAAGTTTAAGATAAAATTATATTAAAATAAAGGCAATGAATGGGCAACTCATGTCATTAATTATTTAAAGTGTATTTTTTTTTATCTATATTATTTATAGCTACTGCAAGTATAGAAAGTGGAGCATACTTTCATGGATTTAATTTTGAAACTGGCTATGGTGGCTATAGAAATGAGCAAGTGTGACAATTCAGGATTTTGTTTATTTTCTACTCATCAGCTATATTTAAGAAAGTGATAACATGGGGCCAATATATTTATAGCTAATGCATTGTAAACTGTTAAAAAATTTGACAAATATTCCCTTAGTATTAAGATTTGTGAATTTCTGACTCAGCAGGGATGAAATGTTTCTGAAAAACAAGTAAAGCTTCAGTGTTTGCCTTTCTTCTCATGCTAAAATATCAACTGACGTTTATGTTGTCATTACATGTGTTCATGAATTCCAACTTGAGTTTGGCAACAGACACGGAGTTCAGCCAAATGGAACAAAAGCATCTTCTAGGACTAAACAGGCTGCATGGAACTCACAGTTTTGTACAGTTGTTATCATTTGTAGACAGTGTACTTGCTACACATCTGGTATATAAGAAAACTGCATAATGAAGTGTGCGTATGCCTAAGTAATTTCCTGCCTCCCCTCTCGTAGAGCACTAGTTATTAAACACCAGGTACTATTGCAGAAAGTGTGGCTATGCAGGTGTGTATTAGCCTAACGGTTTGGACTATGTGGGCAATAGAGAACCATCTGGGCTTTTTTGAGCAGAGACATGACCTAATTAGTGTTGCATGTTTCAAAGTTCACTCTGGCAGTAGGAGGGGAGATAGATCAGAGGAGAGAAGTTCACAGGCGGGCAGGTCTCATGGAAAGTGTGTTCAGATTCAAATGCCATCAGTAACATGTCAGCAAAGTGGGAGGTATTATGCTGAGGAATTTCATGTGCTCTTTCTTTAGCTCCCGATAACAATTTTGTGGAGGTGGTTGGATGCCATCAGGAGAAAGGTAATGAGCTGGACCAAAAGGTAGAGATTTTAGGACAGGGAGTGAGCTCTGCTGGCTGGGATGTGTGGATCTCTTTGGCTGCCTGGTAGTCCACCCCTTAGTGAAGATACCTGAGGAACCCCTTCTCCCATTGGGGAGAACCTATTTGCCCTCAGAGAAGGACTGCACTCCAGTACGAAATAGTCTCTGAAATGAGGAGAGGAACAGTAGAATGAGAGGAATGATGAAGAGGAACGAGGACGGAAGGAGTATGTAGGACACTAATCAAGTAAGGCAGTATATTAGGCCGCAAAGAATGGCGCCTGTATCGATGTTAGCCGGGTGGATGTCGAGGAGGGGAGTGCATGGGAATCGTAGGTCCGAGGTTATCCTATGCTGGATCGGGGACTTGTTCTCCTGTTACTTTTGAGTCGATTTCGTAGTCCTTATTACTTTATTATTCTTCTTCTTCTCTTCTTTTCTTACCTTCCTCGTTTTCCTATGTATGCTCTTCCTATTTCTCTCCTCTTCCTTCCTTTTCTTCCTTCTTCCTTCCTTTTCCTTCCTTCCTCTTCTTCCTTCCGTCCTATCTATCAGTCTTCGGTTCTTCCTTCCTCTTCTCCCTTCCTTCTTTCTTCCTTCTCCTTCCTGATTTCCTCCTCTCTCCTCGTCCTTCTGTTCATCGTCCTCCTCCCTGTTCTTCTTCCTTCCTTCCTCTTTCATTCCTTCCTTCTCTCTTCTTCTTCTTTCCTTCCTTCTTCCTTTCCTTTCTTCCTTCCTCTTTCTTTCCACTCCTTTCCTCCCTCCCTCCCTCCTTCCTTTCCTTCCTTCCTCCTTTCTTCTTTCCTTCTTCCTTCCTTCCTTTTTCCTTCCTTCCTTTTTCCTTCCTTCCTTCCTTCCTTCTTCCTTCCCTCCCTCCCTCCCTCCTTCCTTCCTGTCTCTTTCTCTTTCTCTCTCCTTCCTTCCTTCTTTCTTCCTCTCTCTCTTTCTCTTTCTCTCTTTCTCTCTTTCTCTCTTTCTCTTTCTCTCTTTCTTTCTTTCTTGACTCAAGGGTAATATCAGGAAGCATCCTGGATTGCTCTTGATCCTTATTGCCTTGGGGCTCCTAGACTTCACTTTCCAGGACTACAAATACAGGAGGATCTGGGGATCCAAACTTAGGTCCATTTGCTTGCAAAGCAAAGACTTTAACCACTGAGCCATTTCCAGCACTTCTGCCAAGTTTCTAAACTAGTCTCCACTTTTGCCCAATTTCCCATTTCCCTTAAGTTTTCCACAAATGAACCCAACTAAAACTTTCACACGAAAGCCCTGTCTGATTAGAGAAAAAAAAGGTGAAGAGGACGGTTTGGGGATGAGTGAGAACTAAGGATATTCCTTAATATCATGTATTCTCTGGGTCTCTGGTTCTGATGAGTTCACTACTTTTAAACATCTATGTATAGTGGATTATGCAGAGCTCTTGTAATAGGGAGCTTGGGCTCCTTTATTTCAGCCTGTCTCCTCGCCAGCCACACTGAGGTGCATGTTAATGAGGGCTGGGCAGGCCCCTGGCTGGGAAACATGAAAGGCACACCTCCCTGTGTGTGATCTGTCTTATCAAAGGCCAACGAAACATCAGTGAGGAGGAAAATTGACACAGTGACAGAATCCACCCCTTCTCAAAGGATGGGTGCTGACGAAGCCTCATTAGAGAGATCTCTGCGCTTTGGCCCGATTCAAATATTCCAACCCACAAGGATCAGGAAGCAAAGGTTGAAGTGGCCTGGCACTCAGGTCTTTAGCTCCTCTTTCTGTGCAAGGGGATGAAGAAAGACCGCAAAAATCAGCCAAGGCCAGACCCCAGCTAGCAGGAGTGCTTAATCAGCAGCCCCAGTCCTAGCCCCTCCTCAAAAAAAAAACCCAAAACCCTGCCTGTTGCTAAGGAGGTATTAGTGACAGATACCATAAAAGGAGTTAGCCTCCTGTCTCTCAACTTCTCCATCAAACTGCTCGCTGGCAATAGATCAAGGAGTCGGGTTTCCACACTGATCACATCTGGCTGTGTCTACAACAAAGATCAAAGTGACAGATCCATAAGTACAGAGAAGCCACTTTCCAGTGTCTGTCCCGGCAACCCACTGCCAGGCACCTGTGCGATGCTTACAAGACAGGCATTTGTGGGTGTAGAGTGAGCAGAGGCAGGAGGGAAAGATGATGTGTTTTCCACAGCAGGAGGGACTTTTTCTTGTCCTTGAACCTTCTGGGTCTTTGGGCCACATGGGAAAGATTTCTTCCTGACTCACTCCTGCCTCTCACTCCCAAAGTCCTGACTATGTCCTTAGGTTCTACCTAGGCAGAGGCAGGCCTGGGAATCTTCTAAGGACGCTTTCTATTGCTTAGCCTGGGACCACTTAAAAGATAAACAGAAGTAGTGTTCTGGCCTGGAAGCTCTAATAACAGCAGGCTTCTCCAAGCTGCATTGTCTTTACTGAAAGGAATAGTGTGTTCTACCCAACAATAATCTTCCAAAAGTGTTGGACTGGACAGAATCCTATTTATCACTGCCTCCCTTTATGGAAAGATGGATCTCAGTACCAATCCCCCAAATGGTGTTGTATGTCAAAGGACGGGTTCGACAGTTGTTGTTGTTGTGTGTGTTGCTGCCATTGTAACTTCTCCTAACATCGTCAAAGCCCAGCAAGGGAAAGTCTGATATAACAGATATAACAAAAGAGCCCACCGCACGAGGCTGGGGTCACAGTCACATGCTAACATCATGGCTGTCACCAGAACTCCATCTTGCTCCACAGAACTGGCCATTCAAGCTGCCCTCTCTGCCCTTTCAAGTTTAATTTGTTTCAAATCTTGTAGGAGCCATAGAATTATTCCAGGATTGGAGTCAAGTGAAAACAGGTGTGCCCCTCTTTTATCCTTCCACCCCACCTTCAAAGGAACATGATTAGGCTCTAGATTAAGCAGGCTGGCCAGGGAGGGAGGAGCCCCGTGGCATGTCTGGTACGCATCAGCGGGATGCTGACTCTGGCGCTAAGGCCCCAGTTCAGGACTCCCGACCTCACTGACCTTCTCATGCCCTAAGAGCCCATGCTGAGACAGGATGTGGCAAAGCACCAGTAACCACCCTGTGCCAATCCCTTCCATGCTCCAATGCAGACCATTCTGGCCTGGTACACCAGCCCATGGTGGTCCTAATTTCCAAGAAAAACCAGAATTCTGTCCTTGGCTATCTCAACATTTGCTTTGGCAGTTCCATATGGGCTGACCTTCCCAATATGTCAATATTTAGGGGACCGTGTGTGAAAAACACTCACAGTTCTTAAAATGAAATAAAAAAGTCTTATTCAAAATAGAAAAGCCAGAGTTCAGTAAAAAGTCAAACCACAGGCAATATATATATATATATTCTACTTGTGTAATTCTTGGGAGGGAAGCGGTTACATTCAGAGTTACCAGGTTTGTGCTGCAGAGATCTGCAGGGTCAGACCTAAGCTGTCTCCTCATGTATTTATATAGATTTCTCTTTTTCCTCATCTCTTCTTAGCTTGATGTCAACAGATCCCAAACTGAAAATCTTAAATCCATACCTTTCTCTTGATCTTTAGACTCCTGTATCAGTTACTGACTTGCTCTCCCTTCTCTGAACCAAAAATAAACCAAAAATATTCAATACGACTCCACCCAACTTCCCAGCCTTGGAAGTACCATGTTTTATTTGCTTTGGTCAAAAGCCTTTGAGAGAGCTTTGCCTTCTCAGATCTTTCCTCACTCCTGCAATCAGTCTGCCAGGGTCTTTTATGTGCTCTTATTCAAAATTTTTCTCATCTAACTGCTTTTTAACCATTGATTTCACTATCTTCCTGCTCCAGGCCTCCACAGTTTTCTTCACTCAAATTCCCATCTACCCTAGAGAGAGAAACAAAAATGATTGCTTTAAGATACAGTTGGTTCATAGCACATTCAGTTCCTCCTGTGGCTTCCCATCATGCAATAAAAGTTGAGCATCTTCACAATGACCCCGAAGAATCTCTAGTGAGAGTTCTCCGTCCCCATACGCATTCCTTAACCGCTGATCTTGTCACTAATCCCTCTTTTCCTGCTTTCTCCATTCCAGCTGCATTGATCCCCCTACCCTCAAACTCAACAATTATGCTCCCATTTGGGATATTAGCTCCTTATGTCCCTTCTGTGTTTAGGATGTTCTTTCCTTCCCTGAGGTATCTGTATTTGGTTTGCTCCCTCAGTTTCTTTAAATTTCAAGCATCACATCCAATCACTATGTAAAATAGTCATAGACACACACACATACACACATACACCTCCCTTCTACAGTCTTATAACCCTGACTATATTGCTGATCTTGCTTTCTATTTCTATGTAGCAATTATTTTGTTTGTTTTCTGTGCTCCCAAACAGAGTAAGTTCCATGAAGATGAAGTTTCACTTCACTCACTGAAATCAATGGTTACAGCATAGACTGATGTCTCTCAGATGTGGTAGACATGGATTTTTTTTATGTTTTTGAATTTTATTTTTTATACATTTTTTATTATTTCTGCTCATACAAACTTAATAGGTACACCAGTTCCCTCCCTCCCTCCTCCTCCCCCCCGAACCCCCTACTCCCCCTCCTCTCACCCCTACCTCCCCATCCCCCAGTGCCTCCTGCCCCCATTCCCCGAGAGTCCTTTATTGTGCATGCCTGACTCTCCTCTGGGCCCTCCTCTCCGGTGACGTACAAGGACCCAGTGGCATTTCCCTGAATGCTTTCCCGTGTTCCCCTTAAGCATAGGAACACTACTGTGGCTGTCAATCTCTTGCCTCCAAGGATCTTGGTGCCTTTAGCAGATGCTAGACTTTGTGAGGTCAATAGTGTGTTGGACATTGCGCAGGGCATGCAAAGGGTAGATGTGGATTTTAAAGAAAATTAATACCTAGTATCTTTCAAACCTTCTCACACCTTCAACTTTCTTCTTCATAATCACCTTAGCTTTAAGGACAAAGCATGAAACTGTATTGCAAATATTTTTGTTCAAGCATTTTATGTTCCTACACATACTCGGACATGAAAAACTTTGGGACAGAGACGGTCATGTAACTCAATCAGAACCAACCAAACACAATGAATCTGTCTGATTTCTGGAAGATTTTCTGGGACAGCTTGTCATGGAATGTGAAACTGACAAACCGACAAAGAACTTGACTTGCTGTAGTCATTTGAATGCTGACAGACGAGTTTAGACAGCCTTTGAGACAAATGAATAGGGAATAGTCCAGAAATCTTCAGTGTGAGCGTGTATGCGTGCATTTCTGCATGCATATAGTGTGTCTGCAGTGGTGGTGATTAACTAAGGGCCATCCCAAATATGGGAAGTTCTGGAAGAAAATACAGAAAGAATAAAAACATAGCAAGATAAACTCTCTTCCTATCCTCAGTCCTCCTACTGAGCTTCGTTCTTTGCAGTACTTAAGACTTCAATGGTCTTCGAATATAAAACAAGGATGGCAAATGCATTGTGCAAAATAAGCATGTATAATTGACATGTGATCACTTTCCTGGGACTTAATGTTGAGAAAAATTTAGAAGCCGTGAAGAGCCCAGTGGGAAAATTCACATCAATTGACTAGTAATATCTGTTATGAACACAAGACTGGAGAACGGCAAGCATTAGTGAAGAAATTATGGCTCTGAGAAAGTATGGAAAAATTGAACTAATTTCATCAAATATGTACATATAAGGAAACAGAGAAAGAAAATGTATGATTAGATTGAGGGGAAATTCAGAAGCTTGGAAGTTCGACAGCCTGCAGCCTGTTTTACCTGGAGCAGAAGAGCCGTGTCAAGAAGAGATGTGATAAGGTTGGACATGCTCCACCAGGGACAGTCTAATTGATGAGGGCCTTGAACGTTGGACTGAGGAGGGTAGATTGGATGTAGCAGTAATAGGAGGTTCTGTAGGGTCTTGAGCAGGTGAGGGTTGTAATAAGATTGATGTTGGAAGCAGATTATTCTGTCAGCTGAATCCAGGATGAATTGAAACCATGGGAATTGGTGTTGGGGAGGCTGGTTAGCGTCTTACTGCAGCAAGGCAAGGAAGTGCACTCTGGAAAATGTCTTAAGCACATCTGTCATGCGTATGACCACAGACCCCTTAGTTGTGTCCAGACCTACGCCACGGACATGTTTAGAGACATTTCAGAACCCGGATAGAGCTCTCAGAGCGAACACGCTGAGCAGTTGCAGAAGGTCTCTCAATTTCGTTTATTTGACAGCGACTAGGGCGAGCAGGGAAGCAGTTCTCAAGCAGCCATTTCAGGCACAGTTGTGGAAGGAATTTGGGGCTCTCATAATTGTGGCCCCACAGAAATGGCTCGGACGTTTCCAAGAAGTCAAGTGAAAAAGACATTTGTTCATTCTTAAATCTAATTCTGACGAAGCTCAGATACATGTCCAGACCAGTCACAGTAAGGGCAAGGGATATACACGCCAATGCTGACAGAATCCAGGCTGATACAATAACAAAGGGAAGCAAGATAGAGACTAGACACAGGGAGGCTACATTCTAAGAGCGCAGGACTGGTCAGTTCTGTTTGCTGGTTTCCATCCCTCGATGCAGGCTATCTCAATTGCAAAAGGAAGACTTTAAAGTTCCATGTAAATTTCCCAATTCTTGAATTTATTTATTTATTTATTTATTTATTTATTTATTTATTTAACATTTCTGTTCAGAACTCCCAACCCATAAACTACGAATATAATTCCACTGTCCTCTATTACTGAGCATAGATCTGGAGTTCAGAGAAGCCCCTCTAACAAAACCCATGTGTTAAAGGTTTGGGTCCAGCTCACCATCATTAGATGGTGATGGAATCTTTCAAAGGCAGGGTCTAGTGGGAGGTCATTGAAGGGGAACTCTGGCCATCCCCTTGCTTCTGAGATGAGCAGGCTCCTCTACTACATACTCCTGCCACAATCTACCACAGGCCCAAAGCAACAGGGCTGAGGAGCTATGAGCTAAACTCCTGAGAACATGATCCCAAATCCAACCTTTCCTCCTTTTAAATCAATGATCTCAGGAATCTCATCACAATGACTGTACACTAACAAATGCAGTACTTAATTCAAAGAAGCAGAAGATGAGCTTTAAGAGCAAGCAACCTAGGAAAATATCTAGGTCTGCCCACACTTCTCTAGGGAGCCCTGGGCAGGGCCTGGGTTCTATTTTGCTAAATAGATAATGACAATGGAGATAATGACAATGGTTGTCCTTAATTAAACCCTTCACAAAGTGCCAGGCACTGTTTGAGTGAAGTATTGCATCATCCGATTCTTGCTTTTTATTTGATTTTTTTTCTCCATTTTTCAGATGAAGAAATTGACACAAACAGCTTAGATGATACTTCACAGGCCACTGTAGGAACAGATGGGAAACAACCCCCATGGTACACATTCTAGGGATTAGCTGTTGCTTTTATTAGTCATAGGTAGAGAGAAAACGTGTTCTTTTGCAAATCACCACTGATAAAAGTGGTTTCTATTCCTGTGGCATAGGAAGCTTTTCTTTACGAACTGACTCTTGTTTTAGGAATATGTCCGGCAAGACTTTTTTGGGGGGGGACATAGGAGCAAACGTTTCTAAAAGGTGACCTGAGAATTGTCCAACTGGACAAAGAATGATGCTGAACTCTTCCACAACATAGATAACAGAGAAGTTCTCCAGCATCCACAGAGTCTGGGTGAAGGGAATAAAGGACTAAGAAGCAATGAAAAGGGGGAAAGGGTGAGGAAGGGAGTGAAGGAAAGAAACTCAAGTCCCTTGGAAAGACCTAAAAAGCCAGAGGAGATTAGAGACTTGCCCTCTTCAAAATGGGGAGAAAAAGTCAGGTGGTAAAGACTCCCAGTCCTCAATCCAAAAGCTTCCTTTCTCAACAGAAGCTGTTTATTATAGAAAATTCTAATTGGCCAAAGTACAGAAAATAAGTGATGGAGGGCTTCTCATCCCTAAACAGGACATCTAAACCATCCTTCCCACCCTCCCACACACACCTCAAGGATCAGGGGACACCAAAGAAGAGGGCACAGTAAGAATGTAAGCTCCGGAAGGTGGGGGGACTGAAGCGGACATTGTCTTCTGGACATGATGAGGCTGTTGCATCCATCAAATCAGTGCGTGTGTATCTCCAGTTCATGTGTATTTCCACAAGAAACTACATGGGATTTGTCCGATCAACATTGTATCACGGAAGGGAAACGATCTCAAGAGGCCCCGCTCCTCCCTGACAGACTGCTCCGTGGTACCGCTGGATGTTGAGGGGAATGTCTTCCTCAATGGTATGTCCATCGATATATGACTTTGTGAAGACAGTTCACCCTCTTGTCACGGCTGAGCCTTAAGTCAAATCCTTGTGCTTGCGAAGGCTCCTGCAGGGAAGCAGAGGAACTCTGGGTGGTTTTGTGGCCTTGGGATCCGTCCCAAGGCTTCCATGTTCGAGGCAAGTGCTCTATCACTGAGCTCCTTCCTCAGCTCTCTTTTTCCTTTTTTATTTATTTGAATGGCGGCAAGGCACGGGGAGAGGAGACAGGAGCTTCTCTCCCAAGGGTTTTCTGCTCATTCAACGCTATCGACGACCTAGAGGGGAAGTGTCCTGTTAAGACTGTCTACAGGGAAGGAAGCTAACGCACAAAGCAAATGAGTAATTGTCCGGAACTACTCAGCTCTAAGCCACATCAGATTTGCACGCTTAACCTCTCCATGATCCTGAAAGAAAATCCCGTTGTGAGTGAGGAGATGACATGAAAGAAGATGAAAAGAAAGGAAGCAGGAAGAACAAAAGTGAAAAAGAAATGCAAGCCCTTTGCGAACTCCCAGGATACTATGAAGAATCGGGGAGGAGACCCAAGGTAATCACAGAGGACCCAAGGTAATCACAGGGGACCTGTGAGCTGTGACTTGAACTCTTCTCACTTAAAGATACAAACCAGGTGACCCGGCTTTAGCAGATCTTCCTGGGATAGGCTGTTCAGTTTCAAAATTAAAATAGGACATGCAAAAGACTAAAAGCCCATTATTCCAGGTCAATTCAGATGTTAACTTTAACAAAACTGAGTGATCCCTAACTGATGGGTAATTATGTGTATCCAGGGGAAAGGGAAATGTCAGAAAGTGTTAGACACTTCCCAGTGTGGGGAGATGAAATTCAAACCTCGCAAGACAACATAGAGACATTGGAGTGATTTTTTTAACTGAGGAATTTGTGGGCAAGGGAAGCAACCATCTTGTCACCTAGAGGTCTGCCAGTTGCTTTCAAAGACACGATTAATATCTTAATCCAAAAAGAGAAAGTGGCCAAGTGCTTTCATGAGGCAGACCTTTGATTTTTGCCTACTCTGGAGCAGAAAGAAGCAAAATTGTTGCATGTTTTGAACTCTCCATTTGAATAGCGCTAGCACATGCTACTTTTGCAGTTTAAAGAGACAGACCCACATGATGAACACTTTTTTCTTCCCTTATTGATTTGCGAAGCATGAGCACAGTGATTTAACTTTTTACTTACCACAATGAGAGAAATCTTTGAATGAAAATGGTATTCATCAAAGGTAAAAAGTTAAGGTTCCTCGCGGAGGAAAAGGACAGGCATGATCAAAGCCTCAGGCATTTAACTCTTGGGAAGACAAGGTAGCCCCTGGGTCTGTGTCATCTGACATTTCTCTCTTTTCTTCCTTCACTAATTATCTGACCAGTAAGCGTGGAAAGTCTCTATTTTATCCATGATCCCTCATCAACCTCAGCAGTGTGAAAAACAGACTCCTTCTTTCTCTAGCATTCTGCTTTGGCGTCTTAGAATGAGTTCTGGGGCGCAGAAATAAAGGCTTACTCACAAGCCCGCACTCTCTGAGACATCCTCAAACATCAAGGGTTACTTCCCCGTCCCGTTTCCTTTCATCCGGAGAGCTTTGCATCTGTGTTCTCGGTCTTGGAAATTACCCACGCGACGCAATTGCGGGTGCAGCTGAGTCGAGCGACTGGCATGTGTGGTGAGTACTTACAAAGAGAACCAAAGCCAGGGACCTGAGAAAGATGCTCTTCTTTGAGGTGGGATTGTGCAGGGCTGATTGTGCTGAACGAAACCGGAGCCAAAAGGGAGGGAAGAGTTTCGAAGCGAGTAAAAGGCATTTGTGGAGGCTTAGAATCAAACAAAGGAGCCTTTCCACGACCAAGAAATGACAACAATGGATGGAGAGCCATGGAACGGTGCCCAAGGGGGCCCCCAAATGCTCATTTGCCTTTAAGGTTGTTTGGGTTTTAATTAGTGGGGCCTTGCCCAAAAGGATTAAAAATCTTGAACTTTGAGGAAGAACAATTTCGCAAGGGCAAATGGAAAGAAGGCTGGGTGGATACAGATGGCAGAACGGCTCCTTGCTTGTTTAGCCAGGGGTGGGACTAAAAGTGGGGCCAGTAGCTATATTTGCAAGAAAGGCTCAGAGTGCTTTAGTCTACTTTTAAGTGTGAGGTGAAACTTAGCAGAAGCTATGACCTTGCATCAGACATCACTAGCTCATATTCCTACTTCCTCAATGAGGTCACTGAGCAACTAAATCTTTCTTCTGCTCGGCCCACAGCCATACTTGGAAGAGCATGCCTCCCATAATAAACTGCTTCTGTTCTTATCGCATTGCATGTGTCCCTGGTGTTGTGCTAGGTTCTTTGACATAAGAACCTGGAAACCCTAGTTCTCCTTGGACTCCAATCCATGGCTTGATACTTATGCTGCCTTGAAAAATGATGTCTGCTTATTTCCTCCTTTCTGAAAGTTTCAAGCAGTTGAACAAGAGCTTCTCTGTATCTATGTAAATTACCATCCCTTGTAGCAAATACTTGGTCATGTGAATATACACAAGACAGTGCAGATAGCAAATATGTAAGTTTTAAAGAATAATAATAATTTAAGGCACCTTATCCATTTGAAATCTAAATCACATATCTTTTAATGGGACCTGTCTTGAACTCAATGCATGTTTTAAAGGTGTATTCATGTCAATGAATGAATTATGCATTCTCAATGAGGGTGATAGTGCCCTCAAGGGGTGAAAATTTGGTCTGAGACTACAGAAAATTGTATTTAGAAAAGATTACATAGACTTACATTGATATAGGTATGTGGATATAGAGATGATGTTAAATGGATAGAGAGAGATAGATATCATTTATAAACACACATTATAAATTCAGTTTGTATGTTAGATTTTCATCAGAGCAGGTTGAGTAGGAAGTAATAAAAGACTCTACTTAAGGATGTGATAATGAGAAAGGCTGAGAAATGCAGTTACATCAGGTATTTTCATTGTGTTTTGTCTCACTAGATTAGTAGATTACAATTATCTACCTGCTTAATGTATATATATATATATATAAATATATAAAACACACACATATATAAGAGGCTGTTTCAAATTATTTTTTATCACCAAACAACATTGTACACATGAACTTGATAATATGTATAACTTATTCCAATTACTTGTAAAACACAATTTGTGAAACTCACACAGGAAGAAACAAATAGCCTGGGAAGGCCTACATCTATTGAAAACATTGAACCTTTCAATTGAGAAAGCAAATATGTAAAGAAGAAATTATATAAATTTCTAAAGCCATTTCCAAAAGAAAATGTTCTTCTTCAAGGAATACTGTCCTAACTCATCTGGGGGCCAATATTACTTTAATATCAAAAGTAGATTAAGGATATTACAGGAAAACTAGTCACTAACTCTCATGAACACAGATGCAAAAACCCTCAATAAAGTATTAGCAAAGGGAATCCAACCATGTATGAAATTACAAATCACATACTGAATTTATCCTAGGTATATAAGTTGGGATCAATATTCAAAAGTCAAGTAATGAAACCAATCACATCAATATACTAAAAAAAGATAAAATCCACATGATTATACTAATAGTTACAAAATCTCATTTGGCAAAACTCAAGAATCTAGCATAATAAAAATTCCCATAAAGTTAGAAATGAAGGTGGACTGCCACAACCTATTAAAGAATAGCTACAGAAGTCCACAGTTGATGTCATACATAGTGGTGAGAAACTCAAAGCTTTCCTTCTAAGATCAAGGACAAAGCAAGACTGTCTTAATACAACCATTGCTTTTTAACATTGTGCTAGTGCAGAGAGACAATAAAAGGAAATAAAATGTGTGAAGATTAGAAAAGAAGGCATAAAACTGACTTTATTTTTAGATGAAATTGCCTATGCAAAAAATATGAACAAATAAGAAAAGTTGCTTATCTTCCACTGACTTTTGCTGTGGACCTAAAACTGTTCTTAAAAAAAAGAATTTGTTAAGAATGAACTGGTATCCTTGTATACATCTGCTGGTACACATGCACATCATTTAATTTAGAGAGTACCTAGAGAATGAATTGACTAGTTGTATGGTGCATGCATATTCAAATTTATGAAGAATGTCCTGTGCTGTACCTGAATTGTCTTAACTTCCATTGCCACAACAGCATGTGAGTTTTGTTATTCCTCCGAGTCCTTACCAATGCTTGAGATGCTCAGCCACAGTAAAATGTGGCTTTTAGTTTTGTCCTTAGAGGAAAGCTTTGGAGGGGGGACTTAATTTATAATTGACTAATTACTAATTAAATAGAGTATCTTCTCATCTGTGAGTATGTTTTATGCCAACACAAATTTCACCTCTGTAAAATGTTATTTCTTTTGCCATTTTTGTTTGGATTGTTTGTTCTATCTACTGGCAGGGATTCCTTATGCTCTGAAAACTATTTCTTTATAACTAATATATCTAATAAATATCATGTGTTGTCTTGGAATGCTTTCTTTAACCACTTTGTGACAGTTTGGGGTGAATAAAATCTCTTTATTTTGAAATAGTCAAATTTAGCAACCTTTCTCTGTTTTTGTTAATGTCTGTTCCTACCGTTAATCTTTTATTTCTTTTGCATTCTTTTCCTTTTGTGGAAGGAATTTATAAGGTTTAGAATTTCCTTAAGGATAATATTACTTTTCTATTAATTTTCTGTTATTTTAATAATACTTATTTTTGACTTTCCATTGTAATTTCTTCTTTTACACATGTGGATTTTTACTCCTAAATGTCTGGAGTTATTTTAATCATCTCTTTGTTACTGATTTCTAACATATTGTGATACAGTTAGGAATGTAGTTCCTATGATACCCTTTGAACTTTGTTAAATCCTACTTTATGACCAAAAGTGTGATCTGGGTTCCATGTGTGCTTGGGCAAGATATGTATTTTCTAGTTCTCTGTGTGCAGTGATATATATATATATGATAGATGTTAATTAAATTTCACAAATCTTCTTCATTCTCATTCCTTGACAGCATGAGCTATCAATTACTGAGAGAAATGTGTTAAAAATCTGAGGCTAATCTGTCAATTTTACTTTTCAATTTTGTTCCTATACTTTGGTAGGCATATATTTTGGTAAGTTATTAGATGCATAAAATTTAGAAGCATATAATGTTTTCTATGTCACAGATGTTTGCTTCCTTAAAGTGTATTCTATCCAATGATCAATATAATTATCCCGTTTTTCTTTTTGCAAGTCTTTGCATCGAGTGTCAGAAGCTGATTAGGAAAACAGAAAACCGTTTAAATACCTACACAGAGAGAAATATAATTCAAGCAATAAGTCTCACAAATGATAGAAGGCCTGAGAAGTACAACAGGGATGGTGAGGCAGTTTAAAGATTAGCAATAGCAAAAGGTTGCTGCCACAAATAAGATAAGATAGGATCGCCCACCCACTGTAGTGGAGCTCAAGGTCACAGCCATCTATGCATAAGGTGCTGTAACAGTTCTGGCCATCCCCTCAGATCTGGGAATGTTTGAAGGGGTCAATTAGTCCAAGACTCTCCAGACCTCATCTCTATTGTTAATAAACTTCTTAGAAACCAAAGACAGGCAAAACCTGCTAGCCTGGGATGGCACATTCTGGTACTGGAATCACTTTGGTTTCATCAGTGAAAGCCTTTCATACATGCCCTTCTGACATGCTCCTACAATGCTTTGAGCACTTCTGTTTTAGTATAATTATAAAGTAATGATAGCACAAAATAAGGTTTCAGACCCATCTTGTTCTTTAATCTGCACCTCCTAAGGGGACTTTGTCATTTACTGTCATAGTTAGGCACAGGTGCCAACTTGAGATTTGAGGGTTTGAGCTTTGGACACTTTTGCAGGGAATTAGTAGCTGAGTTAAGCCCAGAGCAAACCTACAGGAGACTGTCTAGCTGATGGGGAAGACCCAGCCCATGGTGGGTGGGACAAGGCCCAGGAATAAAATACAGAGAGCTGGTTGAGAAAGTTGGCATCCTTGTGCACACTTGACCAGACATGTTGGTCTGTCAAGTGAGAATCGTTCTTCCCTCAGCCATTATGTAGAGATGGTGCGGCCAGTTCCCTCGGCCCTGGTGTTGGTGTGAGCTCTCCTGCTAAGATGAACAAACAACTGTAACCAGACTATCATAAGAAAATAAACCTCTTGTTCCCTTAAGCTGTTTGTTGGTGATTTCATCAGTAACCATGCAGGTGAACTGTTACATCTACTGAGATGACCTCATACATGGTCACCACCCTCTGCACTGATCTCCTTAATGACTAGGTTCTGTTTATTTCTCTCGTTTCTCAGAATAGGAGTCCAAGCTCACTTGTGAGGAGTGGAGGTGGGGGATAAACAGGGCCCAAGACCTTTTCGAACTTTCTTTATCCTAATATTTTACAGTGAGCTTCCGTGAAATACAAATAGCTAGATTCAGTTTTCATGCCCAGTCTGATTATCTATCTGTCTATCTATCTATCTATCTATCTATCTATCTATCTATCTATCTATCTATCTATCTATGATTTGATCATCTATCTGTCATCTATTTGTCATCTTTCTATCTCTGTACCTGTCTATCATCTATGTATTATCTTTTGAGGAAGGGTCTCAAGTCACTGTGTAGCCGAGGATGATTTTCCATTCCTTACAGTTGTGTACCACACCTGACTTTCCTCTCTATCTCTCAGCTAGGTTGTTCTATTTTTAACATCTCAAGCTCTACTATATTTAAATTAAATTCTACCTATATTAGATTTTCTTTTTATCATTATTTCTCATCCCTTTCTTGCCATATTTTATTCGATCAAGTTTTTCCTCTTATTCCAGTTCTTCCCTTCTATTTGTTAGTTGTAATACACACTATCATTTTAGGGATTAGTCCCCAAAATCTAACAGGCTTTTTTTTAATTTTAGCAATATAATCCTACTGTTTTCCCCAATATCCTTTCTCCATTCTGTTTCCTTCCCTCCTCTGTTTCTTCTCCCTTCCATTTCCATTCATTCCCTTTCTTTTCTGGTCCCATTGTGAAGTCCATAAGGAGACGCTGGTCTCCCTGGGTAGAGGTGCCAGTGCACTCGCGTGAAGCAGATGTTTATATGGACATCCACAGGGGCAGCCCCACAGGGCACCTGAGCTTGGCATGGGGTGCTGGGGTCCCATCAAGGTGACAGAGGTAAAAAGCTCCTTTGTGTATAAAACACCTACAAAGTTAGGGTCGCGGGTCCAGAGAGTTCAAAATTTCCACGTATCATGGAGAAAACAGCTCTACACAGTCCTAATACATGGTGAGCTCTGAGACTGAGAACCAAGAATACCTGCCTTACCAAGATGTTGGCTGATCTTCAGTGTTTCTTTCCTTTTACTTCCCTGTTCCTTCTCCTTATTGAAACTTTTTGGTATTATTTATTATTATTGTTATTTTATTATTATTTGGGTATTACTATCATCATTATTGTTGTTGTTGGCAGGTTTTCCTCCGTCTGTGAATGATCACCCAACCCATAAAACAGCCAGGCTTTCCCACATAATTCAAATCAGCCAATTAGGTTCGTTTTATGTCAATGACTACTTTACATGCAGGCCAAGCCCATTGAACTTGTTCCAATGTTATGAAAAAGCCACACCAGAGGAGGTGGTGGCAACCCATTTTCAAGTCCCATCTTTACTGCCTGACTGCTGACAACGGTCCTCTTTGTTTTCAATAAATGCTGCTAGTTCGTCTTCTATTGTGCTCACTCATCATTCTTCACAGTGTGACTTCAGTGGGTGTGGTATTGCTGTGACCTCACTCCTCCAATCCAATCCCACCTGAGCCATAGAATAATGTCTCCATCACATTGAAAGAAGTCTCACAAGGAAAGGAGCGTGTCCATGGAGAAGACTGTGATGCGATATTTAGTAAGCAGGTCAGAATAAGGAGGGCACCTCATGAAAAGGAAAGGTGTGGTAGAGTTTGGGTGGGTGGGTATATGTGCTAGAAGGTTCAGCGGGGCAGGAAGACATCCATGTATGTATGGAGGGTGGGAAGGTAAGACACACTTTGGTTAGAGCAAGGAGAGAATGCCTGTGTGGTAAGGTGGGATTGTGAGGTACTGAATTCCAAGCAGCTAAGCTGAACTTCCCAGTATCATAGTCAGTGGCTGAAGAGAATCTTCCTGCTTGAAGGAAAAAAAAAAAAAAAACCCAAGAAGGGACCAGAACATCTCTTTTTTCATGTCATAAAAATGGTTCAGAACAAAAAAGCCAACCTGACAGGGCACATTGATAACAATAAAGATGAAATTGAGACTTGAGATAAATGGTGAAAATAATGGATCATACATATTCTTCATAATAAAATAAGGAAGGACAAGTTCTAATGAAATAAACACATATAGGCATAAAAAAAATCCCCTAACGATAAGTGAAGTGGGGTGGAGAGTGTCTCTGGTGAGTTTGAGTGGGTGGTCCTGGCAACAAGATCAAGCTCTTGCATCAACATAAAAACGAATGAACAAATACATAAACAAAGCGGAGCGGGCTGCTGGTGTAATCTTCTTTTCTTTCTTCTAGTACTGTTTACCTACCAAGGGAAACACTCTCCCACCTTCCGTGGGCAATCAGATCCAGCGTCTTCAGAAAAACAGTCACCTGAGGGAAGGCAAGAATGTGGCCCGAACTCTGCTGTTTCTCTCATGCATGGACTGTGTCCTCCGGATGAATGAGAGCGTTGCAGAAGAGAAGCAGTCGACATCATAGAAATCTGGTAACCCTCAAGTGTCAAGACCATGGAAGTCTGAGGGGAAAAATGTGCTAGACCAAACAGGCATGAGAGCAAAATGCAACGGGGTTCTGAAGAGAGTCATTTTTCTATTGACATCAATAGGAAAATTAATAAAAATTGAATAGGCACGAGTTTAAAACTCAGTAGTGTATCTATGTCAGTGCACCGTTGTTCACAGGATAACATGCCGAAATATTTGGGGGTGATGGGACTTCATGTCTGCAAACTTATTCTCATATGCTTCAGTTTCTTATGATAGATGTCACTATGGCTTTACTGAAACATTCAAATTTAATTTTTGAAGATGACATTTTTATTCCTTGAGTACTTTGGGAGAGCTTAGATCACTGACTCTGTCCATTTCCCTTCTGACGTCCGTGCAAATCTCTGGGGCTTCACTATGTCTTTGTTTCAGCCCAACAGATTAAACATCATTATTACTTTAGGCACCAAACTTCCTTGTATTTCTCCATATTCATGTATTTTCTCTGCTAACAATTATTTCTGACATCATGGAATTTTCTTTGGGGAATATTTTTGCTCTCTCAGAAGAAAACCCTTCAGACATCGCTTTTACTGAGAGTATCTACTGGGAATACTTAACTGTTTTCATTTGCCTGAATAGGCTTATACATAACCCTCCTTGAAGTGAATAATTTAGGAAGCTTAGTGAATTATAGAATGGCAATGATTTCCTTTCAACACTTTTGTAACACTGTCTTTTTTATGTGCATGTATGTTAATATGTATGCACCAAGGCATATGTATGTGTGTGTGTACTCACATACACGTGCATGTGTGTGCATATGGAAATCTCAGTTTAATATCAGAAGTCTTTCCTTGTTCTCCACTTTATTCATTGAGGCAGGGTCTCTCCATTGAACTCAGAGCTCACCAATATAACTAATCTTGCTAGCCGGCATGCTCCAGGGATCTGTCCAAGCTCTAATTCCAATGCTGGAACCAAAGGTGGGCTGCCGTGCCCACCCAACATCTCCATATATTGTGGAGATCTGAACTCTAATCTGTTTATATGGCAAGTACTGTAATAACTGAGCCATCTCCCTAACTCACATCTGTTCGTCTTCTAAGAAATGTGTCATCATTATAATGATCAGGTCTTAGTAGTTTAATATCCTTTTTTTCCAGAAAGTTGAAAGGCTTTTACTTTCTTCTGGGTATTCAGTACTTTTGGCACAAAATGCATTGGGCTTTCTGGATCTAATGATTGCTAACATTCATTTTTTCTAGAAAATGCCAACTATTATCTTACTGAATATTGACTATCCCCAATTCTCTGTTTAGCAAACTCTGGAACTCCACAACATTAAATTGAGCTTCACAATCTGCCTTCTAGTGTCTGTCTCCTCAGCTTCCCACATGGTTTTCATCTCTTTACAGTCCTCAAATTTTCATTACTTTTTTTCTCAGACATAGTAAATATGACTCATATTTTTTGTCAGATAACTCCATCTGTGTCCCAACATGCCTGTAGTTTGTTGCATCGTCTCACTTTCTGTCATGGTGGCTTATTTTCCTGTGCATGTAGCTTGTTTGATTTCTTTCACTTGCTAATGTTCTTTAGAGCTAGCATCTATGATATTCTCTGAAGTTTTGTTCTCCAAAAAACGTTTTCATTTTTCTCTGTCACACACCTTGGGCATCTTAAGGAAGTTACATTTTACTTTGTGTTTTTTTCAGGCTCACATCAGGTACAGTGTGGGCTGTTTCTTAATAGATTGTTTCTTTTTTTAAATTTTTTTAATTATTATTATTTATTCAACTGTGCACGTGTGCTTGTGTGTGTGTGTGTGTGTGTGTGTGTGTC
Source organism: Typhlomys cinereus (assembly GCA_023101885.1). Taxonomy (NCBI): domain Eukaryota; kingdom Metazoa; phylum Chordata; class Mammalia; order Rodentia; family Platacanthomyidae; genus Typhlomys; species Typhlomys cinereus. The sequence continues at coordinate 25,071 of JALPQD010000405.1, forward strand.
TGTGTAGAACCACGGACCAATTCGCGAAACACCATGGACGCCTCCACCTCCTTCTGCCCCGGGATTCACAGGCTCCGCCCTACCAGGACCAGAAGCGAAGGCCGCCCCCGCTTCCGCCTGGCGTCTATACGTGGGATCTGGTATCCGAACTCAGGACCTTCCACCTGCAAGGCGGAGGCTTAACCCCTGAGCCACCTCTCCAGCCCAACAGATTGTTTCTTAAAAGTATTTTTATGTATTTATTTTTGAGAAAGAAGAGCAGAAGGGTAGAGTAGAGGGTAGAGGAAGGGAAGGGAAGGGAGGGGAGGGGAAGAGAGGAGAGGGGAGGGGAGGAGAGAGGAAGAAATGCCCACGGCATAGGGTGGAAGTTAGAGAACAACTTTCAGATGTCATCTGTCCTTCCACCATGTGAGTGTCCAGGGATACGAACTCAGGTTGCCAAGTTTGTGAGCAGGTGCTTACCCACTGAGCTATCTTGCGGGCTCCTTGTTATAGATCTCTCTGAGAGATGTTCCTCTTACTACGATCTATTGCCAAGACCCGGAGTGATGGGGACTCTTGCAATATTGCTCTCTAGCATCAGTTTTTGTTTTGCTAACATCCATGTTGGTGGTATTATCTTGGAGGATTGTGTATCGGATCCTTGTGAGACATCAGAAGTTTTTGAATCCCTCCTCCTCCCTTTCTCCTTCTATTTTTCCAACTGTGGAAGGCTTCCAAGGGTGTTACTTTGAAAGGGTAAAGGGCCCTGTGAATTACCCAGACCGAATTGTTCTCACTGCAAAGTAGTGAGGTCTGGGAATCAGACTCCATGTGATTTAAAGAAAATGAAAACACCGCCCTAGGCACTAATCAAAGAAAAATATGACATGTTTTCCCACTTTCAACATGAAATCGTTTCTTTTACTTTGATCTTCTATAGAATCAAGAATCAAAGAATCTAAAGAAAACAGCAGCAACAACAACAAAAATTAATTAACCAAGGAGACAAGTTTGGTAAGAGAGCAGGCTGTGATAAAGCAGTTTTTAGTAGCTACTGTGTGTACGCGTGGGTGTGTGTATGTATGAGAGAGAGAGAGAGAGGAGAAATTCCTATGCTGTAATAAATCTCAGAATCAAAGTTTGCTGATAGTTTATTAACACAAGCCTTGAAAGTTGCTGTCATTAGACTGCATATTCTTGACATCATTAAATGACCCCACTGATTCTTCTAGAGGTCTAGAGCAGGGCTAGAGGGTGAAGGGACCAGATTATGCAGCTCGCAGATATGAGCTATCCTTGAGCTGAAAGCAAATAAGACACAAAACAGGAAAACTCTCACCTCTACAGTTGCCTCGATTCAAGGCATGGGTTTACAATCAGTGCCAAAGGTGAAAAATTGAAGACAACTTCAGACACTCACTGTCTGTGAATGGTAGCAAAGGAATCTAAGAGAAGGAGCCCCACTCACCAGTCCTTTGCCACAGGCTCCTGTAAGAGCTGACTCTGACTCAAAGACCCTTGGTCTTGTTGCTTGTCTGAAATTTGCTATTCTTTGTGAAAGAAGCTTTTATAAGCAGGAACCCAAGGCTACCTGCTGCATATTCCCTTGTGTCTATCATAGGCATGTAAAATACATGATAGTGTTTTCTTTCTTTATGTCTTAATCTATCTTTTGTTTCAAGACCTGTTTGAACTAAGAACCTGTAAGGACTGAAGAAAGAAATACCTTTTCTCTTTATCCACATGGATGCAAAGAAGAAAGCAGAAAATAGAGATTATTTGGTGACTTGCCAGCATTTAGTGAGTTGAGTCAATATTATGCAGCAAAGGGTCCAGTTAGTTACTTGGTAGAAATAGGATCTGAGGTGAATATTCTTTAAACTGAGGATTTTAATCTGCAAAATGGAAAATAAAAAGCAGTACCCACTTGCTTTTGAGGCGGTCCTGAGCTAATTTGGGTGAAGTGATTTTTACAGAAAGGAAGATGGGAATCTAGAAAAATCCAGGAAAGAGTCGTGGAATGGTGGGATCGGAACAGAGTCTTGAGGTGTGGCAATTATTTGGAGAGTAGGGAAGACACTTCTCACCAGGCTGCTCTTGCAAAGTCAAGTTACATTTCGACTTCCTTGCTGATGTGGAGAGTGATAACAACCAGTATTCACAATCTTGGGCACTGGATTCATTACACAGGCTGAAGTTGCAGCATCAACGATCCACCTAGTTTATCTACAAAAAAGGAAAAAAACTGAGAGACTAAACCTCAAACTTTTTTTTTTAAATCTGAAGAGCAGGATAGTGTGAACTTCACAAGGAGGGAGGCAGGGTTGAAAATGATGACCGGGGAAAGTGTTTAAAACCAGGCCCTACCAAAGGACATAATTTTTAAGTCTGGTTAACACTACCATTTTCCCCATCCCCCCCCCCAGCTCCACTCCAGAGCATTGCCAACTTGCTTTATTCTGTCTTTCCCATCCACCCTTTGCCCCCAGTGGAAGAACACATCTCTGATTAAAGGTTCCATCCTGGGAAGACTAACTGTGAAGGCCAGCCCACAATAGACAGAGAGACAATGCATTCCTGTTCAGAGCTGCCACCAACGGTGATGACACAGGCCATCAATGGGCCGGGGTCAAAGATCAGCTGTCCCTCTGCCACTCTATTCTTCCTTCCGCTCTCAGTGGAGTTCATAGGAACTCAATCTCTGGCCTGAAATCCAATCAAAGCTCAGTCACTTAGACAGAAGCCAAGGGCATCAAAATGAACAGATGCATAAGGCAAAACAAAAATCTTTACTCGGCCTTCTGAAAAGTAACTTTCTCTCCCTTTGGTGATAGCAGTAGCATGGTGCAGCTGCCTGACAGGTAGTAGGCCTTCGGGGAATTGGCTTCAGTCGTGGAGGTCCGGGGTAGCAGAGAATTAGATGGAGACTCTTGATAGTTAAAATGTGCTGCAGTGAGAGCCAGCGATGCTTCTCCAAGTGGCTCATAGGAAGCTCATAATATTAAACTGAACATAAATGTGAAATGTGGCTACGAAGCATCCTTGCTTGTTTCTGCCTTGTGCGCTCTGCCAAGAGCGTCTTCCCCACTCATGGTGTCAACTCTTCCGATAGTCCTCAGGCCATTTGCATGGCACGTATCCTGGATGCAGCCAGAATCCATCTTTGATGGTGTGTTTTTTTTCCCTTCATGCCATTGTCTTCTGGGAGTCTGCCTGGGTACTGATGATGCACAAAACAAAGTTTTCCACTCAACACATATTCGCCCCAACATATTGCGCCGTGGGGTGTTCACCAATCTGCTGCATGATCTGACTTGCCAGTGCCCACCATGCAGACCTCTAGGGAGTTTGGACTAAGTGTAATTTCTTTCTGCTGTCGCTAGGAATCCCTTTTGTTGGCTAAACTCATAGGAGCAGCTGTGTAAATCTTGGAAGAGAGAAGTCTGAGTGGTCTGCTCTCCAAGAAGGTGGAAAGGACGTTGGGATATGTTCAGGACTCTTGGAAGGGGCCTTGTCTGGGAGAAACCCTGAATAAAAGTAGGGCTGTGTCTGACTCAGGAACCCCAGCAACCTCATTAGTAGAAATGACTCTGTTAGTGCAACGGTTACTCTTAACTATTGCCGTGAGAGAACATCCAAAGTCGAACAACTGAAGGGAAAAAGGGAGATTTATTCAACTTACAGTTCCAGAGGTGGGAAACAAACTTTCATGGCAGAGGTGACATGGCTGGTGGCTGAAGCTGGAGGGAGGCTAACAGCAGACATCCAGTAGGCTAGTGGGTGACAACTAAAAGCTGGAGGATTCCTGGAGAGTCTCTCTTCTTCCCAGTCTTCTGATCTGCGATTCCTTTTATCTGGTCCACTACTGGGAGGTTCCAATGAGATCTAGGGAGGTTCCAATCGGATCTAGGGCTGGTCTTTGTATTGTAAATGCAGATGTACACATCTTCAGGTGTGGTCTGAGTTGATTTTAGTTAATGCCAGGTATATGGAGTTGACACCCAGGATTAACTATCGCAGGTATATGACCTTTAACCTGTCTTGAAAAATACTTTCTCTTTTTCTTTCTTTTGAGGAATGGAGGTAAATCAAGGTTTAGCTATATAGTCTAGGTTGCCCCATAACTTGCTATGCAATTTAGTTTGACCTCAAGATCACAATCCTCCTGCCTCAGCCTCCTAAGTATGAGGATTACCGTCCTGTACCTCCACACCTAGCAGAGAAGACTCTATTAGCAAACCTTACCCTCAATACTTTGACTGTATGACCTCATTTAATCCCCACAATCATAATTCAAAGTTGAAAAATCTCTCGATGTTTGAAAATGAGAAAAGTCAAGGCTTCAGGTTCAAGCAACGTGGCAGGCAGCTGACATTCAAACAGGCCTTTGTGTCTAAAATACATACTGTCGACCGCATCACCAACAAATTCACATTTTAGAACTCGAATTCTGTACTCTTCTCTCTGTTGCAGTCTTAGATGAGTTGTCAACAGCTGAGACTGATGTGTAGATGCCTCTGTATATGCCTGTGAGTCCATCAGTCCCTGAGGCCATCTGGGTACATGCAGGGCAGACATTGTCTCAAATGGGCACAGACAAAGTCTCTGTAGAACTGCAGCAGAGAATAGCGTCCCTTTTTCAAGTTCTTAGGATGAATAGTAGATAGATAGATAGATAGATAGATAGATAGATAGATAGATAGATAGATAAATTTCAACTTTGTTACTAAATATCTATGATTATGTTACTTCAGAATGAAGCATCTCCAGTCTAACTCAGTCTGTTTTTTCACTTAAGGAATCTCAAGAAAGAACAGCTTTGATCTTGTCATTCTCTGTGCGCACCTTCCCACGGCCCTTAGTTGTCCCCAGGGCCTAGTCTTTCCTGGGTATTCAGAGCCAGCTGCACACTCTGCCTGTCCAGGTTGACTTCCTTCCCTGGACTTCAGCTCTAGCATTTAAACTGGGTTCTGTGGAGCTCTAAGGCAGTCACAAGTTTAGATCAGAGAAGCTCTGCTTTAAGAAAATGTGAAGAAGCCTAACACACTGCTGGAAGGGATGTAGACTAGTCCGGTCAGTGAGGAAGTTAGCGTAGAGATTTCTAAAAGAAGAAAACAAAAAACTAACATTAAATCCTCCTACGGAGTCAGTTCTCTCGCTCCTGGATATTTATTCAAAACGTTCTGTGATAGTTAATCCTGCTTTGACCACACCTGGGATTGACTGATAGATCAGCTGCAGACCACCTGGAGAGATTGTCTGGATCAATATATTTGCAATACCAAGATCAATCCTAAATCTGGATGGAATTTCCCAGTAGCAGAGCAGATAAAGGGGAGACTCTTGCTCTGTGCTAACAAACTCATCTTCCTTCCTGTCTTCCCACCCCTGCTCCCCAGTCCCTAGGTCTGGCCTGGACTTCTTTGATCCTCCAATGTGAGTCTGAAGGACACTGAAGTCCAGAGATTCTCCAAGAATTCTCCAGCCTTTGGCCACAGACTGGACAGCTGGGATATTTAGCTTATGGACTGAGCAGCTATTGGAAGCCATTATTGGGATACCTAGCAGTTTCCCATAAACCAATCCAATAAATTCCCGTTTTATGTGTTCACTGTCTTGGTTCTGTAGCTTAGAGAACCCTGACTAATATAGACTCTAAATCAATGTATCACAGAGATACTTGCATCTCCACAGTAGCTAAATTATGGAACCAAACTAGGTACCCAGAAACAGAGGAATGGATAGGGGAAGCCTAGTATATTTATACAATGGAATTCTTTACAGTAATGAGGAATAAAGTTGTGGCATTTGTAGGAAAATGGTTACAACTGGAAATAATCATAATGAGTTAATTAAGCCAGTCTCTCAGAAACAGAAATATCATATGCTTTCTCCCACTCATGAACCCTTAATTTTATATAGATTTATAAAATCATTCATGTGGCATAAATTTAGAGGGAAAATTCTCTAGGGGGACAAAAGGGACTGATAGGAGGAGGGAGGTACAATAGGGGCTCACCATACATGTACGTGGATAAAAGCTGGACAAAAGTTCATTAGAACAAAAAAAGTATTTGGGGTCCACCCAAGATCTCGAATCTGTGATTTCCTAAAATTTAAATAGTAATTGTCTAATTTAGCAGCATCCGAATTCATTAGCACACTCTTCTACACCTCTGCTTAAGCTTAGCCTCTTTCACACTGTCTTTTCAGACCTCAAGGTCTACCTGAAATGACCCTGCTTCCAGAAGCTAGAGCTGAGAAGGCAGAGTTGACACGTCTCCATTTTATCTGCATGTTTCCTGGGATCTGATATTTGCCTTTACTGGGCCAGGCACTGAGAAACACATCTCAATAGGAACCAAATTAATATTGACAATTAGGCACCGTGTTGGGCAGTGGGTTTGCGGTCTAGTTAGGGAACAGTGTGACTAGTCTTCAGAAGCCAAGTGTTACAGGGATGTACTGGTTATGCTTGCGTTGCTGTGAGAGAACACCCAAAGTCAAACAACTTAAGGGAGAAAAGGAGATTTAGTCAGCTTACAGTGCCAAGGGGAGAAACCGTTCTTTCATGGCAGAAAAGGCATGGCTGGCTACTGGCAGAAGCTGGAGGAGCCCATCAGGGGGGCTGAGAGCTGTTAAGTCTGCCAATGCAAAAGCAGACCTCTTCTGAAGGTAGGATGGGACTAATCCACCTCACGGCCCACCCCCGTGACTGCCTTCCTCCATATTTCAAGCCATGGCAAGAGATGACAGACAAAAACACATCTCTCTCTCTCTCTGTCTCTCTCTCTCTCTCTCTCTCTGTCTCTCTCTCTCTCTTTCTCTCTCTCTCACTTTCACACACACACACACACACACACACAAAGTATCCTTACCCACTCAGGAGAGTACTGCTTGGTTTCCTTGCTTTCTGTTTCTTGTCATTGGTTTGTCTGAATTTATAAATGTTCTTTGAGGTATTTGTTTGCTCGTTTAAGACATGGATAAGTCCTGGATATGGACTGAATTTACTTGTAATTTCAGTTTCACCTCTTTTCAAGTTTCTAAATTCTTTAAGCACAAGAATGGCAGCTTCTACCTTATACCTTCACTAGCTTTTCCTATCTATGCAGGCTCTGTGGGAGGTCTGAAATAGGGGTGATTCTCCACTCTGAATTCCACTGAGCTACATCTCTTCTGACTCTCATGATTTTGTACCTCTCTACAATGTATGGTGAGTGCGTATATTTCATTTTTCCCCTCTACACTACCAACTTTCAGAGGTAAACTCTGTGCATATACAGTACCTATGATTCACCTGCTGAATGAACCAATGAATGAATAAGTAAGTGTGGGAAGGCATACTTAATCTTAGAAATAGAAAAGCACACTTTAAGAGAAAAAGGGAAGTGTATCTTGTGTCTTGGGACACATTTATTCTCATTGACAAATCCAATTTCAGAATCTAATAGACACAACCAAAAGATGTATGAGAACTTATGGGAATATTTATTCAGATAATAACTAAAGAAAAACTTCTAAGAAAGACATCCAGATAATAATAATAATAATAATGCTACTTAATGTTTATTGATTTCTTGCTTGTGTCAGTCAGTTTGCTGAAAGTTTATACATGTGATTCCATTTAATCCTCTCAAAAATCCTATAAGACAGATGCTATTTTTGTCTTTCTTAAAATGCAGCGTCATAAGATGACAAGGTCTCAAGACAGGAAGTGGTGGAGCTGCGATTCCAATCCAGTTGTTGCAATGCCAGAGCCTCAGCTCGTGACCTCACTCAATCACAAAGCCTCTCATTTATAAATTTCCCAGCCAGAAGCAGCAAGAGGCCCAGTCCTGCTTGCAAGATTGTCCTCTGTGACAAAGAATATAAAAAAAAACGCTTGTTGTATAATGTGCACTGTCTCCTGTGTATCCATCCATGTGTATCTAATTAAAGAAAGATGAGAAGATATTTTGAGACATCAGAGTACATTTGGCAACACACTGGTGAGGGGGAAATTCTAAAAAACTCCTTTAGACTTTTGTTCCCATATCTACTGGTGGTCAATAAATGTTAATTTAATTGAACATATTCAGTTTGGCTTATGTAGCCAATAGTTGTTTCTGGATAGTAGCCCTTGGATGCTATTTGTTCTTGATGGTGACTTGAAGCACAAGGCCAGAATCATCATCACAAAAGAGATGGGAGTTAACGGGAATACAGAGGGAAGGGGGTAAATTTGAATGGTCAGCTACCGAGGTGATCTTGCGGTCCCTTCAGAGCTTATAGTGGAGAGCTCATTGCATTTGTCTTTTTTTCCCTAGAAATTTATTTGTGTTTCTTCAGTGACTATTTTCTAAGCGTCAGGCACTGCTGGGTTCTATCCTGAGGACACAATGCTGAGCAAGAAATCCAGCTCTCTCTCCTCTCTGGGCTCATGGTCCACAGAAGGAAAAATATTAGGCAGGGAATATAGGTGCCTGGTAACACATGGGGTAGGAGTCTACTCAGACCAGGTTATCAAGGATGTCTTAATAAGAATCTAGACTCTCAAGAGTAAAACTTTGCGAAGGGCCAAAATTTTATGAAATGGAAATGATAAATATTTCACAAAACACACAGAAAGTGGTTGAAGTGATTTTATTACATCTCAAAGATGGAAGATGATCTAAAAATGTACGTATGATTAAATGGATGGATATCCAAACCGAGTAAGCTGAGAGGAAGGATCAAAATTATTCATGATGCTTGTTTAAGGATGGTAAGACTATCTTTATATAAAAAACACTGTGATAGCTGTAAGGACCTCTGAAAAATGTTTTTGCAGAAAGGAAAGAAACTGAATTTTAAATGCATGGAGAAGTGTGACCACATAGCCAACAAGCAGCACAGGGTTAGTGGGTGAAAAGTGAGTGTGAGGACACGGGTAGGGCAGACAGTGTAGCTAAAGCAACCTAAGCGAGTGCATCACTGGAAACAGTAAAGATGTGGCAGGCAGGCAGACGTGGGCATCAGCTAAACTAACGTAGCCAGATTCTTGCTAAAATTAGACCACACAAAGATGAGCCCAAGAGTGGGAAAAGACAGTCCGAGCTGGAAAAGCATGGACAAGCCTGGGTACATACAGCTTGTTGGAGGAGAGAACCTTCATCATCGCCCATTCACAGCTGCGCAGCCACTGGGGGGAGGGCCTGTTGTGACGTCACTCCTTTCCTGGTCCACACTACTTCCGTTTCCTGAAACTAGCAAAGTGTCAATGACAGAAGAGGGTCACTGTGCTGTGTCACGCATGCTTGTAACTTCCACAACACCAGCTGAGACTTAATCGCAATATACTTGTATTGGAGAGGAGGGGGCGGCCTTAGGAAGTATTAGGCAATCCCTAGGATGGATTGGGGTCCTGATAGAAGGTCCAGTTTGCAGGGCTGGAGATGCAGTTCAGTGACAGTGGGCTTGCCTAACTGCACCAGACCCTAGGTTTGATTCCCAGCACCTCTGTAAAGGGGGTCAAGTTTGGAAACCTTCTTGCTTATTCTTTCTCTCCCTCCCAATTTCTACCATGAATTCCCACAGATATACTGGACTTTCCATCCTCCAAAACAGAGTCAAAAAATTTCTGTCCCAATAAATTCCAGTTCATTATAAATTACCCCAGTGCGTGATGTTCTACCGCCGCAGCACAGGACACACTTAGACAAGGGCCTCGTCGTGTTTCTAAATCTCACCAGAGTGACGCCATATTGTCTGTTAAATTTTCCAAAGCCCTTTGTGTCATATTTTCTGCTGGTTTATATCTTTCCATCAAACCACACGGCAGCCGGATCTGTCTGACAGGGTGCCTGCCGCCGCACCAACTTTTCTACCCTCGGATACAATTTCAGAGTAACCTTCCATCAGAAAGAGCAGTGGAAATCTATTAGAACGTCATTTATCTAATGCAGAAACATAGTTGCTTCACTACTGAATTTTCCAGTTCACAAATGCTGAGAGTTTCAATACTATTACAGTCAGACGGTTCAATGCAATTTAAAGCCCATTTTGAAAATCGTGTCATGGATTTATCTCTAACACACATAGTTGGCTTTCTGTGTGTTGAGGTGCCATCTAGTGGGCTATGTTGTATACATAAAACAGAATCAGTAGTTTATGAGTTATGATCTGGAATCCTTCCTATCTATAATTTGTGACTCAAGGAATAAATCTTAGCCAGTGAAATCTCCAAATTTGAAACTCTCATTATTTATTCAGCATAAGTTCAATTTGAAAGGGTCAAAAATTTGGAATCCCCTTTAAATAGTATCATGGGAGGTTTATAAGAATATCAGAAAAATACCTACATTCAGTGAGTTAGTTTTGAGTTTATTATGGGTGGTATTGTGAGGAGAAGTTGAGGAAAAAGAAAAGCAGACAATATCTTCAGTGATTAAGATTTGGAGTAAATATAAAAAAAAGATTTGGAGTAAATAATAAAACAAGATTTGAAGATTCAAAAATAGATGATTTTAAAAAGTTGCTCTGCCTCAAGTCCCCATAGGACTATGAATTTTGAATGTACCATTCAGTTAAGACAACTGTTCAAAAACTGTTTACTAACTCTTCCATGAGTTGAGTAGTAACCTTGAGAGCAAACTACACTAATGAGTGAAATTAATGTGTCCCTTTGTTCTGGAGAAGCAGAGAAGTACCGTGTCAGATCATTCTGGACTTGACCACCAATTTTCCTTTCATGATCATTACATCACTAAACTTCAGTGGTATTTTCTTTGGCATAATATTAACATAATTGATTATTCTGTCACTAAAAGCCAAAGAGAACTCTGTAGTAGTGACTCTCTACAGTTTTGAAAGAATTGTCACGTACCTGAAAAGGAATTTGATAAAACAACTGGGGCATTGAGAGAAAATGAGAGCTAACTCCTGCATATCTTTGAGAGAAGTCATTGCATTCACCTGTGGCTGCATTAGAATTGGTCATGTCCCAGGAGTTCTTTACCTACATCCCACAAAGCTCCAGACATGATAAAGTAAAAAAAAAAAAAAAAAAAAAAAAGCCTTTGTTTACCAAACCTGAAAATTCAGTTTGCATCCTAATTTAGAGAATTGCCCAGGATTAATTAGAAGAAGAGGGATTGGAGAGTAGAAAAAAATAATTAAATTATGCAAAATACATAAAGTGCTTATCACAATGCCTAACATATAATGACTTCTAGCTCAATTTGGGCACCTATCTTTATTATGACTTTTAGGATTCTTATAGTGTACTTTATTTGAATAATCCTTACTCTGCCTCACACATGACAGCTATAATGAGACAAATGAAAATTAAAATATTAAAGAATTATTTTACTGAAAATATTACAAAGTCATATTGTCCAAAGATGGAGTGAGACTGTTGTAGTTTAGGGGAAAGACTACATTGGACTTCCATTATCGAGGATCTTCTCCTTTGGAAGGAGAGTCAGGCTTGTTTAGTGTAGCTATGAATGTAGAACTCATCACAGTAAATGACTATAGATTCCAATAGTCAATAGAAGGAATGATTTCCGTCAGAACTGTGAGAAGGCGAAAAGGCTGTCTGAAAGGTGGTAAATTTCCTGTCTGTGGAGATGCTGACATCTGAACGACCATATGTCATAGGGGTCGTCTTGCTGTGGAGTGAGGGATACTTAAAGCATTAGTTAAACGTCTACATTGGTTTATAGTTCCACACTCCTTCAATCTCGAGATTCTCTAATTCTGTAAGAATGAAGAAGATAAAGATAAGAAAGAAGGGCTAGAAGCACTGTCAGAGAATGGAAAATAAATAAGTAAAAAGAAAACCCACTTTCTTTCTCATAAATATGTACAAATGCTACGTGAACCAACAAAAAAGAGGTGAGAAATGCAGGAAGATAGCCGGCCCCATTTCCTCTCTGCTCTCCTTTCCTCCTGGGTGGTATGGTATTTATAAAGGCCCACCGGGTCAGTTTGGGATGGACGTAAGACTGCGTGTTTTGAACGTGTCTTTGTGAAAATTGTAAAGCAGATTCTCTTCCTCTAGCAGAGGCACGAAATGAAGAACGAAGACAATGTGAGCTCAAACTTGTCTTCTCTGTTGGGCATCGTGTCGTAGTGGAAACCTGTGCAACTCTGGCTTTAATATTTGGGGACTTCAGGTTGTAGGCATGTGTGCATGTATGATATGTGCACGTATGTGCACGTATGTGCATGTGTGTACACACATGTATGTGTGTGCATGTGTGTATGCACATGTGTAAAAATTCATTTTGGTGTCACTTCCTGTTCAGCACGGTACCTGGTACGTCTTGAGGAAGGAGAGCTTGTCCCTGGACTCTGGGCAGTGCTTTAGCTCATGCTCCCCACGAGAAACTAAGGCAGTTTTTGCAATTCTCCAGTTCTTAGAACTTGGAGGATGTCTTAAGCAACACGATTGTTTTACCCAAGAGTATATAGTGCAGTTCAAGGCAAAGTGACAGTTGTGTGGAAAGCACCATAGAAGGTTGGATCGATAAGGAAAAATATTTATGCATTTTGGTGACCAGCATACATTTTCTCCCCTTGAGTGTGTGAAAAATGTCTCAGATATTCCTCTGTAGCTTTCCTTTCTCTGTCATCTCCTAAGCCAGGGTTTAAACATGTAAGTTGCACCTGGGTAATAGAGAATGATCTCCTCTGCTAGACACTGAATGTATGACCACTGAGGTGGAGCAAAGGGAATGATGGGAAGTCACACAGCTTTCTAGCTGCTTGGGCGCTAGAAGTTTCTGAGATGCTTGACTTTTGCTTCTGGGTATCCTTCCAGCTCTCTGACCACCTCCACTCCCCTCTAACCCCATTATCCTGTTATCTTTCTTGTGTTTTCTGGCTGTTAGTGCTGTCACGGATACAGTTTTGCTCGCCTCCAAGCACTTGCTCTAGCTGAAAATCTCGGGATGGTGGGCATGGAGAAATGCTACAACAGACATACAAATCAAAGATCTCCATGCTGGATGATGTATCATCTCCTGGCACAATTTCCTTTCCTAAATGGACAGAAATGCTGCTAGCCTGACTTTTATTGAGCATCAGGTGTTAGTGTTGTTGTGCTGAGTGCTTTATATACACGACCTCATTTAATTCCCACAACTCACCTAACATAAAGACTAAGATTATAAGAAAACTGAGGCTAATGGTAATTTTCTCATGGTAAGTGAGGAAGACTCAGAACCACTCCTAGGCTGCTCTGAAATCCACGTCCACACGTGTTCTGCTCAGCTGTCTTTTATTTGGACTTAATCAAATAACACACTGTGAAGACTTTTCCAGTGTTTCTTCAAATTATGAAATAGTCATGAGAGCTCGGAAGTGGATTTGGTTTGGTCTCTTTCCTGTGCCTGTCACCCTTCCCGTCGAGGAAGCCAAACTCTCCCACCGGCGTGCCAGGCTGCCCAACCCTCCGCGCGCGTGTGCGTGCCATCGTGACCTCGCAGAGCCCGCAAGAGTCCTCCTAATATGAAAAATAAGGATGAGTTTGCAAGCTGTGATCATGTTTGTGAAAAAGCTTACACTCAACTAATTATAGGGGAGCCATGTCTTGCACTTGAAATTTTTTTCTTCACATGAGTGAATATGTGTGTGTTTGTGTGTGTGTGTGTGTGTGTGTGTACGTAAGAGGGCACTTGAGTGCGTGACCTGTGACCCAAAGTGACATTGGGAATCATCCTGGATTCCTTACTTTCTTACTACTTTGCTGTGGAGCCCCTGGAAGGCTCCACCTTCCAGGCCAGAAGTGCAGGCCACCGCCATTTCTGCCTAGAGCTTTTACTTGGAATCTGGGAATCCAAACTCAGGTCCTTTTGCTTGTGAGACAAAGACTTGAATCCTGAGCCATCTCCCCAGCCCGCATATAATATTTACATGGGACGTTAAAAAGCGACCCCCCCACTCCAGGGCCCAGAGCCTGGAAGCAACCCTGAGGGTCAGGGGTCTCCATCCTGTTTGTGAAATGTCTCTTGGACTCGCGGCTATCCAGCAAGTCCATTACTTACCCTGAAAATACCTGCCTGGGCTGTCATCAGCCAGGGAACAGCCTGGGGAACTTTTCATTTCCACTCCATTTTCCACACTCTTTCTAGCAGTTTACCTCCCACATCTGGAATCAATCCTGACCAGGAGCAAAGAGACCGAACAGTCAGTCCCCTCCCACACAGCTTTTCTCCTAGGAGGAGAGAGAAAAACACAGACTCTTCTCTTCTAGAAGAAACTGGCCACAGGGCAATCTAAATTGCTAATTTGTCTTTCCATGTTTAAGGGAACTCTATAACATTTTTTTTTTGCCATTCCAGACTAAAAATCGCATTTTAAAAACCAGATTTATTTATATTGTAAATGGCAAGAATGCATTAAGTGATATCAGTGTTCATTGTCCTTTCACATCTCTCCATAGATTTTATTGATACAGCATTAAACCATGATCTAAACATTAGATTTGATGCTGATTAGGAAGGTTTTTTTTTTTGTTTTTGTTTTTGTTTTTAGTTTTTGCTTTTTCTCTCTTGATATAATCTGGACTAACCTCATAAACTTGTAAAATTGTTCAGAAGACAACTTCCATGTCATTCTGAAACAAATGCAGTTAACTAGGATATGCTTTTAGGAGGAGGGACTTTATTTTTATTAAGAATAACTTTAGGAAAATTATTCATCCTCCTTAAAATATCAGTGAAAATAGTTTTCTGTGTATGAACGCAGAAAAAAGCCAATCTCTTAACCAGATAAAGTATATCATTCTAGGGAAACGGCGAACCTGTCCTCAGTTTAAATCTATTGTATGTGTGTGTTTGTATGTTTATTAATTCTGAAGGAAACAACAATAAAAAATTCAAGATTCTCAAAATATATCTAGGTACAGCTCCTAGCATATGCAGACAGATTATCTATAAAGATGAAGTAAAACATCATCATGAAAATACCTTTACAAAATAAGAGAGACAAGCAGGGAGTGCTACTTAAGGAAAGGAGAAAGGCAGTTTCCTACGAGAGTCCAAAATTGTTTCGTTCTGCTCTCTTTAAAGTCATCGCACATTTTTTAGTGATTTTCATGCCGACCTTGTGTCAGGTTTGTGCTAAGTCTGCTGTGCTCTGAGCACATGCATCAGGCGCTATGGAGTCACAATCGAGGGCCCAGGCCCTGCTCCATGCCTTTTTTATACAACTGGCCAATGCAATGCCCAGAGACACCTCTGAAAGATCAACTTGGCTTCCAGAGTAAGGGGCTTCAACGTGAACAGTGAGTCCTTTAAAAGGAGAACCGCCTTCCCATACAGGAAGGTAATGGGGGAGTAGGCCCATGCAGAGACTCCAGGCAAAAGAGAAGGCGAGCCCTAGGGAGTGATATCACACAGGAACGTAATGGGACGGACTGCAAACTTGCTAATTATTGGAGTTCTTAAACGCTCCGCAATTTAGATTCAGGCAAGAACATTGCTCTTGTTTCTAAAAGAACAACATGCTGCTGTATACATGTAGTGCCAAAGTGATTTTCACCCACCCTCCCCCAACCTCAGCCCCTGTGCCCTGGCCCTCCTGCCACTGTGCCTGCCTAGGGTGCTTTGTTACTGTATGGGACATCTAGGAAAGATAAGGCTGTGCTTGATGACATCATATGTGTTGAGGCTGAGGCATAAGGCCTCAGTCTGTGGATTTAATCTAAACCAAATGTTTTGGTATCCGGAGAACTCCAGGAATAGAAAAAAAAAAAATAGAAGTTTCACCTTTGCTCAAGTTCAAACAGGAATTCCAGAAGTTGAGAGAGTGATAGGAATGAAATACAGAAAGAAAGAAAGAATAAAAAAGAGAAGAAAGAAAGAAGAAAAGAGAAGAAAGAGAAGAAAGAAGAGAAAGAAAGAAAGAAAGAAAAGAAAGAAAGAAGAAAAGAAAGAAAGAAAGAAAGAAAGAAAGAAAAAGAAAGAAAGAAAGAAAGAGAGAAAGAAAGGGAGGGAGGAGAAGAAGGAAGGAGGAAGGGGGAGGGAGGGAAAGGGAGGAGGAAAGAGGCGGGAGGGAGAGGGGGGAGGGAGAGAGGAGGGAGGGGAAGGAGAGAGGAGGGGAGGGAAGAGGGAAGGGAGAGAGGGGAGGGAGGAGGAAGGGGAGGAGGGAGGGAGGGAGAGAGGGAGAGGGAGGGGGGAAGGAGGAGGAGGAAGGGGGGGAAAGAAGAAGGAGGGAGAGAGGAGGGAGGGAGGAGGAGGGAGGGAGGGAGAGAGGGAGGGAGGGAGGGAGGAAGGGAGGGAGGAAGGGGAGGGAGGGAGGAAGGGGAGGGAGGGAGGAAGGGGAGGGAAAGGAGGGGAGGGAGGGGAGGGAGGGGGGAAGGAAGGAGGGAGGGAAGAAGGGAAGGAAGGGAGAAAAGAAAGCATATCCTGAATTGAATCAAAGGAAAGATACTTTGGCGTTTGCATTCACCTTCTCCCTTTCCCTCCTTTTTGTAAGTACTTAGCACTCAGCAGATGTTCAATAAACAAATGTTTCTGGGTTGCAAAAAAATAGGCAAAGGTCAGCATAAGACTTGGCATCCATGCTGTTAGCACCAAGGTTCCCTCTGCCTCTTCTTAAGTTACCTGACATCTATGCCTGAATTTCCACATCTGCACAATGGAGCTAATACTAGTTGTGAGTATTACATAGGTCAAAGCACCTTTGGAACCAGCATGTGTCTAATATGGAGACAACAGTTTTCTACATAACATTCACTGTCTCCTAGCACCTGTGCTACCTACCACCTGGTCCACTACTTCCCCTCTGATGACCCCGGAGGTAGCAGCAGTGGCAATAGTGACAACCTCTTGAAGCCGGAAGAAAGATCAATATACACTTAGTCATGGTTCCAGTGACCTCTCAGCATCTCCATATCTTAAGATTCCCTAAGTTCTCCCAAGCGGCGTTTCCAAAGAACCAAACTTGGCTCTCACTTACTGATACACTTAATTCTTTTGTCAACTGTATACTTGAAGATTAACTTGTCTATTCCCTTTCTAGTCCTTTACCTTTACCCCCTTTCTTTCTTTCTTTCTTTTTTTTTTTTTTTTTTTTTTTTGTCAGAGCATTTATCATTAGCTGGGTTGTTTTTTGGTCATTTGCCTATTTTTACTATACTGTACAATTTTCTGTGTCAGTTTTGGAGATTTTTAGGCTAATACTAGTTGTGAGTATTTTAATTTTTATAGTGAATCCCAGCAAAATTTGCCTAGAGTCACAGAGACTTTGGACTTTTAACTTTGAGAAATGCTGGAACCATTAAGAATGTTTAAGGTTTCATCACTTCTGACAGCGACAATGTGACATGGACCAGGGTTTTAGTACTTGAGTCTAGGGGACTGTCGTAGATAGAGAACAGGTATCAACTTGATGATCGAGGGTTCCAGCTCTGGGCACATTTGTAGAGAATTAGTAGTTGAGTTAAGCCAAGAGCAAACCTGCAAGGATATTGTCTACTTGATGGGGAACCCACCCATGACGGGTAGGACTAGTTCCTGAACAGGTCGATAAGATGGAGATAACTAGTTGAGAAAGTTGGCATCCTTCTGTATACCTGGCCAGACATGCTGTTCTGGCAAGTAAGGGTCATTCCTCTTTCAGCCATTACATAGAGATGGTGTGGCCAGTTCCCTAGGTCCTCAGGAAGGTTGGCATACACTATCCTGCCAACCTGAACAAAGCACTGTAACTGGACTCTCATGAGACAGAAAAAAAAAAAAACCTTGTTTCCCTTAGGTTGTTTTGTGGTGATTTTATCAAAACAATGCAGACTAACTGCCACGGAGACACTTCAGAGCCTGACTATAATGCTCTGCCTCATGCCCATCCAAACTCATGCCCATCTTAAATGTGAATGTTTCCTGTCCATTTCTAAGACTCTCCACATTCTTAATGGTTCCAGCATTTCTCAAAGTTAAAAGTCCAAAGTCTCTGTGACTCTAGGCAAATTTTGCTGGGATTCACTATAAAAATTAAAAGAACAAGTCGCACATTTGCAAGACATACTGGCACAGGAAAAGAAAATTTCCACTCCCGAAGAAAAAAGTAAGAATAAAAAGGAATGGCCTGACCAGAGCAAGACTAAAACCATATGACACACAAACATTAAATCCACAGTTGGTGCCCAGTACTGATACACATGTTTCCTAGGGCTTAGGCAGCCCCGTCCCTGTGGCCTTATGACTGCAGCCATATAGCTGCTTTCTCAGATGGGCTGCTGCCTGCAGCTTCCCTCAGCAGATTGCCAGATGCAAGGCATGGCTGACTTCCAGGGATCTCCATGGAAGCTTTGATTTCCCCCTCCGTAACCATAAGTAGGAACTGCAATCCTGCCACGCCCCCCCCCAGCTCAAGCTTTCCTTTGAAATCTTGGTTGAAGCTCTATGATCACATAACTCTGGCATTTGGTGTGGCTGCCAAAGCAGCACGTAGACAGTTTCAAGGTCTGCCACCAAACACATTCAGACTGTCGCTTCAACAACCTCTTGGAGACCTTCCCAGTTGAACATGGGTAAATGATTCTGGAGAAATCAATCCACAGATATCCTTCTGTGAGCAGAAAGCCCTGCAGCTCTTATGTCATAGGAAAGGCTGATACTTACATCTCTGAGCCAGTAACTGACAGATCTGCAAATTCCTCATGATGATCCCAGGGAATCGTCCCTGAGGTCCCAGGGCACAGTGCGAGTCCCTTAGCGTCTAAAACATCTTGATGGCAACTCTTCTCATGTTTCTGTTCTTACCAAAGGGTAAATTTTCTGGATCTTTCTATTCTGCTGTTAGCTTCCAGTTCTCACAGTGAATCTTCTCCAGCCAGTCAAGCATGCCCTCGCCACAACCCACATGCTGTGCCATCCTTCTTCATCTTTAGGCGCTAGCTCATACAGAGCCTCAGCACATGAACATAACGCAGAGCCGTTCTTTGTGGGAATGTGCATGGATTGCTTCTAGTCCAGCCCCCAGTACGAGTTATATTTTCACTGGAAGTCTCATTGGCCTGGCATCTCCTGCCTATTTTTGTTTCTGCACTCTGATCTTCTGAACCCTTCCCAGGAGCACCCAGTAGGTACTGCTTTTATAGCTTTTAAGACTTTCCTTGGATCTGCTTCTTTAGACATTTTCCAAATTCTTCCATTAAACCACCTGCAAAGGTTTCCCAGATACACTGTCATACTGAGTCACATCAATTTGGCCCCATCAGTCCATATTTTCAGGACCAATGTAGGTGGTGGACAAACCTTTAGTATGTCAACCTTCTAGGGACACTTGAAACCATGGCACTTTTCTGTTCATGAAATACCCTTTTTATTGAACTTGTGCTTTTACTAGGGTAGTAATGCTCAAGAGAGCTCCTAGTGTGTGGGTCCACCACTATCACCCCAGTACACAGAACAGTGCTGGGCATGTCAAAGAATTTAATAAATCTATGTTACATGACTAAAGGAGACCGATTTCTTCTGGCCCTGAGGTACAAGTCTCACTTTTTCAATTCTTTGGCAAATCGCAATCCTATAAATATGCAATTATTTCCATCGTGAAAGAAATTTTTTGGTTGTTGTTGCTGTTAATTTAGAAATACACCATCCATTTTCCTTTTCCCTATAAAGAATGACAAGGCTTCTTTTTCCCCAAAGTGTCCCCACACACTTCCACCAGAGCCACGAGATTGCTGTGAGATGTCATAAAGTTTATAATGAAAGTGAGGGGCTGGAGAAATAGCCCAGTGGCAAAAGCTTTTGCCTCTCAAGCAGAAAGACCTGAGATCGCATCCCCAGATTCCATATAAAAATGTGCAGCAGATAAGGCGGTGCCTTAATTCCAGATGGAGCTTTGGAAGATGGAGCCTGGGAAACCCCAGAGCCAGTCATAAGATAGAGGAGCAATCCAGGGCGGTTCATCGTATCACTCTTGAAATACACACTCAAGTGTACTTCTACACACATACCGTCCATACATGTACTCCTGATCTCCACACACCCCATATACACATACATGAAAAGATAGATAGATAGATAGATAGATAGATAGATAGATAGATAGATGATAGATAAAAGTAAGTTTCCAATTGTGATGCATTAAGGCCTAGGGTGTGATAAAACCTTTCCTCTGGTGGCTGAACAGTCTTCTTTCCACCATTCATGTTCTAATAAAATAAAATGTCATATGGTTAACTTTAAGTCTGTGGTTTGGGGGCTGGATGCACAGTTCAGTGTAGAGTGCTTGCATATGCTCAAAGCCCTTGGTTCTACTCCTAGCATGGAAACGTTTCCTTGTTTCTTTTCTCTAGTTCAATTCTTCTGTACCTACATGGACCAGAACAGCTACACCAAAACACAGCTCTTTGGCAAAAGGATTATGTGGTACTATTTTGAGAAACCATGGGCGTAGAAGAATGGGGAGATGTCTACAAACCCTACAAGCAGGCTAAGAGCTGTCAGGTGGGAAATGTACACCTACAAAAATTCTCCACTTGTAAAGGAGTTTCCCTCTCTGCACCAGGAAGAGAAAGATAATGCTAAATCTCCAAGGTGTATTTTCATTTGCTTGTTTCTATAGAGAACTTTGCTATGTGGCTGTTCTTGAACTCTTGGTCTTTAGGATCTTGCTGCCTTAGCCCGCAGACAGGCCAGGACTGCAGGCCCAAGTCAATGTGACTAGCAATCAGGGAACTCTGGTCGATGAAGATGGTACCATGTGACACAACAGTCAATATTCACGCTTATTGTTTTGTCCGTTTGCTTGATTTCTAACTACTTCCCTGCACCGGCCTCTCCCCACCCCTCATTTTATTTTATTATTTACTTTATTTTAGTTAAAAGATGAGATTTAAGATGGATAACTAGCCCCCACTTTTCAGAATCACATATCCTTTAGTTATCTCCCATATACCATGAAGAACATATGCTAGTAAGTTTCTAGTCACTTTCCTCTTATTCATTTGTTTTTGTTTCAGGCGTCTGCCCTAGACAAAAAAAATCACACAGAAAAATTAATTTTCCTTTCCTATAGTATATGTGCCTAGTTCTGGAGACCACACTTCCCATTAAATAAATTGAGAAAAGGAAAAGTGTGTTTCCTTGCTTTATTACACCTGATGTTAAAACCTTCAAGGAACTGAGGGAAAAGAATACTATTGTTATTTCAAGGATGAGAAAATAGGCATCTCATGGATAGTAAGAAGCAGAGTTGAAACTTATCCTGTATTTAACCAAATTTCAATGAACTCAGTCTAGACACACTGATAGTGGGTCTCCCAGTCCAGGGCTCCTAACTAACCTGAGAACTCTAGCCGCTAACACTGGTGTTGATGCACAATCCATTTTTCACATAAAAAGTTTTTAATTAATACCTTCAAGGGACTCAGAAGGTACTTTGTCTATGATTTCTTATTGGGAGCTTAGTGAACTTTAGCTAGATTAATGAAGTGCAATTGTAAAATGACTTGAAATAAAATGATCAGCAAGTTGTCTGAGGGTTTGCAGACATTGTCATATCATAGACGAGATAAATGCACTGAAATTGTGGCAGTGGAGAGAGTTGGGGCTTTCACACCAGTGCCCCATTTCCTCTAGTGGGAGACCTGTGCCTGCCTTCCACACAGGCTTGCAGGCTGGGGAAGTCCTTCAGTCCCTCTGGAGGAGTCTTGCTCCCAGCTGCCTGGCCTGTGGCACTTCCTATTGTTCTCCTGACAAACAGCGAACATTCCCTCTGCCTGCAGAGGAACAAGGCTTGGTGGCTTGGTGGTTGTGAGAAATGTCAATGTAATTAGCTTTTCTTCCTTGCAGGTAATAAGGTTTTTCTCCAAGGAATGCCCCACTTTAACAGCATCACCGGTAAAGGGTAAAGGAAGTTCGTACCTTTTTCTTCTCCTACTTAAGATTTCTACATGCACCATACATAACACAAAGATTCTAAGATACCTTCATGTTTATTATTGATTTTAAATACATCAAAATAGTAAACTGTTGCAGTTGCAGTCTGGTTCATCTGGCATGCACTTTGAGATCTTCCACTGGAAAGATGAAGACCTTATATCCCACCCTTAACCCTTAAAGATCATGGAATTTGAATCCCTTTGATATCAGAATTTCTGTATTTGGGAAGTTTACTATTGCTGTTCAAGTAAGCGTTTGAACCCCATGAATGAATATTAAAAAATCATATTTTACAGGTGTACTTTTTGAGACAGTGGCTTTTCAAAGATTATTAAAGGAGACTACGGACCAAAATGGCTTGAAAATGTTGCCTGTGAGTCCACTGATGTTCAAAAGGCTGTCAGTCCATTTATTGTGTGTTTTACACAACTTTTTACATTTTTTCCAACTTGTTCTTTGAAACCAGAATGGATAATCATCAGAGTTATATTTTAAGAATATAACATGCCTAATTACACAACAGCACTTTATTTCAGTTGTACAATTTTGAAAGGTGGTGATTCCCCCTGCAAGCCAGAAAGGGCTATTCAGCTACTCCTCCACTTCGTGGGGCGCAGGAGCTTCCGTGGGGACAACTGAATTAGAATTCTATGAAACGAGTGTGTCTTCTATTCCTTTATTCCCACTGGGCTATAGTGATCTCAGGGTGAAGGTCTCCACAAGGGCAAAAGGCACCAGAACTTCCTAACTCCATCACACTGGAATGGAACCAGGAGGGTTTTTATGAGGCGTCATCACGTGTACAACTTCATCCTATGATGTTAAAACAAGAGGTCTATGCCCTCTGGCCCCTTGTTTTATGGTTAGGGATTCAAAAGACTCATTTCACAATGTGCATTTTTAAAACAATATTTCTTGTCCTAACAGTGCATCTTTCCACCTTTAGGTTCATACAGTGCTGCATCTCTGAACTCACTACAGTGAGACTTATTCTTCCCAGACTTGCATAGTAACTGACATACCAACATGTTCCCAAAGACTACCTAGGAACTCAAGAAACCTTTAGGTCTAAAGCTGGATGAGTGAAGGGAAATGCCCATATCAGTGGGATGGCCTGAATAGAGGTAACTTGATATACTACAGAAGCCTGAACCTCCACAAGAGTAGACAAGCCAGAGTGAACCCCAGGGGTCCATAGAAGCAGACAGGCAAAAGGTGGGAAGGAGTGGGAGGGGTTGATGAAAGGAAAGGAAGGTATGGGAGGGAGGGGGGAGGGAGGGAAACAGGGATAAATACTCAATGTGCTTGTAAAACTATAAAAATAAAAAAGAAACATAAGAAAATATTATAATCTCTAATAAAAATAACTGACTCCCCCCCAAAACATTTTCATTTATTCTTTGAAAATTTCATACACATATTTATGTTTATACATATTTGTCTTATAGCCAGTTCTATAGATAAAAAAGCTTAGAGAAACAATGCAGGATATCACCAGGATGGAAAGTTTCTATGGCTCAGACCACACTTGCCTATAAGATTTCTTACTGTGAATTTAAGAATGCATTATGACGGATTTGTCAACAATGTCATGAATTCTTCAAACATATCCATGGGAAGAAATTATTTTGAAGGTAAATTTTAAGAATATAATTTAAAAATATGTAGCCATTTTCTTGTTTTAGAAGTGGATTTGTCTAACTGGGGGAGTCTCTGCTGTCTAAGTAATTGGACCTCCTGTCAGAGCCTCTGGCTTAGAAGCAGGCAAAGATAGCGTTCTTTCCTGAAAGGGAGGAAAACAGATACATTATAGGCACACACAAACATATGCACTTACAGCCTTCTTTTATGTATGCACACATACATGAAATTCACAGAAATTACTGCATCAAAATTAGCAGACTGGGCACCCTGGAGCTTGATACGCTTTATAAAATTTATGGAGGCAGCTGCTTCAAGGCCTGATGTGAGTTATGAAATCTAATTTTGTTTTCATAGCTCTGTGATAAAATTTTGTCAATGTTATAAAAAGGGTCTTTACTAAGACTGACCGGAAACCTGAACTATCTGGTCAGGCAATAAAAACACATTCCTTAGCTGCAAAGTGTCAAGACAAGCAAGGTTTAACTGAAATTGATCGATAAGTCTTCCTTTTACAGTTGAGTGCATTCACTTTACCTCATAGGGTAATAGTTTTTTTTTTAATGGGTTTTCCATTAATATCAGACTTCAGTGTTAGTAAGGAACAAGAAAGACATGAACGAGAGAAGGGCGTGCCATTAGGCACTAGTGCTGTGATGCTTAATGGCAGGGCGCTTGCTCTTGGACAAAGTGCCGGGGAGGGTGACTGACATGTGGATCTTCCGTTACTGTTGCAGGTTAAATTGTTTGTCTGGAAATTCACAAGCCAAAGTACTGAGCCTTAGTATCTCAAAAGATGACCTCATTTGGGTCACACTGGAGTGGGTTATGCCCTCATCTCTAATACAGTCACTTCACACGCACACACACACACACACACACACACGAGAGAGAGAGAGACAGAGAGAGAGAGAGACAGAGAGAGAGAGAGACAGAGAGAGAGAGAGAGAGAGAGAGAGAGAGGAAAGCAAGAAAATGTGGACAAAGGTACACAGAATGTCAAACAAAAATGAGATATCAGGTCAATGTTTCTAGAAGACAAGGAATAGCAAAGATTACCAGCTGTTTAGGATTCGGGGCGGCAGAACAAAAACACCTTAGTGAGTGGCTTAGAAGCAGCAGAAACATATTTCTCACTGTTGTATACAGTCTTCAATCAAATATCAGCAGATTTCATCTGCTGAAGGTCTGTGTTCTTATTCCTAAATGGTGCCTTCATAGTATGGCCTCCTTAGTCTGGAGCCTCTATTATAAAGGGGACTAACCCAATTCCTGAGGGTCCTTCAACTTTCCAAAGGCCTCACCACTTTAGTAGTGCATGAGTGATACTATGAATATATGAATTTAGTGAGGAGCCACCAGCAATCAGATGTTAACACCAATAGACTGAGAATCCATGGAGAAACTTACAGTCCTCAGAAGGAGCCAGCCTATGACATCTTGACCTTGGACTTCTAATGTGCAGAATTGTGATAATACATTCCTATTCTTTTTAGAGCTCCCCATATTATTATGGTCCTTGGTGTAGAAGCTGCTATGGACCGAATGTGTCCTCCAAAATCCATGTGTTGAAAATCTGAGCTCCAGTCATGTTGAGAAGTAGATTTAGGTCACAGGAACTTAACTGTCAGAAATGGATGAGTGGTGTTATAAGGAGACCTGGTGTGTGTGTGTGTGTGTGTGTGTGTGCGTGTGTGCGTGCGTGTGTGTGTGCGTGTGTGTGTGTGTGTGTGTATGTGTGTTTTCTGCTCTCTTACCCTTCTACCTTCTGCCATGGAAAGACAGACTAAAAAGTTCCTTCCTTACCACATACATGTTGGCAACTTGATCTTGGACTTCTCAGTCCAGAAGAGTGAGAAATAAATTCCTCTTCTTTATTAATTACCCATCTCAGGTATTCTGTCCTATTGACCCAATGTGACCTAAGTCAGTCCTCTTTCTGTGGATGAAGCCACATCTAGTCCTTGGCTGCCGTTGAGCCTTGCTAGACTTTCCTTCTGTTGCTGTGTTCACATGCGGATTGGAAGTCATGAGATGACCTTGCTGCAAACCCTAGTTAACCTCTGTGAGATGCTCTGCTAGAGATGACAGACTTCTGGAACCTTTTAGAATTCTGGCTGCCCTAACTCTTGTTATTCAAGCGCTTCTCACTATTCAGACATTTGAATGTGGATGCAATTGAGAGATTAAGAACCTATACCTTTTACTTCCCTGACAGTCCCTCAGCTAAAGTTCGTGGTCTTATGTACCCAGAATCAATGCTTTTTCCATTCTGTGGCATGTCCCAGACAGACACAATATCATCCCAGGAAAATACAAACCATAATAGATCCAAGAATACACAGCTCTTCTCAGAATTCACCTTTGCATTGGTAAAATTAAGCTCCTTCCTAGATCTATAATTTGTAGAGCGAGACCAGACAAAGGTGCGGTTCAGAATGCTCTGCAGTGTAGTGAAGGAATGAGGACATGCTAGTGTCTCCTCATATTGACTCCTTTGAGAAAAGGAAAATGTTCATCATAATTTCAAAACAGACCACTGTTGGAAAAGTGTTTGGCTGAGTCCCATTTCCATGCTGTTTCTGGCAGAAGAGATCAGTCTGGGCCGTTCACCACCACTGAGTAAATATGCTGAAAACGATTGCTGCTTCAGACAAATGTTTAACTGTTCTCAGATTATCTATGACACCACAGGTCCAAGTCACAGCGATCTAACCTGGGAGCGAGCTTATGTTACTTAGTGATTTATGAAATGAGAATTCCTGGTGCTCTGTGGGACTAATTTAATACGAAACATTCAGATGTCTGTCTTCTGCTACCATTCATCTTTCCATGGCCTGCCTGCACCAGAGGGCATGCGGTTCAGAGAGCGGCCTCTCCCTTCCCAGCCACAAATCATCACGCTCGTGAAAAGCAGTGACATGTCTTTCCTTCCAAGCCGGGCTGCCTGGGGCTGAGGGTCCACGTGGGCTCTGATGGGAGTGGAGTACTCGCTCCTCCATCAGGTCTTATGAGTGTTTTGAAAGTTACAGTCGTTAAAGAAGCAGGAAAATTCTTCGGCTTATGGACAAGTGCTTACTTGTTGTACATGACAATCTGCTGCTCTGTGCATGACGCGATAATGCGTGTGAAAGAAGGATGAGCATGGAAATTCTGATTCAAATGAGTTGAATCAAAAACCAGGCGCTTCAATGCCAGGTGAAACAAAATAAAATGAAAAACATTTAACCAATTACTTAATGGAAGCCTCATGCATTCAGCCGATATCCATTCTTTGTTATAAGGACTATCCAGGCCCTAGGACTACAAATAGGATGAGCTGGCCTATTTCCAGGGGTTTGCAGACCACGCATGTCATGACTTGAATGTGACTGTCCTCTGCAGACTCATCATGTGTGTGTAGCCACTGTCAGTGTTCGGGAAGATAGTGGCACTCTTTAGGAGGTGAAGTCTTGCTAGAGGAAGGCAGGTCACAGGGGGCAAACCTGAGGATTGGTAGCCTGTTCCTACTTCTACATTTTGCACCGGCTCACTCTGCCTCTGTAGTGGGCGTTGTGAATTGAACTGACCTCTTGCTTCTGCCCCCCACCTCACACCAGGTAAATCTCCCTTTCTCCCTGCAGTTACACATGTGCATAGCACACATATGTTACAGCAGCAGAAAGAAAAGTAACGACCAAAAAGGGGAAGAAAGATGATGCCCATGGCGGTAAGGGGAGCTCATAGGGATCCCCGGCCCTGTCATGTGTGGGAAGAGCTCAGGAAGGTCCCCTGAGAAAACTACAGGAAGAGATTATGCACAGGCCCGGAAGTGAGAGGATGTGCAATTGTGGGGAACAGGAGAAAATCTGGGATGGATAGAGTCCAGAGTTCTGTGATGGAAGGACTGAAATCAAGATGGCCAAACCAGAGCCGTATCTTATTCCTATTGGTCTAGGGGCCACTACAAGGATTTGATGCATCATCAGACCACCGAGAGGTTCTCTGAAAGCCTTTAAGTAAGGGATTGTTATGTGGGTTTCATTCTAGAAAAATAACTCTGGCTACAAAGAACCGGAGAGGAGAGGAATGTGAACCGTGGCTAGTTAGGGAACGTTTGGGATTATGAAGATGACAAAAGTGGGTAGCTTCGAAGTACTTAAAACCCTTTAAGAGGGCCCCACTCTATTCATGGTGTAGTCCCAAGGAGGTCAGATGAAAAGTGACCTCTGTTGCAGACTCATTTCTTGAGCCAGACAGAGGATCCAGGATATACCCCTGCGAATGGCTTCATTCTTCTAGAACACGTAGTTTAGTTGTGCAAAAATACGTGGATCACACTTGCTTGGGAGCTGGACATTACCACACTAACACTACCCTCTGTGGATGTTTTAGGTTGTGATAGGATCTGAAAATCAGACACAGCAGACCTCAGGCAAGCCAGTGAGCAGAACTCCTATTGTAACACAGGGAAAGTTGTCCAGACTAAACTGGCAGAACAGAGCGCTGGGGAAGGCAATGGTAATAACAGCAAAATTCAGGTGGGGCTGTAACTCAACCCACACTGTTGCTTCCATGGGGAAGCCGTGACTGGCACCATGTATCCCCCATGCACTGATCTAAGAGAATGAGTAAAAATGAAGCTAATGGCTCTACTTCCATTCAGTCTTCCACTAGCACACACAAAGAAGGTCATTCAGATGCAGGAGTGACCTGCCATCAAAAGAGAGCCGGAGAAATATAAGGACTGGATAAGATCTCCATAGGGTTAAGAGTTCTGAATGTTACATTCATTTTGTACACTTAGCACTTATAACAGCAAATGCCTGAACACACACACACACACACACACACACACACACACACACACACATCATACATAAATCCATGTGTATATATATATACATACACACACTTCTACCTATGTGAATGTACACATACACATACATGCAGGTATGCACACATACACAGACATACATATGTATACACACGACACATAGATGCACACTGCAAACTGATATACACAAATGCACACATATACACACATATACATACACATACCACACATATACACATATACACATACATACACACTGCAAACTGGTATACAGAAACTGGTATACAGACACGTATATACTTATACACATACTAAATATAGGTATACATAAAAGTGCACAAACAAGTGTACATCCCCACACACATGCACATGTATATACATACAAAAACAGGAACACACATATATACTTGTACATACATATTCTCAACAAACACATGAAAATATGTATATACACACATATTCTCAACAAACACATGAAAATATGTATGTACACATACACACACACATACACACTGTGCATACAAGAGGGAGGCAAGAGTGAGAAGAGAGAGACCACACACAAGAACATTCCAGACTTTCCATATACCTGAATCAAGTCTTTGAAATACTAATTTTCTTTGTATTTTCTATCTTTTAAGGAAAGTGTCACCCCATATAGATTTCTTTTATGGTACAGAACAACTGCACTGATGTGCTGAAAATAATTTTTGTGGGAACCCTTGATGCTGAATTGAACTAGTGCGCTGTGGATTTTCATGCTCTTGGAAAAGTCTGCGGGGGTGACAGTAGCTCAGACCTGAGAATTAGCTAGTCAAGGTCATCAGGGAGGGTGAGCCTCATTGCCCCTTAACTAAACAAGAATCTTATCTTCCTTCCAAAGTCGCCCCTTTGTACTTAGAAACCTGTAAGAAGACTCTAGGGAACTGGTTATATTCCTCACCCTCCAATCATTCCATTACTTGATTCAGGCCCCTGAGCACTGACCTGCCCTTGGCCTTTAATGCAGCAAGTGTTTTATCTGCACGGAGGCAGCTTCCACACCTCAAATTCACTCATGGATCCTTCCAGTCTAGCTCTAGTTCCAGTTTCTGGGTGCCTAGTCCTGACCCAAGAATAGCTTCATCTGGGTGTGGCTGCATACATTTGGAATCCCAGTTTGACAAGCTGAGGCAGGAGGACTGTGTTAAGTTCAAGTCATTATGTAGATGATTGGGCCTACGCAATGATTCCAGACCGGCCTTAGTACCAAATACATGACTAGGACATTTCCGTCATTTCTTAAGCACCAGTGAGAAACCAGCAAGGACATAAGCCTCGATTCCTCACAGAGTGGACAGTGTGCGTCACAGTGGGATGCCTGTCTTGGACTCCACCCCTTACGTAGCAGACAGCATTTTCTTGCAAGATCCCAGACTCCCGCAGCACTTCTAAAACTCTGTTCTGTGTCCACACTTGCTCCCAGGTACTGATGAAATTCCCCCTAGAAACACAAATTGCAGTGAGCTCTGAAACAAGACTTGGGAATCTGGATTTCACCAAGCTTCCAGGGATTTCCTGTGCATACTAAAATCCTATTTAGGAAGCATCCCCCAATTTTTTTTTTTTTTTAAGAAAAACGAGACTTGAAGAATCTTAGTGGAACCAAGGTCAAAGGCAGGAGGGAAAGAGAAATGGAGAGAGGAAAGAGTGCTGGAAGTGGAACCAGATCTGATTTGAATTTTACACTGTGTGAGGCGTTAATCAAGGAGCCCTGGGAGATTCTTTCTTTTCCTTCTGGAACTTTCTCCTAAAATGCTGCTGCCTAACGTGGCTCTAAAGACGTATCATTCCATCCAGTGTATCCAGAGCATACACACCTAGGCAGAAGCCCCGATGCCAGCTTTCACGTTATCATGCTCTTCACCGATGGAGCAAAGACAAAGTGGGCGTGGCAGCTTGAGGGAAGCTTCTAGCTACTTCAAGCTGCCTAGTGTCCTTCAGATTCCAATGTTTTGTGGATAATGCAGAACACCAATGTAGAATAGCCATTTTATCTGTCTTATGAATTGATTTCCTGGGGCTGGAGAGGTGGCTCAGGGGTTAAGCCTCTGCCTTGCAGGCAGAAGGTCCTGAGTTCGGATCATAGATCCCACGTATAGACGCCAGGCGGAAGCGGGGGCGGCCTGCTCTTCTGGTCCTGGTAGGGCGGAGCCTGTGAATCCCAGGGCAGAGTAAAACAAGGAGGAGATGGAGGCGTCCATGGTGGTTCCCGAATTCGTCCGTGGTTCTACATACGGACACATACATGCACACATACACATACACGCACAATTGAATAAATAATAATAAAAAATTTTAAAAAGAATATTATAAATTGATTTCCTATCTCTGCGCTTCTCTCCTCCAACTCAATTGCATCATAAGCAGGAGACTTCCTCACGTCTCCTATATTTTTATTCATACTTTTGATTAAGTGTGATGGCTGTTAATAGTGCTGTTGCATTACAGACTTGAAGACTCAAACACACACACACGCACGCACGCACACTCTATCATGACTCACTAGTAGGCACCCACAGACTGTCCGACATTACTCTCCAAGCCCACTGACTTTCAAGACCTGGAAGCCCCAATCCATGCCATGTCTGCAGAACTCCACATACTTGTTCTGAAAACAAAACTGTTGCTCTTTGATTCTGTGTCACTAGTTTTGGAGGGAGCAAAGTGTGCTCTGAGCCAGGAGGAAACTGGAGCCATGGTTTTAATGGAAACAGCTGAGAACCACAATCCAATTCCAAATTTTGTTTAATTAATAACATTTGCTTCTCAAATTGTGATGATCTAGAATACCACGGACTTGTGCATTGTGCTCACACCCTTCCAAGTGCTGCTACCTCTCCTCCCAGTTGCTGCAAGAAGGATTCACAGGTCTCTCAGTGACACTCAACACTTGGATGATTAGTGAAGCTTAGCACACAGAAGCTGCAATCAATAGCCACTGACCCCAGTTTCTAAGCAACTTTGTAGCAATAAAGAACAAATTGCCCTTTATCTTTTTGCTTTTATTTGTTGTATTTCCCTTTCTCTTTAAGAATAGTTATTTATTTTATAAGAAAGAGAGACCTGCACATGCATGTTATGGAACATATGTGGAGGTCACAGGATAACTTCTGAAGACAAAGTCAGTTCTCTCCATGCGGGATTCTGAAAATCAAACTCAGGTCACCAGATTTGCAAGCAGACACCTTACCAGCTGAACCATCTCACCACTTTCTTAATTTTCTTGATTCCGGAAATGATACTTAGTGATTAAGAACAACCAGGAACAAAAGGGCAATTCCGGAATTACACTCCTGATCGTACCTTGGCAATGGGCACTGCTACCAAGTGCTTTTTTCCAAGGCTCATGTAAAATGTTTATTTATAAATGAAGTCATTTATTCTTGAAATGCTTGCCACACTACTAATCACAGTGCATTTTGTGAACTCACTGAGAAACATGCAACTTTGCCCAAACACTTAACCCAACAACGAAAGCCAGAGGCAGGCAGAAAATTCCTGTTCTCCTCGGATAATCAGCAATGCAGGCACCATGTCCCTTAACATCTGGATCACCTTAAGAGTGTTTCTGAAGCAGCAGGAAATACATTTCTGGTGAAGGCTCTGAACTTGAGGGTGGCTGCTTTCGAATTGAATAATACATGGTTTTCAGTTGCTAAAAAACTATTGAAATCTGAGTGAAATATATGAGGTTGATACAAATTTGATAAACATGTGCCCACAGGAAATGACTGAGTTTATTAAAAGCCTGAGAGCTGATCAGAATTGCCGTAGTCAGGTGGGGTAACTGCTCCCCAGCCCACCAAAGAGAAAGGTGAGTCGTAAAGAAAGCCTCCAGCTGCTTCAGTCTAAGTCAGAAGTGGTTGAGATTCCCTGGCCAGCTGTGATCTCTAGGGTAAGTGCCACCGCCTTGCCAATGAAATGTGATGTGTTGATGACTGTTACATTACATCTAAAATCCCATTTACTAGTAATAGAAACGTGTGCTGAAGACTTTTGCCTCCTGTCTCCTGGTGCTTGATACAGTGTGTGTGTGTGTGATATGCTCAATTTTCACTTCAGGCATGTTCGCATGCAACAAGCAAAGACTTCACAAGAATTCACACATTTGATCTAGGGTTGAAATATGCCATTTTCATAGCAAATCCACTTTTCTCTGGCAGTAAATGATAGGTGCTTTTTGCACCTAAAGAAGTGACTTGGACTTCAAGGAATTTTGAGAGGAGAAGTAAAGGTACTTTGATGGGATTGGATCAAGTCGTTCTAAGGAAAGGTCCAGATGGGAAGAATAACTGGCTAAGTTTCCACCTGTAAGTAAGTTCCTTTACCTCTCCCGTTTGTTTTTAGGGGTGTCACCAAAAGCAAAAGAAAGGAACACACAATAGAATGATGGCAGTATTGGTCTTCTCCGTGGCACAAAGCGACTGTGGAATATCGGCATATCTCCTAACACTACCGAGCAAAATGTGTGTAACAGGGCAAGCCCGGTTCATCTGATGTGTGCTTTGCGTTTAGGATCCTGGGTAGCAGGCATGTATTCAGGCAGCTCCACCAACTGGGAGCAAATACCAGGCCTGTTGCAGTGAGTGCCAGAGTCTCCTTCATTAGCAGTGATGTATCACCTTCCTGCCTCACGATAAAGCAAGAGAGTGAGGGAGCCGAGAGCCGCTCTGTGCACACCTAGCGGGCTGCGATTTATATTCAGGCGGAACTGGGAGGAAGACAGGAAAAGCCATTCCCTAGATATTCCCATCAGGAACACAATCGAACCCTGAACTGTCACTGCTATTTTTTTTTGTAATGGTTCTTTCTTTTTCTCAAGAAGAAATTAACAAGTAAATTCTTACTGTCTTGTAAGGCTGATCTAAGACTAAAACAACTGAGAATCGCTCTTGGTTTCTTCTTTATTTTTCTTCTGTGTGTGTGTGTATGCATGTGTACACATGTGTGTGAGAACATGTGTGTGGGTAGGTGCGCACACCCTTCTGCATGTCTGTGGAGGCCAGAGAAGGATGTCCTGCTCTGTCACTTTCTACCTGACCTCTTTGAGACAGATACGGCACTGAACCCAAAGCTTACCATTTCTTAGGTTAAGCTGGCTGGTCAGCAAGTGCCAGGAATTCTTCTGTCTACACCCAATCTCCACACCCAGCACTGGGGTCACAGGTATGCATGGGTGCTGGGCATCTGATCCCAGGTCTTTATGATATAGTAAGTACGCTTACTGACTGAGACATCCCTCCAGCTCCCAATCCCCAATCTCCCTCTTACATTACACACACACACACACACACACACACACACACACTTACATTACACACACACACACACACAATACTATTTTTGTATTGAGGCTGTAATCTATGACTTCTGATGACTAACGATTTATCATGAATTACCCAGATTTCCTCTTTTGCATGGCATCTAACTGTGTCCCATTAAGTGACCTGAAGAACTGAAGCAAAGGAAAGAAAGATTGATTGAAGTAAGAAAGATTGATTCCTATGGTGTTGAATAGCCTCCAGTTATTCTGGGTTCATCTGGTATACGTGGCACTTTAGCAGACGCTTGGAACACAGAGTGACACAAAGTCAGCCTACTCAAAGTAAGTGTTAGGTGGTCAAAGAGTCCATTTTATTATTAAATGTTAAATCTACACATGCATATATTAGATTACTTAATCTTGGTAAGGACTTTTCAATAATAACTGGTAGTTTATACTTTTATTTCTATAAGAGAGTTCATTAAGATGGCTATTTTACTGACATTATTTGTCTGGTTTCGTTGCCTTTCCAGGAACTTATATAAATAAAGCATCCAGCACCACCTTCTGTACCACATGGATACTAATAACCTTTGAAAGAGACTGAGGGGTCTGAGATGCAGCTCAATGGTAAACTGCTCAACTAATATGTTGAACTCTCAGCACTTGGGGAGTAAAAGCAACACAACAAAAGAGATAAGTAACGATGCTGTGGGTAGCATATAAACACGCACACATGGCTACACCAGTAAAATACAGCACAAAACAGGTGGTTGCAAGTGGAGTCAGTTGGGTCCATGCCCCAGAGCTTGCAGCGTCTTGGATGGTGACACCACAATGTCTGTCGCCTGAGGGCCCTGCTGCCTCCGGATTCTGGCATAATTTGCTCGGATTTCCACCAGCTGCTTTTGCTCTGTTAAAATAAATACATGTCAATATATATACAGAAAACAATTTATGGCCAGGAGGATGAGACCCTCAATGACCCAGCCTGGACTCATCACAAACTTGACTTGCTCATCATATAATATGTTTGCTAACATTCTCTGGATTTCTTTACAATGGAGGCTGACAGAGAGGGCTTCCTTCCAAGCTTTGTGAAAAGTATGAATTGTAAGCTAACAGAGGAGTGCTCCAAAACAGTTGATCCCACTGAAATATGAAAATCAAACAAGTGAGAGAACATCATTCAGATTTTATATCAAATGACATAAACATTCTTAACTTTGTTGATAATCTGTAGGAAGAATACTATTCTGAGAACTTACAGTAAATTTTCCTAAGTGAAATTCATTTATTTAAAATAGCAATTTAATTTCTCTGATGATTAACCTCTATCTGCTAAATATTTTATGTTATACTATATAAAATAAATTATTATCATGTGTTTGTTTCTGACATTCTTAGGCTGTCTTCTTTTCTTACTACATAATTGAGCAACTAGATCTCAGAAAACTCAGATGGAATAATTAATTAGTTAAATATCTCATTATTTAAGTATATGCAATATCATTTCTCCTCTTTAAAGCATTTAGAAAATTTAGATTTCTATTAAATGATTATTTCCAATGTTATCTCATGGAAATAATAAAATGGCAACAATAAAATAAGTTTTTAAAGAATGACTACATTAGACACTGCAATCAATCATAAATCCTAGAATAGATGTGGTAATACTTTAGACAATTGGGGAAAATAGCTAATCTTTCATCATGAAGATAATATAGAGACACTACTTCTACAGAGGAGAAAACAACCTTTGTTTAATACATATTCATGCTGAAGTTGTGAAAAAACGGATGTTTGTCTGCATAAACTTGTCAAATGCTCACAAAATTAGGATGGAGGAAATGGTAGTGAGCAGTGTTTGCATATGGAAATTTCTCAAGTCCCTTCCCAGTGTGACAAGGCTTGTTTTTAGAGAGACAGCTTTTATGGTTTAGAACCCATTTTGGTTGGCTTTCCTGAACCATATTTTTTTTTATTTATCAGATAGACACAATGGACACAGTGTGGCAGGAGGGGAAGGCACTGTGACAGATGCTCATCTCAAAATAAGAAAGAACAAGCATGGCCGAGGAAGGACTGGAAAAAAGCCTCCTGTAACATGGCTTGCTTTCTTTTCAGTCACCTGGAATCATTTCAAGTGTGCTCATTGTTATGGTTAATACTGATCCATAGGATAAAAAGCCGTCTAAGCTAGGTCAAGTGAGGAGAGAGAACCCAGCCTAAATATGGCGGCTCTTCTCCATGGGCTGGGTCCAGGACTGACGGAAAAGGAGAAAGCAAGGGGAACATCAGCTTTCCCTTTCTCTGCTTCCTGATGCGGATGCAATGTGACCAGATGCAGCCTGCTCCTGCTGCTATGCCTTCCCTGCCCTCCAAATGTCACATCAAAATAAACCTTTCCTCCAATAAAGTACATCTGCTTAGGTCACAGTAACAAGTAGCTAATATACTCATAGTTCAAAATTGGATTGAAAACCCTCAGGAAAGTAAGACTGACTTGTATTTCTTTCTCAGAATATGCATTTTGGGAACAACCAAATCCCCACCACTGCTGCTTTCTTGTAAATGACCACTTAGTGGAGGGTCACCAAGAGCTGAGGTTATGACTAATGATGGCCAACAGGAACAGTGGATCACAGAGCTTTTTCCATGATACAAGATGGTGCTGGAGGAAAATTCGTGTAATCCATCTGAATAGCACTAGGCACCACACTCAATCCTCAGGTTTTGGGGAGTTTTATCATTTCTATACTTTCATTTTTTTGCATTACATACAAGTATGTATCATCCTCATTTTTTCATATCTGTGTGTGGGGGCAGGTGCATGCACGTGTTTATGCCTGCTCGCATGTATTTAGGCATTTGTGTGTGCATGTGTATATGCACTATTGTGTACATGTATGTAGAGGCCCAAGGTTGATTTTGGAGATCATTCTTGATCACTCTTCTATTTTATTTGTTGATGTTGGACTTCTCTCAATCAAACCCGAAACTTACTGATAGGGATAGATTAGCGATCCAGCTTGCTCTGGGAATTCCCAGGCTCTGCCCCCTAAGATTGTAATTACAGGTGGTCTGCCACATCCATCCAGTATTTACATGGGTTCTGGGGATTCAGTCTTCTTGCATGTGCAGCAAGTGCTTTAGTCACTGAGATATTTCTCTCCTATGTGCCTTTTTAAAAGAAAATAATATTCTAACATTTTTTAACTGTGAGGAAACCAGATAATTTACTTGCTAATATTTTATTTTCTTTCAGGTGAAAACAATGTCCTTGGAATTTCCTGAAAATTATGGCCTTATTAGTGTTTAACTTCCTGTAGAAGGGCTTTAAGTTCATTAGGATAAATAGAACAAAAGAATAGGATTCATTCTATAACAAATATACATTCTCCCTTTTTCTTTAAAAAAGAAAAATAACCAAGAAATATAAAATATAATGAAGCCAGAGTATATTTACTTATTACTGTAGTAAGGAAATCTGCAAGATGTGTAACTCTACTAAGAAAACATTGTTTATGATGCTTTTCCAAGGAAGATGTTGATGGAACCCCGCTGTCCTCGGAGTAAGTAGCTAAGAGAATGTCTTCAAATGAGGTCCTCAGTGTCTCCACAAATAAGCCCAGGGAAGGCCCAAGGCTAATAAAAATCTGATTGAGCCCTTTAGAGCAAACAGTGCTATCAACTATATCCTAGCACTTGGAAATACAAAGGAATATAATTATTAAAAATCAGCATGTTGTACAAAGTCATGCAGTAAATAAGGACTTTAAAAAAGAGATTTGATGCTTTAATTCTTCAAAATACTGAAGGAAAAATATGTCACATATACCTTTTTCGGTTCTAAAGCCATGTCCTGTAGACACACAGACAACCATGTCTCTCTCTATGTCGTCCCATGACTGAATCAGCTCTCCATTTGAAGTGTACAGGGTTTTGGCTGGGTGGGCCATTTTGAGGCGAGAGGAGCAGTCAATCAGCAACTGGAACATAAAAGGATGGACACATTTGGAGCGATGTCCTGATGTGATTATTACGGAATACCTTTATTTTGGAGATGCGGTCTCAGGTAGTTCACATTGACTTTGAACTTGCTACACAGTTGAAGATGACTTTGCACTACCCATCATCACAGCTCCCCTTCTTGAGGGCTGGGATTGTAGGCATGCACTGTCACACCAGAGTTAGGTGATGCTGAAGATGAACACTAGGCAAACATTCTGTCACCTGAACTACATATATCCCCAGCCCTGGAACCAGTTCTTTTAAGAACTATATCCCTATGTAAATAATTCATTCACTCACAATTGTTAGAAATGGGTACAGAAGAGAGAAGGGCATACGACATTCTGTGAGGAGAACTGTAGTGCTCTTTGCTGAAGATTTCCTCCTTTTTCCCCCTCAATGAAAGATGGTATCTTACTGTGTAATCGTTTTTCAAATAATACAAGCCCTGGAATGAGAGTCTAGACATCACACAATGGCTTTAACCTTTTTTTCCTTAATGCCAAAAGGGTTAGAAATGCAAAAGTTGAGGAAGCACAGGTCCCGCGTGATACTTTGGGATAGTGTGGGGCTATCTATACATGAAAAGCAATGAACAAACTGTTAACATTTGCTACTTTTCACAGATTAAGTGAAACACAGACACATGGAAATTTGAACATATGCTACAATAGACCTGATGAAGTTACCTGTAATAATGTTACAATACTTCTATTACAACCTTATAAAAGAAGACAATGGTTCATTATGTGAAAAATGTATTCAATAGCAAAACACCAAAAGATTTAACAGAAAATCTAGAAAACTGATTATGTTATATTGTTCTCCATAAGATAATGTTTTAAATGGAAACACAAGACAAATCAGTGATCAACTGGACAGGTAATTAAAGATACATGACATAAAACATGCCATAACATTTTTTATTTCTGTCAGTCCCCTATCTCAGTGTGGAAGTTCTTCCCTTGCTAGCTGCTGGAACACAAACTCTTGAGCCATTCCTAGAAGATACTCTGGACATAGGTACATAAATGCTTGAACATGCTTCTTTGATTTGATTTATGAAACAATCATAAAATATAGACTTACATATCAATGTGTGACAATTAAACAACTTAATTGGCAAACAATAGGAAGCTGGATAAATAAATAAATCCATTGCATAGAATATGATAATGTTGTTTAAAATAATGTTTATAGCAAGAATATTGAATTATATGAGGAAAAGTCATAACAGATTTTTAGGTGAATAGAGAGGATTTTAAAACTTATAAGCCACATAATTTACTATTACACTGGCAAAAACATGTAAAACTGGAAGCCAATGAAAGATATACACAGTAAATTATAAACAACTCTTACTTGTGGGTAACAGAACTTCTATTTCTTTGTTGGTACTTTTATTTTTTTAATTTTATAACACTGACTATCTTTATATAGAAAACAGAATAAATATCATTCAAATATTTATGAAATTCTTAGTGACTCCCTATTTTAAAAAATGAGACTGGACTGGAGAGATGGCTCAGGGGTTAAGACTGCCTCACAAACAGAAGGTCCTAGTTCAGATTCCAGGTCCTGCATAAAAATGCCAGGCCCAAATGGCAGTGGCCTGCACTTCCAGCCCTAATAGGCAGAACTTGGGAAGTCTCACAGTGAATTAAGGAGGTAGAAGCAATTCAGGATAATTCCTGAAGTCACCTTTGATCTTCCACAGGGATACACAGTGCCTTCTGATACACACATACACATACACACACAATAAATGAATAAGCTTACAGAGATACACAGTGCCTTCTGATACACACACATACACACACACACACACACACACACACACACACACAATAAATGAATAAACAAAGTTAAAAAAATAAAATAGAAAATGAGACTGTTGTAGAGTCATTGGTTTTCTTTTGCGATCTTTCTAAATTCTCCATAATGTTTATCTCTTACTGTCCTCAGGAGGCCAAAAACAAATAGCACATATCAAGTGGCTTAAACAACAATACATTTCAACTATTCTGTAGGCTGGAGAATCCAAATCGACATACTGCCTAAATCAGTTCTTAGACGGTATGTTCTCCTGGCTTGCTGTGTCCTCACATGGCAGAGAGAAAAAGACCATACTCTCTTCCTTTCCTTTTCCTTTGTCTTTCCTTTCTTTTCCATTCCATAATGTGTGCGCATTATGTGTGCCTGTATGTGCACATATGTGTTGAGGTCAAAGGTCAACCTCGAGTGTCTTTCTCAGTCACTCTTAGTCTTGGTATTTTGAGATCCAGTCTGTCATTTTTCCCTGGGGCTAGATGGCCAGCAAGCCCCAGGGACCTGCCCATCACTGTCTCCCCTGCACTGTGGTTACACTTCTGTGCCACCAGCTTTTCCACGTGCGTGCTGGGGTCCTCTGGCTTGTGCTGCCAATGCTTCGCCGACTGAACCGTAACCTTGGCCCTGTCTCATCCTTTTCTAACAAGGTCGCTAATTTAGTTGGTGGTTCATCCTCTTGACTTCATTTACCTTAATTACACCCTAAAAGTCCTATCTTTAAAAATATAGTCACATAGAGAGAGGTTTAGGGCTTCAACATTTGAATTGGAAAAGAGGTCAGTACGCAATTTAGTTCTTCACAGTCACTGTATTTGTTCTTTTCAAGACAAACAGTATGTATCTGGGCTGGAAATACTGGTGAGTTTCTGAGAAATATGTGTAAACAAGTATCTTGGAGAAGCATCTGTATTTAAAAAGATCCAACAAAGAGATAAAAATAAGAATTACTTTGGGACTGGAGAGATGGCTCGGAAGTTAAGTTTTTGTTTCACAAACAAAAGGACCTGAGTTCAGATCCCAGATCCCACATAAAAACAACCAGGTAGAAAAGGGAGGCACCTGCACCTCTGGCCCTGGAAGGCAGAGCCTGGGAAGCCTCGGAGCAAACCAATAAGGAAGCAGTAGCAACCCAGATGATTCCTGACGTCACCCTTGGACCCTCACAGGCATACGCAGCACCTTCTTCTATACTCCCACCCCACACCGACACGTGCAAAACAAAATGAATTACTTTAGAGAAGGGGGCTCCTGGAGCCTACCCCTCCCCGTTCATGGTTGCAGTAGGAAAAGGAACATGTTCTTTGGTGATGAAGCTACTAGTAAGTTTCCTTTCTCTAGTGAAAGCCCCCAGCCATGTTCATGCAAGCAACCCTACTTACATTCATTTAAAACATGATTGGAAAATAGGAAAGTTAAAAGGGGACTTTTTGAGAAGATCAGTGGCCGTGGGAGTGGATAAGAAAGTGTAACAGGGGCAGCGGAGTGGAGGGGAGGGTAATCAAAACTCCATTCAACATTAATTAATAAAAACAAATGTGAAATAGGCAAAATAAGAGCAAGACTTACTGGTTTACGATGAAGACAAAGTTAATACATTTACAAAAAAATTTTTAAAGTAAATTTGAAAACAAGGCATTTTCCCCTGTAATTACTTCTAAAATATCTAGTGAGTCTATAATCGTGTCATCATTAATTCTCAGCTTTATATATGCATTGAAGTTCATGTGATTTTTTTTATTGATGTGGATAATAAAAATTAACTGTTCATGATTTCATGATAACTGAAATTCACCATAAAAGAACAATGTTCTGTGAATAGCTAATTTCTCGCCTACACTCTACTTTTCCAGTTTTCATATATCGGGTTTACTCTAGGTAGGGCACATGAACCCACAGCAGGCTCCTTGTGGGCACGAGGCTCTTGCTTATCCAAACCGAGGTAACCTATTTCTTACTCCTGTGGCTTCCTCTCCTGCATTTTGAATTTAGCTGAGAAACAAACAAACAAACAAAACACAGTGATTTTAGGAGTCAGTATAATAGAGAGATATTGCAGAGGTGAGAGAAGACAGATACTTCAGACTACATGAGGAGGTCCTGGGCTGGCATAAATCACAAAAAGATGTTGGTCCTGAAGAGAGAGCAACTAATCCTGGAGAGAGAGTTGTCTTGGTGCTGTCATGACTGATGAGCCAACACTAGCTGGAGATGAGAATTGCTCTAGCAATGTTCTCAGAGTGTGTGGCTAAATCATCCACAGTAGCCATTGCAATGAGAGCACTACACAGGAAGTCTGCCTTGAACGAGGCTCAAATATCATCTGGGGGTTTTGTTCCACAGAAGAAAGTGGAGGAATCACCTCAAAATGTGCTCATTTCTCATCCCTTCAATAAAAATCCCAACTACCAAAGTTGCGAATTCCATCGTAGTCAATATTGTGAATTAGATCTACTCTCTTACAAAGCCACTTTTCCAGGGAACTTGCAAGGGCACATTTCCAAGAGAGCAATGGGAATCTCACGAAGACCCCAAACCACTAATACGTAGTGTGGAAAAGATAAAAGAAGAATCTAGAAAGAACCATTTTTTTAAAATATAGCAATGATTATCTTTTCATATTACAAGGCCACATCCATCTCTCCAAACATCATGTTCCCCACATCCTTTATTCCAAGACAAGCAGCTCTTTGAGGACGTTAGTCTGGAATAACATTATAGACTGAATTCTGCCACTTTAAAATTCAAGTCCTTGCTCTCGCTGTGACTACAGTTGAAGACAGAGATTATGAGGAGATAATGAGACTAAATATGGGAATAAGAGATTCAAACCTATCATAATTTTTTATAAGAAGAGGAAAAAACAGCACAACTTTCTCCTGTGCTTACCTCTAGGACACAGCTAGAAGCTGATCCTTGCAGACAGAAAGGGAGGCTTCCCAGAGACCAACCCTCCTGGCATCTTGGTCTTGGGCATTCAGCCTTCACAACTGTTGCAAAAGAGACTCATAATGTAAAAACTTCCCAGTCCATATATTTTGTTATAACAGCAAAGAGACTGATGCATAGAACTTTCAAACAATCTCTCATTTGGTTATACTTTCCATATTTCTGTAAGTACCAGCTGTTTAATATATCCCATATATCTGAACACCTCTGCCTTTGTATGTGATGCTTCTCATTCTCCTGAAGTTGTTATCTCAAGTTCTCTCAGAAGTCATAGTTAGGTACAGGTGTCAACTTGATAGTTGAGGGTTCAATTTTGGGCAAATTTGTAGATAATTAGTAGTTAAGCCCAGAGTGAATCTGCAAGAGATTGTCTAGTTGATGGGGCAGGCCCAGCCCATGATGGGTAAAACTAGGCCCTGGAATAAAATATAGAGAAGTGATTATTGAGAAATATTGAGATTTCTCAACAAATATTCAGAAAGTTGGCATCCTTGTGTACACTTGGCCAGACATGCTGGTCTGGCAAGTAAGAATCGTCCCTCTCTCAGCCGTTATGTGGTGATGGTGTGGCCACTTCCCTCAGCCCTGGTGTTGGTGTGAGCTCTCCTGAAAAGATGGACAAGAAACTGTAACCAGTAATCATAAGAGAAAATAAACCCCTTGTTCCCTTAAGCCATTTGATGGTGATTTATCAGCA
Source organism: Typhlomys cinereus (assembly GCA_023101885.1). Lineage (NCBI taxonomy): Eukaryota > Metazoa > Chordata > Mammalia > Rodentia > Platacanthomyidae > Typhlomys > Typhlomys cinereus. Next base: position 68,165 of record JALPQD010000405.1, read on the forward strand.
ACCATGCAGGAGAACTGCAACAGCAGGTGATACCATGCATTGTGATCTTAGACAAGTCAACCAACTTTCTTGGTTGCATAAGGTAGGTGTGTGCGTGTGTGTGTGTGTGTGTGTGTGTGTGTGATGGCAGTCATGCACATGCGGGTACTGTATAGATGCTATCTTCTACTTTGTCTTTCTGTCTGCTGTTGACCACGAGAGGAATTCTGCAGTTAGAAGGGAAACCAAGAAAGTATCTGAACTAGTATCTTTGCCAGAGAACAGCAGTGTGACAGGCAGAATCTGAAAACATTGCCTCCAAAGATGTCCTACCCTAATCCATGCACCCTGTAATTATGATTATCACTCCTGATTGTTGTGTTACATGGCACACCTGACCTTATGATATAGAGATAAGTTTAGGGTAAGCATAATCTACCCACACATGTCCCCTTAAGAGCAGAATCTCACCAGCTGGTGGCAGAGGGTGGAAGGACTGATGTACTGAGAAATACGGTCATCAACCACGCACATCTACCATCTCACCTGGAACTCTCCCCAAGTTGACAAAGATTTGAAAATATATCTAGGATTTACTTGGAGACAGAGAAATAGGCCCTATCATATTGATAGAAATATCACTTTTTGAAACGTAATTCTTATGAGGTATCCTCATAAGAAAACACATTTCTGAAACTTCTCATCCTTCATTAGTTAGTTTCTTTCATCCAGTGACCAACAATCTGACAGAAGCATTTAAGGAAAAAAGGTTTTATTTTGGCTCATGCTTTCTGTCCCCCCAAGCAGGCAAGGCCAGATGGAGTCCTTGGTGAATGAAGCTCACATCTTGGCTGCTTCTTACATCTTGGCAAATTAAAAAGCAGAGACTACAGTAAGTGTTGACTGTAACTCAAAGGCCTCAAAAGTCCTAGTGCCCTACCTCTGCCAGCCATGCTTTACCTATTAAAAGTTTAGGGCCACTAGCTGAAGAGTATGTGCTTAAAACACCCAGTGGGAGGCATTCCACACTCACACTGTAACACATCTCAAGTATATGTCCAGGAACTTTCACAATTTTTGTTTGCCAGGGATATTTATCACAGACCTATGTATAATAAACATAGAATAAAATAATCTGGAAACCTCATCAATAATAATTGAACCAATGAATTATTGCATATAGGATGCAATATTGTGACCCCAAATCAGCTTTTACAGAGAGTAATAGCAAAATGATCAAGATATACCAAGTAAAAGAAGCTTAATACAAAGTCTGTGGCATTAGATTTTATTCATATACACATTAAAAATTGAACAAAAAACATGGAAGGATTTTGTTGTTTATAAGCATTCATTTCTGGCTGACTCCTATTATGGGAATATTTATTTTTTATTCTCATGTACTTATGTGTTACATATTTTTCACAACAAATGCAGATTGTTCTCATAAGAAAAGTTCTTGTGAGAAGTATTTTGATATTCACTTCAGATGGGACAAAAAAAATTGATGAAGGTCGAATTAGTAGTACAAGGAGAAGTTTGGTAGGAACTCAAAGAATGGGGGCATCTTTGCCGCTTGGGGTGAGGGACCAAATTCTATCATCAAATTCTTCCATCAAGTTACTCTACATGGTTGCTGATAAAATTACCAATCAAACAGCTTAAGCAAACAAGGGGTTTATTTTCTCTTATAACTCCTCATTATAGTAGTTTGTTCAGCTTACCAAGAGAGCTCATACTAACACCAGGGACAAGGGAATTGGCCACGCCATCTCCACATAACAGCTGAGAGAGGGACAATCCTTACTTGACATACCAGCATGTCTGGCCAAGAATACACAAGGATGCCGACTTCCTTAACCAGTTCTCTGTATTTTATTCACCTGTCCAGTGCCTACTTCCACCCACCATGGGCTGGGCTTGCCACATCAACTAGACAATCTCCTGCAGGTAAACCTCTGAGCACATCTATGAGAAATTATCTAGATAAGGTAAGAGCCTGTTTTAATAGCTTTAATCAACATGGAAAATAATAGAAGTGGGTAGCAAGAAATATTGGAGATCTGGACAGAAATCAGTGAAATGAAAACTTAAAAAATGTATAATTGATCAAGAAGCTAATTCTTTGAAAAAAATGATGAAATTGGCAAACAACTTAGTGAAATCAGACATGAGAAGTGGGAAGCTACTATAGATTTCAGTGAAATAGAGTTATGAAGGAGTGTTTTGGAGGAAATTTACACTTCCCAAAATTGGAAGAGGTTAGAGAAATGTATAAATTCCTAGACATTTAAAGCCTGCTAAAATTAAATTGAGAAGACTTAAACAATTTAAACATAATTATAGCCACCAATGAGATAAAGCAGTAATAAAAAGCTTCCCAATGAAAAAAAGTCTAGCTAGGTACAGATGGATTAATTGCCAAATTCTATCAAACAAACAAAAGAGCTAATACTAACATTCTTCAAATTCTTCATAAAACAGAAACAAAGTAATACTACCAAACTCACTCTGTAAAGCCCAAATCACCCTGATATCAAAAACAGGTAAAGACGCAGCAAAGAAAGAAAACTAGAGATCATTTTTTCCCAATGATGATATATTTGCAAATTCTCACTGAAATTTCCAATTAGAATTCAAGAACACTTTGAGATCATACACAACAACCAACTCAAATTCATTCCAGAGATGCAGAGTTTGTTCAACATATGCAAATCAATACAGTACATAAACAGCCTTAAGTACCTATGATGGTCTCTGTTTATGCACAAAATACATTTGACAAAATTCAAATAAAATCACTTCATGATGAAGTCCTGAGTAGCTTAAAAAGATATTCTCATAGAAGGAATATATCTAAACTTTATAATAAAGACTATATGGAACAAATCTATAAGCTGCATTAAAATAAATAGGAGCAAAAACTGGAAGCATTTCCTCTAAAATCCACGATAAGCTGAGAGTGCTCACTCTCTCTACTCTTATTCAAAACAGTGCTTAAAGTCTCAGGTAGGGCTATAAGACAGGAGAAATAATAAAGGCATATGAATGTGAAAGGATAAATTAAACAATCTCTATTTACAAATGGTATGATCCTCTAGTTAATGATCCTAAAAACTCCATAAGAAAAATCTTAGATGTGATGTGTGTTTTTCATCAAAGTATCAGGATAAAAAGATGCAAAAATCAATTGGTTTTTCTATGTACCAATAATGAACTTACCAATAAGAAAGGGCAAAATTTTCCCCACATAAGAGCTTCAAAAATTGCCAGGAATAAGTCTAATCAAGGAGATGAATAACATCTATAATGGAAACTTTAAAGATAGAAATTGAAAATACTAGAATATAGAAAGGTTTCTCATGCTCACAGATAAGCAGAATTTATATTGGAAAAATGGGTATATTACAGAAAAGGAATCTATAAATTCAGTGTCATTTCTATTATAATTCCAGTGACTTTTTTTATAGAACTAAATAAACCAGTCATAAAATTCATGTGGAAGCACATATGGCCCTGAATAGCTTAACTAATCCTTAGCAGAAAGAGAAAAGCTGGGAGAGATCACAAAATTCAATAAAAAAAAGCCTAGTACTGATTCCCAAATACATATGTAGAACAATGGAATCAAAATGTCCATCATCCTTTGACTAGACAGACACATGTAATCTTTGTCAAATTTCTGTGACTGTGTTCCTGTGCTTTAGCCACCATCCCTCAATTCTTTGCCTTTCTATTAATCACTACATATTCTCTTGTTGCTTTCAGATACAACAGCTAAGTGCACTCTAAAAAGCAACATCAACAACCGAACTGTGACTTCTGAGAAAACCAGCCAGGAGAGAGCATTTCAATTTTGTTACAGAGGACTCTTCCAGGAGCTTCTACTTCTGAAAGAGAGCTCTTTGCTCTCTTTATAAAGTAAGCTCTTATTTTTCCTCTCCCCAGGTGTATAAAGTGTTTTTTACTTTACTATGCATTCTAAGTATTCCTCTTCTACATTTTTATCTCATTCCTCAGGTACAGCAAGCAACCATCAATTTTTGAGGTATGTCTGCTTTCACAGTTCTTGTTCAGTCTCCATCAAAGAGTGTCTTCTCTTTAAAACTAGGGGGTCCTCTGAGATGCCTTCCCACTCTAGGGCCAGCACCAGTCTTGGGGACTTCTCTGAGCCTTTCTGTCAAATCCTGGATTCTCCCTACCCCCAAATCTCATCCATATGTGACTATCTCTCCAACTAGAAAAGTCTATGAAAACACTTCAAAAATTATATTTTAAAAAGTGAACCAGTATTTGCAGTACCACTGCAACAGATAAGATTTGATAAAAAAATAAGACTATCAAATCTGTAATATTTTTTCACTTCAAATTTTCACTTTCAAATTTTAGAACCATACCCCCAAAACTGCAACAATAAGTGAACTGCTACCCATCTTTTCCTAAGTTGATGTTTTAACTTCAGAAAGTGGAAGTTTTTCCAGGTAGGATTCTGGATAACACAAATATCATAGGCTTGCTCTAAGAGTGCCCCTGGTTCCCACGTAGAGCACGTCTAGCTAATAACCCCTAAATAAAGAACTCTTTAGTGAGATAGATTTAAAGGAATATGGAAAACTATTTTAAATTATTATTACTATCATTACTGTTACTTAAAAGATAGCATCCTAGGAAGTCCAGGCTAGTCTCAAGCTCACTATTAAAGTTAACCTTAAACTCCTGGTCCTCCTACCTCTATTCTCCATGTGCCAGGATTACAGTATATGTTACCACATCTGGCTCTTTGAAGTTTTAGATTATATTCTTGGGCTCAGCTGAGGGCATTCGGTTTTGTTCTCTGCTGGCCACATCTCATGTAGTGTGTGTGTGTGTGTGTGTGTGTGTGTGTGTGTGTGTGTGTGTGTGTATATATAATGTCATATGTAATTTATACCTGTGTCAGAGAGCACTGGGCTTCACATTTTCACACATTTAATGGTCCAATTAATACTGTCAGGTAAGGGGTGATCCCATTGCACAGATGAGAAAGTGAAGTAAAAAAGTTCAAGAATATTCTTGGTTGATCTAGCAATCGACAAATGTCAGAACTGAGGTTTGAACCCAGACCTGTGGTTTGAACCCAGGCCTGTGGAACACTCATGCAGGATTTACCTCTGAGATGCTCTTGGCCCAGGCGTACGTCCCGTCTTCAGCCCTGCCTCCGTTCCGGTACGCCCACACTCGTTTAGTGCTGGGGAGTTGGTAGAGGCTGCTCTGCTGGATTGCTTTATGCTTAGTCACTGTCAGAGATTCTTGTCCGGAATGCAGATCCTGGACTTCAGAAAGGTGTTTCTGTCAAGAAGAGACCAGAGAATGCTTCATTTAGAGAGCTGTTCCGTTAGAGAACTGTTGAGTGTGCATAAGGAAGATGCCAGAAGCTAGAAACATCATGCAACGCTAACAAATACTAAAAGTAACTATGAACTCACTTGGCCTCTCCTCTCAGACACTCTGGACACTTCCTCTGGCTTCCATGAAGTCATAAAGGCATTAATTGTTATTGGGGAGATAATCAGGAAACATTGGTTTTGGCAAAATACTTCATCATTTTCAATTTGGAGAAATGAAGAGAGAGTTTCTCCTGATGAGAGATTTCTCTGAAACTAACAGGTGAGTATTTACTTGTTTATTTATTTGAGTGTGTGTGTGTGTGTGTGTGTGTGTATGTGTGCGCGTGCACACGTGTTGCATGTCTTGCATGTGGGTGATGCATGTCTTGCATGTTCATGGTGTACAGGCACATGTACAAAAATGCATGTAAGTTATTTTGCCTGTGGAGGCCGTCATAGTTAGCTACTGGTGTCAATTTGGCAACTGAAGGCTCTGAGCTCTGGGCACAGTTGTGAGAAATTAGTAGTTGAGTTAAGCCCCAAGAAAGCCTGCAGGAGATGATCTAATTGATGGGGAAGGCCCAGGCTTTATCGACAGTCCTGTCTCAGTGACTGACCTTTCTCTTTTCTACTTTTTTATGCCTGGCAATCTTGACTGACGAACCTACTGGACTGAAATCACAGTGTCAGTCCCTCCCTTTTGAATGTCTCCTTTGCAATTAGTATTTTGTTCCTTGCTCCTTTTGCATACTGGGCCATACCCTCAGGAGTGATGAGCAATGAAGCCACAAGGTTCAACTTGACTACATTCGGTGTAATTACCTCTGTACATATCCACTGGGCCCTTTTCTCTTCTTTGCTAAGGTCAAAATTTCTGGTCTCCATTCACACGAAACAGGCTTTTGTATGAGCTGGTCCTCTCTTAGAGAGCTACTGCCCAAATGCCAATTCAATGCTTGGCATATGCTTATATGATCATAACTGACTAAATGCTGAGAATATACTGAGCATAATTTTAAAATTCAGCATGTAGTTTCAAGCGATTCTAAATGAGGCAGTGTCTTGAATGTCTGGCATTCTAAAGAACTCACCTCTGTCTGTCTTATGCGTTCCATGAGCTCTCGTTCCTCTAGAGTCTGCTCCATCCAGCCTCCTTCCACTACCACCGGCTGCACAGCGCTCATGGTGGGAACCATGATGGCTGGCTGACGAGCTGCTACTCGCCGCCCTGGGGAAAGACATCCCTGGAAATGTCTTTTCTGATGATGGGTTTGCAGATTTCAAACAAATTGGTTTTGCTCCCTATGCATATATCATTCCGCCCGGGAGCATAGGTTAAAATGCTAAAAATATCATAAAAGCCAAGATGTGTAAGGTAATCATCTCTAACAATATCTCTTCAGATGGGACTGTGAGACTTTAAACAGCCAGGACTCTATAGACAAAAGAAAGATACCATCTGACTTCTGCTCTGACCCTAGCCTAGCATCCACGATGTGGTTCAGTGATAATTTAGTCAGATGAAATTCATGACCTTATTTAGTCCCCATCATCTCTCCCAGTCTCAGAACATATGTTTTCTTTTCTTTGCCAATAATAAGGTTTTCCCCACAATTAGCTTAGCAACCCTGGGATTAAGCATTTCTAAAATGATATTAACCCAAGAGACAGAGGTCTCCCTCGATCCCCCATATTTTTCTATTCAATAACACCCATGAGAATGACTAGTTTCTTACACCTTTACATGTCCTTTGTGCTGTGGAAAGAGAAAAAATATTTATAGGAAACACTGTGCTCTTTCGAATGTAAGGCATGACTTAGTAAGCACGGTGATTCGAATTTGTGCACTTTTAACCAGAACACTTCAATAATTATGAAAGATTTCAAAAGTCACACTTAAGAAATTATTTTCTCTTTCTTGGTTGAAGAAATCCTTGGCACTGAATCTGCTGCTGACCTCTAAGTTGCAGAATGAAAAGAATGCTTTGTCCTGCATATTCCTGCCAGAAGCCAGGACAAAGTACCAGCTGCATATTCCTGCCAGAAGGCAGGACAAAGTACCATGCTAACATCATGTCTGAGTGCATGCGTCCTGCCTCAAGTGTAGTAAGGAAAGCAGATGTCTAGAAAATGATCATCACAGTAGACCAGGAGCATGTAGAACCATGGCAGAACAGCATCTACATCACAGGGCCTGGCAGACTGGCACACACTTATAATCCTATCTACTTAGGAAGGTGGAGCAGGAGGGTAGCAAGTCTGGGGTCTGCTTGAGCCACTGAGCGAATTCAAGGCCAGACTTAACAATAGAATTAATAATAATAATAATAATAATAGGCAGAGGATGTAGCTCAGTGCTACAGTGCCTAGCATACTTAAGACCCTGAGTTCAATCCCTAATACTGAAAAAAATGAAAAAAAAAAAAAACACATATGAAAGGCTGCTGGCCTAGTCTGAGGCACACAGAAGGTTTCTTTGAGAAAGTAACACTTAGGTTCATAAATAATAGAACTTTAAAATGAAAACGAGTCTCAATTTTGTCATCAAACTACTTTTAACAGACAGATTTGTAGATTAAGGCTACAAATAGAACTCTAAAAATCAGGTTTCTCAAAGAATACAGAATTTCTGTCTTACAGCTAAGTTTATAAAATCCAGTAATAAAAATAATTGGCAGTAATGACTTCAGGACAACCAGAACTTTGTACAGTTAATGATATTCATATGGAAAATATGGATGTGCAGAAAGCATAATCAAATCAATCAGCCAGTGGTTACAATGACAATGTCAGTAGATAATGTGCTTGGGAAAAGACCAATAGTAGCCAGGCAAAAATTCATATTAAATGATAGTTTTTACCCAACATTATTCATAGAATTCAGATAGCACTAATGTATAACACACACACATTTCATGGATAATATTCTAACAAATATTATATATATAATGCATTTTGAACATTAAAGTTTTGCTCAGCAATAGTTATCATTTACATTGTTGAGAGTTAATGATGGAATACAAGAGCCAAGAAAATAAATTATGCATTATTTGTTTTTTGGCAATTTGCTTCCAGTGGTCTTAAGTGGATGAATGCTTTCACACTATAATTTTCATGAAGAGGTGCAATGTCTTTAGAAAAGATTTTAGATTATGGAAAGGTTTTCATAATAAACTATAATTTATGTAGGTGTTAGTAGCATAAATTGAAACCAAGCCAAAATGCTACATGTGAATTATTTTTTTCATTTTGCTATGCTTTCCATATATTCTATTTCAGTGCACATGAGATGAGGGGATAGTGATGAGCCATTAGTAAGGCTTCTGCATTACTCCTGTGCTTCGTTTTAAGTGCATGGGCCCAGGGCTGGAGAGGTGGCTCGGGGGTTAAGCCTTGTCTTGCAGGCGGAGGGTCCTGAGTTTGGATCCTAGACCCCACGTATAGATGCCGGGCGGCCTGCGTTTCTGGTCCTGGTAGGACGGAGCCTGCGAATCCCGGGGCAGAGTAAACAAGGAGGAGGCGGAGGCGTCCCTGGTGGTTCCCAAATTCGTCCGTGGTTCTACACACACACACACATACATACACACGCGCACACACACATTCAGCACAATTGAATAAATAATAAATAATAAAAAAAATTTAAGTGCATGGGCCCAAATGACACAGCAGATGATTTCCCTGGCTGGAATTTAAGGAACACAAGCTGAGGGTTCTCTGTTCTCTTAGAAGCTCATCCTACTGTTCATCATCTTATGTGTCTATTAGCTAGCAGATTCACTTGGTTCTCACATAACGAAGTGTTCTAGAGTTATCTTTGCACATGAAAAAGGACATACTTTAGCATGATCTGTACTCCTGAATTTCATTTATTAGTTTAAAGATGCCAACTGGGAAACTGCCTTGCATTCTCAGGAAACCAAGTACTAACATTTGTTATCTAACCATGTGGCAAATATTTGACATTAACTATGTAATTATAGAATTCATAAGGTAGTTACTAGTATTGTTATTATTAATAGTAAGGATTGTACTTACAAATGTAATATAACCATCTTTTTTTAAATTATTTTTATTTTTTTATTCAATTGTGTGTGTGTGCGCATGTGTGTGTGTGTGTGTGTGTGTGTGTGTAGAACCACGGATGAATTCCAGAACCCCCATGGACCGCCTCCACCTCGTTGTTTACTCTGTCCCGGGATTCACAGGCTCCGCCTTACCAGGACCAGAAACGAAGACTGCCCCTGCTTCTGCCCGGCGTCTATACGTGGGGTCTAGGATCCGAACTCAGGACCTTCCGCCTGCAAGGCAGAGGCTTAACCCCTGAGCCATCTTTCCAACCCCTAACCATCTTAATATAGCCTTTTTACAAAGCATTTGCTCTGTTGATCAGTGGCTATTATAATAAGGAATAATTAATTCACCAACTGTTCACACTTCCTCTGTCTTCTCTTTCATGCAACCTTCACGAAGTATGCAATCAAACTGAGTTCAGTGGCACATACATCATGGAAGAACAGAAGGAGGAGAAAGAAGAAGAAATGGAGGAAGAGATTAGGGATGACGAATTGTGGGAAAAAGGGGAAAGATAGAAGGAGCTTCAGTTCGACAGGGATTTTAGGTACCTGAGCTGACTTGGCTTTTATTTCTCCTTATAATCTTGCAGGTGGAAACAGGTCTTCCACAGAGTAAGAATCATACAATTTTTATTTGGACTTATATTTAATAACAGAAAGCATGCAAGCTTATAATAGACATGAAAATTGTCTTAGTAGTAAATTCAAAGGGAACTATATGCAGGTGAACTAACCAAATATGGATTATTTCAGTGTTAAAACCATAGATGACTCCAAATTACATTTAAATGTCTATTTGATAATATAATGAATTCTTAAAACAGAGCATAAAATTAGAATGCCTAAAATTAGATACTATTTCCATATGTTGCTTTCTACTAATTTTAGCTAATAAAACAGTGAAGCTTGGGAAGTTCCATAAAGTCAATGGATTGCAATTCCATTCACTCTTTAATTCAATCATTCCACAGCTAGTCAAAGAATATTTTAGAAAGGTATAGAATCCTAGGGATATAGTCACATGAATAGACACATCATGAGGACTGTCAGAGATCAAGTTCAGAATGTGAAAGACCACATTGCCTCAGGCTTTAAGTGCTGGAGAAAGATTCTGAGAAAAAAAGTAACAAGTAAAGTTTTTAAAAACATAGAATGTGTGAGAATAATCCAAAAGATAGAAGAGGAGAATTTGGGGGGTAGAAGGAATTATATTATGTTTAGAGTTGAGAAGCACATGTTATATGGGCTGTCTGGTGTTAATTGTCAGCTTGACAGGATCTGGCAAGACAAACTCCCAGGCGCACATGTTAAGGATTCCTTAGCCTCCGGACATCACTGAGGAAGAGGATCCTGACGAGGTGGTGGGAAGACTCAATCCACTGTTATCAGTACCATCCCCTGAGCAGTGATCCTGAACTATATAAAAAGGAGAAACTGAGCTGACACAAGCATTCGTTCCTCTCTGCTTCGCCGTTGTGATTTCGTTGTGAACACCTGCTGTCTTGACTTCCTGGCCATGCTGGACTGTGAACTGAAACGTGAGCCCACAGTAACTTTTTCTCCTTTAAGGTGCTTTGGTTCTGGTGCTTTATCACAGTAATGGGGAAAGAAACCAAGATAGTGTATCCAGGGTTCAAAAAAAAAACACTTTGAATGGATGCAGTGTGGTGAGAATACGAAGATCACAAGAAGACTCTACTTGGGGGTCAGCAAGACGGCTCAGCAGGAAAAATCATTTGTATGATTGTCACTGTCGATTGCCAACCTAATTTCTAGGTTGACATGAGAGGTGTTCTCTAGGTTAAGGCTGGCCTCTGGACACGCCTTCAAGGGATGTTTTTGCCTGCATAATTGATGTGGGAAAGGCCACCATGGGTGGGACCCTTGATGCTAACCAGCTGCTTTAAGCAACTTCCAGTATAACCTGCCTGCAGTGATGGCCTGTAACCTGCAATGGTGAACTGAATTAAACTCTTTTCCCCACAACAGGTTGAGTTAGACACTTTGTTGGGACTATATGTCATGACACTAAAATACCGAGTAAGCCTGACAAACTGAATTCAATCTCAAGAAAGGATGTAAAGGTGAAAAGAGAGACAATAAATTCCACAAAGTTGTCCTCTGACCTCCACAGGAGCATTGTTGCATATGTGCCTCCCCGAACACACCTCACACACACACGTGCATGTGTGCTTAATAAACATAAGAAAAAGAAGTCTTAACTTGGTCCCGAAAGATAGTACTTGACCTTAAAAGTCTTATGGTTGGCTTTCCATAGCACTTTTGTATTTTATGAGATTATTTCAACTCTACCATTGCTCACCTTGCCACCCTGCATACTACACAGATGAACCAGCTGAATTTCAATCCTACCTTAACCTCGTTTATCTATGAGGACAGGATGGCTATGGGCCAGAAGTCCCTCTGCATAGAGACCTTCTGAAAGTGATGACTACCACTGTGACCTTCTGTCAACCTCTAACTTCATTACAATTCCGTGTGCATGCTGAAGGACCTGGGCAGTTGACAATTATCATGATGACAACTGAAGAAACTTTAGAAGGAAGGCAATGGGGAGGCGCCTGAATTTCAGGAAATCGCTGTCTATTCCCATAGACATGAATATTTATCCCTTATAGTTGCTAGTCTTTCCTCCTCATTTCTTTTTGTCTGTATCCATACCTTCCCAATCTCTAAAGTTTAAGAAGTGATTTTTTAATTTATCTCCTACCTCTCATATTTTTTAAAAAATTTTTCCCCAATCGTATAAGCTTAATAGGTACCCCGATCCCCTCCTTTCCTTCACCCCTCCCCAGTCCCCCTTGCACCCTCCCTCCCTTTTCCTCTTCCTTTTACCCGCCTCCCTTTCTCTCAGTGCCCCTCCCCTCCCCCGTCCCTTTCCCTGGAGCATCCTTTTGTGTGAATGTCAGACTTCCCTCTACTCTAGTGAGGTGTAAGGACTCAGTGGTATTGCCCAGAGCCCTTTCTTGGGCTCCTCTTTAGTATGGGAACTATTATGACTGTTAATTCCTTGCCTCTAAGAATCCTAGTGCCTAAGATCCCTGCTAAACTTTGGGGGTTGTTGACATGTCAGTCATTGTGCAGATCATGCAAAGTCCGATTATGGCTACTGCAGCCCTAACTTGTGTGGAGTATCTTGGGTATTGTTGCTCCTCCTCTTTTCGGCTCTTACAATGTTGCCAACCCTCTTCCACAAGGTTCCCTGAGCTTTAGAATAGGGAGAGATTTGGCTGTTCTGTTCTAGGTAATTAATGTCCACCTTTCATATTCTTGACCAAAAATGAAAGTTCCCTTCACTTCTGCTTGGTGTTGTTTTATTACTGGTTCCAAAATCTGAATAGAAAACAGGATCCATCTCAAAATGGAAACTCCCATCAGGATCAGAAGCAGAAAGACCAGCTCTGGAGGCTGTTCTAGTAACTCAGTGAATTGATGTGAAATTGAACTTGCAGAGTGATAGTGAATACTAAGAGGACTAGAATTTATTTGAGATCAACTTAAGGTCACAATAGTAAGATGTTTAAAACATTTCATGGGGAATATGAAAGAGGAACAGGTGCAGGAATGACTCCTGGGTTTCCGTGAGAGAATAACTGGATGTATGGTGATAGGACCACACACTAGAGGAAAGAGGCATTGGCACAGGAGTGACATGGTGGCATGACAGTTTTGGTGTGGATTTGTACAGATTTGATATGGCACTATCTCAGAGTAGAAATAGCAAATGCTTCAAGTAATCATAAATGATTTTTATTTATAGCCAACATCACGCTTTTGGTGAGGTGTGGATAATTGCCATTTCGATTCAGAGGCAATTCAGAGTTGCCTTTTGCAGTTAGAACTGTTTGTGCTGTTCCTGAAACAGAATTCACATGTTTCTAACACAAGACAGTATGAATACTCAGCAGCTCAGCTTCATTTGTTACAATTACAAGGAGTGAAATACATTCCTTTCTACACTAAAATTCATAGAGCATGTCTGTCCTCCAAAGATCTTGCAACTGCCATGCTTGCAAAAGTATAACATCAAGGACTTTGGTGACAAGGAGAATGAAGAAAAAGAACACAGAATACTAGGTGGAAAGTCCTGACACAGACATTTGAAGATTCTAGTACTTACTTTAATTGCTAAAGAGAAATACCCACAAACAAAACTCCTGTCCCAGAAATTATCTCACAGCAAGATTTTCTCTGAATGTTCAGGTTTCTAAGGTGTATAAGACATTAGCTCAGGCAGAATGTCAAAAGCAATGGGAAATACCCTCTTAAATCTTTTAGTATGAATATAAGTCATGTGGCAGCAATAGGAGATACCTTTTTAAATCTTCTCGTGTAATGTAAGTCATGTGATACTCCTTTTATAATACAAATGCAAATACAAAATCAGTAGCAAATAGTCATGCTATTTGACTTTACACCTTGTTCAAACTCATATAGCACAATATTTATGTAGTACTTACTGTGTAAACACTGGGTATCAAATGGTCAAAGATAATGATAAGTGACTGATGCTACATTTGGAATGAAATACAGCAACACCTCATTTAGTTCATACTAACCTTTTAAGTGTCTCATTTTGTGTTTCATCACGTCTAAATCAGCCAAAATCTTTTCCTTTCTATGCCAGTTTTGTTTCTCTATTTTTTCTGCTGCTCGTAAAGCTACAGTAAAAAAAAAAAAATTTATGCTGCATTACCAACAGCAATTTATCATCAGCACCAATAATTTATAAAGAACTTTCTGCTTAGAGAAAACGATTCAATTAGAAAGAAGTAATTAAGAGGTAAAGGTCATGGAAGAAACCTCATTTGAAAGCTGAGGGGGCTCACGGCATTTCTTTGGGGAATGGGGTGGGGATAAAGAATTGGGGCGTGGCTTCTTTAAGTGGCTTTACCATATACAGGAGCCACACTTCAGTTTCCATGTCTACAAACTGTTTGCATTGAAAGCTTGACTTGGGACCATTCATTTTTTAAACAGCCTCCTACTGCCTAAAGGGTGCAATTCTTAAAAATGAAAATGTGCAGACAGGTCGTCTTCAGCGTGAATTAAACCCATTTGTTATTTTCTAATGTATACCATTATTCTCAGTCTTCCAGACCAAGGATCTCTTTATCAAGTAAATTAGACATTCCTCAATGCAGAAGGCTCCCTTCTGGTAAGAAAGGAAAGAAAGAAAGAAAGGGAAGAAAGGAAGAAAGGAAGAAAGGAAGAAAGGAAAGGAAGAAAGGAAGGAAGAAAGGAAGGAAGGAAGGAAGGAAGGAAGGAAGGAAGGAAGGAAGGAAGGAAGGAAGGAAGGAAGAGAGAGAGAGAAAGAGAAAAAGAAAGAAAGAGAGAGAAAGAAAGAAAGAGAGAGAAAGAAAGAAAGAGAGAAAGAGAGAGAGAGAAAGAGGAAAAATAGGCATTGTGTGAAGAAAGGAATATACCATCCTTGTCCATGTATCAATTGACTGACTGCTTTCTGAATAAATGTGGTTATGTTGCCATTACATATGTATCATTCATCTCTTGATGGTATAAAAGTCATTTCTCTCTTTGCATACTTGATTCAAAGAAACAAAAGTCAAAATCTTACCCTTTGGAGTTACAAATGGTTCTCCACAGGACACCCAAATGGCAATAGGATTCCTGAGGGTGTCAGAAAGTACAGGTCCATCTACACCATTCAAGCTATTCAAAGACCCTGGAAACATTTTGTTTTGTCTTTTCATCACTGGGTTTTCTGGGAAAAAAGGGACATGCTGAGCTATTTTCTGACTTTATTTGTTTATGTGAAATATTTCCTTCTTCATTAGTGACTCCTTCCCCCCCCCAAAAAAAACAGGTAATACCAAAATTGGAGGTCAATATAGAAAAGAATTCAAATTAATATGATCACAAATAGGCATTTAAATCTCTTCCTTCTATATCTCCAATCTCTGCAAGATACTTGAAGTGCCCTACCAATGCCTTCTCTATAATAGGAAATAATAAAGAAAAAACTTAATATAAGAGAAAAATAGAAGATAATAGAGTCAAAGTTAAGGTGGATCAGTGAATTATAATATCTTCCTCATTGTGCTGCAGGATAACGTTAAAAAAGTCTAGAAGAAACATAAACATTTTTTCTGACAAACATCCATCAAAACTAAATATTATTTTTGTTATAAAACACAAGTTAACCCCTCTCCTTTTTTTTGTTTTTACTAGAAATAAAGTCAAACTTGGGCTGTGAGTTTAATAAGTTAGCAAATGCAAGGAGAAAAACATAATCTCCCAATTCAGACAGCCATCATGTAGTGACGAATTCTTGCAGAGGTACACTTCTCCTGGGCAATTCATTTAAGGGCCAGTGCAAGAGCAGCCCTGCTTGATTTGTGATTAAGCTTTAGCATATGAGGGGGAGGGATGACATCAAAGAGATGCCACTTGCTAGTCCTGGTGAGTATCATTATCTTGTATTTCCAACCAGGTTTTAAATAAGATCTTAAAAGAAGAGTATTGGAAATGAATTATCTTTTAGCACTTGGAAATCTACTGTTCTAAATGCCAAATGCAGGCATAGCCGTATGCTTTAACAACCAGTCAGGCATTAAATGTTCACATCATTATTAAAATGTACTGGAAGCTAAACAAATAGGATATGTCCTATCGATAATGATAGCTAACAGTCATCGAATGTAGGTATCAGCCAGGCACTGGTCAAAAGCGTATAATAAATCCTCATTCTATGTGAAGAATATTAAATGCATGTTTACATGAATATACATATATGAGTGTACACGTGTATATACTTGTGATGTTTTGAGTGGACCCACTGTAAAGTTCAGGGCAAAACTTAATGACCAAAGCCATGCTGTTAGGTAGAGTCTTTCAAAGGTGATTGCACCATGGGAGTTCCTCCTCTTGTAAATGGGATTGAGGTTCTTACAAAAGAAGCTTCACACAGTGTTTGGCTCTCCTACTGTTTTTTCCCTCTGCTTGATGCGGCTCTCAAAAGGCAACCAGATCTGTGAGTGATCTAGGAGCCTGCACCTTGGAGTTCCCAGTCTCTAAAACTGTAAAAAACGATTTTTTTTCATTTAAAATTATCCACCGTAAGACAAAAATTACATAAATATGTATTTTTATGTTCATTTAGTCTCTATTAAAAAAAAAACTCCATAAGGAAGAGTACTATTTTCCAAGTGAGAAAATAGGAGAGTAGTGGAAGATCTTGTCCAGAGTCATTAAGCTAGCCAGGGAAAGCTAAGACTTGAAAGCTAGTATTCTGGCTTCTAAATCAAAGTTTTTACCCTCTAAGCCATCTTTCTTAGCACAAGAGTAGATGATCACACTGAGCACATGTTAATGAAACTACCAACAAGAAGAGCTTTTAATTCTTCAAGTGCTGCTTGGGACATGGCTCCTGGCCTTCAGTTGTACGTAGTTGTGCCTGGTTAGTATCAACTGTCAACTTGACACTTGGAAGCCTGGCCTCTTGGCACGGCCGTAAGGAATTATGAATTAAGGCAGGCCTCTGAACAAGCCTATAGGCAATTGTCTTGGCTGCTTTCATTGAATGGAAAGGCCTGTCCAATGCAGGCAGCACCGTTCCCTAGGCAATTAGTGTGTATAAATATGTGGCTTGTATAAAGATGACTGGCATGGATTGACTCCTCCCCTGTGCCCGTGACTTTGGATGTGGTAGGGCCAGTTTCCTCAGTTCCTGCCCGTACCTTTCTTGCCATGATGAGCTGTAATCTGGAATTGAGGGCTAGCATAAAACACTTATTCCCCCTGAATTACAGTAACAAGGTATAAACCAATGACAACAGCAATCTGTAACAAGATTCACAAAGAGACAGTAGTAATTTTGAATAAGAACTCAACCAAGAAGTGCTGCCTACAGCTTCTAGAGATGTACAGAAGCAGTAGTGAATACCCAGGACAGGGTATGAGAGCAGAGGAGAGGAAAGGAATAGAGACTGCCTCTTTAATCATAGGAAGAAAATTGCATTAATCTAGCAACAATTCTTAAGTGGCCTTGAGTTAATTTGGTTGTGGATTTCAGAAGAATAACAACAAAAAGTGCCAGTGCTTTACAAAGGAGTTAAACTACCAAACACACATTTTAATAATATTATGTAATAGATTTACTGTTTTAGTGTTAAAATTATGATAGGTAACATCAAGATGAGATGCTCATGGATGTCTTTTGAGTTGCTTATAGAAGCTAGCTACTGTTCAATGGTGACTGAATGAATCACATTGACCTTCTTCATGGTTGAACAGAAGTCAGTTCTCTCTTTCCATCATGTGGGCTTCCAGGTTTGTGAGCAGGAGCCTTGCCCTCTTAGCTATCTTGCCAGCCCACTGACTAAACATAAATAGGACCAACAATGATACAGATAAACCAACCTTCCAAATTTTGATCCACTGCTGCTTCTCTTCCAGCAGGAGCTATGTTTTTCTCTTGCTCCTCGAGGTCTTTCTGGATAAAGCTTTCCTGCAGGGCCCATAGAACCAAGCCACGCAAGGTGGAGATGACAGTTCCGTCTTTAGTGTAGACTTTGGAGGCTGCTCTGGGGAGCCCAAGCTGTTGTGTGCACTCTGAAAGAAGCTACAGAACACAAGCTGTAAAGACTGGCAGGAAATGATGGAGGATTGGAAATCCTAATGAGTAGATCACCATTTCAGAAATCTGCAAAAATAGACATCTGAGTAACTACCGATGTTAATTTTTAACTACAGACAATTTTTCATATTAGATCACCCTAACTAATCTCACACTGGTCAAACCCAGCTTTGCAAATTCCTAGTTGTAAGACTTAAATACAATAGTTGACCTACGTTAACACATTTCAGCATCAGACTTGAAATCTAGTTCTGTATCTGCTGTACGATATGTCATAAAATTGTTATTATAACATTGCAAATAAACAGCTATAAATAAATAAGCATTTAACTTTCAAACCAAGAACTTATGTATACTACCACCTTATTCTGCAGATGGGAAAATGTATTGATACACATTTTTGGCTGCCCAAGATCATAAAAAACCAGACTTGTGTCCCTGGGGAAATCTTGGAGTTGTTAACTGCTGTATTTTTCTTAGTCCATTGAACAGCAATATCTTAATTTTTAAAAATCCATTTGTTCTCTCAACATAGGAGAGAACAGGTATATTATTTGTTTCATGTGGAGGGAGACTGGGGTGACCGTGTGTACAGGGGTGTGTATGTGTGTATGTGGTGTGTGTATCAGAGGATACTGCGTGTATCCTAAGAGCCACTTTAGGAATCATTCTGGTTGTTTTACCTTGTTATTACTTTGTTCTGGGGTTTCTTAGACTCTGCTTTCTATGGCCAGCTATGCAGGCTACTGCTATTTCTGTCTGAGATTTTGGTTTCTCAACTCAGGTCCTTTTGCTTGTGAAGTAAAGGCTTAACCTCTGAGCCAACTCTCCAGCCCTGCATATATTTGTATGTGTGTGTATGTTTATAAGTATGTGTACAAATATGTGTATGCCCATGTATGCATGTTTACTCAGGAAGTCAGTAATATAGTTGCCTATCATATTTAACCTCATGTACAAAATATGTTATTAAAGGCATTGGACAAGACAAAGTCATCACCATGCACTGGAAAGACGAAGCTGGGCTTAAGCCCTTGGGTCTCTCCCTTTACCATGATTATAGCTTCCAAGATAGATAGAGAATCCCAACATGACCACCAGCCCTCCAGTTTAACATGAACAGAAACAATATCCATCAGCAAGTATATGTTGCTCATTTGTTGGATGATAGATGAAGTAACACTTACTTCCTAAACCATGCAGATGACACACAACCTGAAACCAGCAAGCAGAACAAGGAAGAAATGAAATGATAGTCTGTTTATGTTGAAGGAAAAAAAAAAGTAGATTGTTCTGATTTCCCTCTTCCCTTGTAACTTTGCTTTAGGGACCAGTCTAAAAATCTTATTTTGGTTGCTTATGCTTTTTGTAATCTCTATCCAAAGAAAACAACCAGAAAGAATGCTTTTAAGAAAATAGAGGTCTTGGAGACCTATGAGATGGTTGAACAGGTAATGTACTTGCTCAGAAAACTGGCAACCTGAGTTTGATCCCCCAAGTTCACATGGTGGAAGGAGAGAACCAACTTCTGCAGGTTTTCTCCCTCCCTCCCTTTCTTCAAATAAGAAGTAACAGATCTTGCTCATCAGCTTGACAAGGATGTTTGCTGTCACCTCACTCTCTTGTTTTTCTGATGCCGTAGCCTTCGGATGCAGGCAGCAATGAAGCACTGGTCACTTACCATGGGGAATGTTGCAGCCACAATTAACTTCCCGTTGCAATATCCTTGCCCGTTTCTGAATGCGATTACTCTCACTGTCTGATGTGCAGTCTCTGCATCACTGTGCGATACAGTCTGCATGCAGGTCTTCATCCGCAAGGATAAGAGACGTGCTTCATAATATCGTAGAGTATTTTCAGCCTCAGAAGACGATAAATCAACCTGATTGGTTTAAAAAAATAATTGTTTGTTTATTTGATTCGAGTTTTGTGTTTTTGAGATAGGGTTTCATATAGCCCAGGCTGATTTCAAGCTTGCTGTGGAGTTAAGAATGACCTCCCAAGAACACCATCATAGCCAGTTGAAGTGTACATTTAAACATATGTTTTCCTTTTACCTCTATTATTTCGGCATGCTCCAATCTGCTTGTGTAAAAACTGAATGTGTGTGTTTGGGACATGCAGGCTTTATCACACTTCTTTCATGTATAGCAGAACCTGATGTGGAAGAGGGAATACTCCAGCCCAGAATCCCTTAGTTCTTTTCAGTCCTGCCACTGATTTCTTGCACCTAGTTTGTGATTCTCTGACCCTTTTGTTTTGATTTTTTTGCTGTTACTGTTTGTTTAGGTGTATGGAGACGATCATTTAATGCTTTTTGCTTTTCCCTGTAATAAGAGATACAGAACAAAAGATACCAGAACCAACAAATCTGGGGTTGAAGTGAGGGGACAGAAGCATCACAGACACTCTCTTAATTCTTAACTTTAGCAGGAGGACAACCCTTGGGGGAAGATGTCGATGAGTGAGGAGAACTGATGAAGGTGGGTTACACCATTTCCCTTTCTGTCCCTCCCAGGAAACTGCCTTGAGGGAGAAGCTCTGTATAAGCCACTGTAAGTCTTGGGATTCCTTCCTAATCAGTTCTGAACAAACATCTCCAGGCTTGCAGTGGCCCCCTGTGACAGCCCACCTCTGGTACAGATCAGGGTTAGGCCAGGGGAGTGTGATTGGCAGGTGGAAAGGGAAAGTTCTGCAGAGCGCACTAGGCTAGAGGGGAGCACACCAGGCTGGCAGGTGGGTTATATTTTTGGGACCACTACTTTTCATTCTGGCATATAACTTCCTTCAGTAAAAAGACGAAACTTGTAGGGAAGGATTTTTTTTTAAGGTACCATTTTAAGTTAAGGTCAGAAGAAAGTACTCTTCTCCCAGCACCCACCTACACCTACTCTGGGATTCCAGGAGCTCTAAATACTATTAGACATTCATGTGTCAATCCTGCCACCTGACCAGAACAGTTACTAGTTAACGTCATGTCAAATTCTCCTTGCAATGTCCAATCTCCATAAGCAGGCCTTTTCCCTGTGGATGGAGGCAAGAAAAGTGGCTCCACTGACATTTGCTGATGCTCGGAAGCCGCACAAAGAGCAGTGAAAGGTGTCAGCAGATTAAAGCTGCTGAAGTGCCCGATTAACTTCACAGGGTGGATCGAACTATTAATAGACAATGCATTTCAAATTACAATGGGAAAAGGAAATCAATGCGGGCAGGATGGGAAAGGTGCATCTGAGGAAGATGACATGGGTGTGTGGAGATGAACTGATGTGAGGCAGATAATGAACGCTGCAAAGTTTCCCAGTGGTAGCGGAGCTGGGCGGGGTAAGTACCTTGGCCACACGGATGGCCTTGAAAGGCCCTCGTGGTGAGGGCTGCTGGGTTTTCCAGCTGGAAGCACAGAGGAAGGGAACCCTCTGACACAGCTGCTTTGGCCTCTTCTCTGCTCTCAGAGCCCATCCGCAAGCCAGGCACAGCATCATTTTTCTCTTTCCACCAGGAGAGAGGTAGTAGTATCCCTAAAATGCAAAGGAAAGTTACTGTGGTCTACAGTATGGTAGCTCTTTATTAGCCTACGTTGAAGTATAAATCAACACATTTGTAGACACAAAGGCAAATTTGAAATCACAATGCGAATGCATGAGTTTGTTTCCTATTCAAATTAAAATTTTCAGAAAGTATTTCCTCACTCTGTCATCATAATTTAATACCAAGGATTATACCACACCTAGAATCAGAATTCTTGAAGGAATGAGTAATGCCTGGTTTGGGCAAGGAAATACACAATATTAACAATGGATATCTTATACACAGAAAAGAAACAATCTATCCTAGAATAGAGAAATCATATCAAAAAGACTCAGGAGACAAAATGAAGGTGTCACTAGTGACTCAGAAAGACAGTTGGAACTAGTGAGAAGAATGATAAAGTCAACATTTGATTGTGTTTAAATGTGTAAACTGTTATGTATTCATGACAATACTTTCAAAATAATTCAACAATAAAATATAAATAGATACAAACAAAACCTCAACTCATTGGGCACTTTACAACCATTACAGAGTATGGAAGCAGTATTTTCAAAGATGGCCACAGTAAAACAATTCTGTGTGCCCTTCGCACTGTGATGTTGTGTTCCTCCAATCAAGAGCTTTTTCTCTTTATCTCCTTTCTGTGAGCATGAACAAGATCCAGTCATGCGCTTTGGCCCCATGTAAACTAACAAATAACAGACAAGCAGATGTCTAGGAATAGCTTGAACATGGGAACTTGGGCTTTTTGGGGTAAAACTGAAGCCCCCAAGCACAGTAACTTGCCCTAGCTTGCTTGGCAGGCCAAGGGATTGGAGAGCTAATGCCTGCCAACTGCCATGCATACCAGGGAAAGCATCTTTCACCACGCCAGTCTCACAGAGGCACCAAACTACTAAAGAAACACACAATGACTACAGCCACAATCAAACCTTTGGCAAAATTGTCTAGCTGTGCTCAGACCAAATTGCTGATCACAAAGCACAAAAAGTTACTGATCTAAGCCATTTAAACTGCCAGTTAGTGTTCTGTATCACAACAGACAAGTGAGGTGGTAAGAAACAGCACTTTTCCCCAAGTCATATTTGAGGGCAGCAAAATATTAAATTAGTGAGGTAGTATCCTTATGAAATATTCAACTAGTATAGAAAATTTTATAACTAGACAAAATTCATAATTTTTAAATAAAATGAAGACACTAGATGAAAAGTCACCAAAAAACTTTTTAAAAAAAATTTTTAAATTATTTATTCAACTGTGCATATGCGTGCACGCGTATGTGTCTGTGTGTGTCTGTGTAGAACCACAGACGAATTCGTGAACCACCATGGACGCCTCCACCTCCTTCTGCCCCGGGATTCACAGGCTCCGCCCTACCAGGACCAGAAGCACAGGCCGCCCCCCGCTTCCGCCTGGCGTCTATACGTGGGATCTGGGATCCGAACTCAGGACCCTCCGCCTGCAAGGCAGAAGCTTAACCCCTCAGCCACCTCTCCAGCCCCGAAAAGTCACCAAAAAACTTTTAATGAGAGAATCAGGAAAAAAAATCACCTGAACCCACTAATGAGTTATCACTAAAAACAAATCAATATTGGCTTCAGAGTAACTATAAAACACAGGAAAAACCTATACAGATCAGCCAAAAAAAAAAAAAAAAAAAAAGCTAATTAAAGGGCTGAAAAGATGGTTCAGGGATTAAACCTCTGCCTCAAAAGCAGAAGGCCCTGCATTCAGATTAGACCTCACATGAAAATGCCAGGCAGAAATGGCAGCAGCTTGCACTTCTGGTCCTGAAAGGCTGATCTGGGAAATTCCAGAGCAAAACAAAGAGGAGGTAGCACAATCCAGGATGACTTCTTGAAGTCAGCGTTGGACCTCTACAGGCACACACAGTGCATCTGCTACACACAGACACACAGGCACAGGCACACACACACACACACACACACACACACACACACACACACTAAATAAAAAGAATATTTAAAAATATATTTAAAAAATGTTGAAAGTCAATGTTACTGATTGATTCCATTTCTAGGAATCATGGTGAAAAAAAAAAACAATGGTTAGTTAATGTGGGATGGGAGGAGGGGGGTTCCTGTCTTCAGTGGTACATGTGATGCACAGTGACACGCGATTCACGCTCCAGCCAGCGCTCAGGCACATGCCGTCAGAGGCGAGCAGATGAAACTAACACGTGCAAAAAGACATGAAAAGGGAGAGACTGGTAAGGAAGAGGAAGGTTCGTAGTGGGAAAAGGGTGGGGTGGGCTTGAGTAATAAAGAGTTACAATGGACATGCATTCATTATATTCACATATGAAACTATTGAAAACATAAAAATAAATTTAAAACCTTTAAAGTACTTTATAGGAAATAAATTAATCTTGTTATTCATAATTTTCCCTTCACTTTTTCCTAACAAGAATCCCAGTTCTTGGGCTGGAGAGGTGGCTCAGGGGTTAAGCCTCCGCCTTGCAGGCGGAAGGTCCTGAGTTCGGATCCCAGATCCCACGTATAGATGCCAGGCGGAAGCGGGGGCGGCCTGCGCTTCTGGTCCTGGTAGGGCGGAGCCTGTGAATCCCGAGGCAGAAGGAGGTGGAGGCGTCCATGGTGGTTCACGAATTCGTCCGTGGTTCTACACACACACACACACACAGATGCGCGCACATACACACGCACATGCACACAGTTGAATAAATAATAATAATAATAAAATTAAAAAAAAAAGAATCCCAGTTCTTAAAAATTAGTTTTTACGAGACCAGAGAGACGGCTCAGTGGCCAAGAGCACTTGCTCCACAGTCACCGGGTGCTTGAATCTCAGCACCCTCATAATAAACCAGGAGCCCTCGAGAAGCACCTATGATCCCAGCTCCAAGGAGGAGGGGACAGGATTTCTGGGGCTTGCTTTCTTCTGGCCTATGCAAGATGCAAATCACAGGTTCAAAAACAAAGCAACAAACAAAACAACGCCACTGTATCTCAGGGAATAGGAGGAGAGTGACATGTCCACAGGCACATGCACACCCACACACACAGCACACCCACTCACAGATACACACGCATACACACAAAGAAGTAAATAAAGATGAATCTTTTTAAAAGCTTAGCATTCGCGCCGAGACAAGAGGATTTCAAGATAGAGGCCAGTCTGGCCTACATGATAATATCCTTTTTGAACCAAACAGGTAAGTGTTCCATGGCATGAGCATAGATTCTTCTCAGAAAAAAAAAAAAAAAAAAAGAAAAGGTTCTTGCTTTACTGGATTGCACTACTCTTCTATCTTTGCGGAGAAGGGATCACTTACAGGTTGATCGACTTCTTCTTTGATGACCGATGAGGTACAGACACCAGCAAAATTTGCCCATGTGATTTCCTTGTCCAGGGAAGTGCTGTGAAAGGCTGCAAGTGCTTTCGTATTTTCCACGTAGCTCCACTTTTGATTGGCAGTCCCACTGTTGTATGGCTTATACTTCTGAGCAGAAAAGATGAAACATAGACTTGTGAGATGAAAGAGAGGGCAGTCATTGCTTAATTACATAAGTTAAGAAGGTACAAGTTTAAGACCTCATTATTGTACTGTAAAGTGCTAAGTGCTGTTGATATTCTGGCAATTATATTAACAGCATTTTATATTTATAAATATGTATTATTTGAGTCACAAATATAGAATAAAATACAGTCAAGCTTGTAATTGCATTATTTCTATCTCTTAGAAATATTTCATGAATCTTTTTCTGACATTTTTGAAGGGTAAATATCATTGGGTCTCAGAGATATTTTGTTTTACTAATCTCGAAAAAACATGTAAATCATCTTTTAGTTCTCTTAGCATGAACAATGATATAAATAAGTATTCGTGTAAACACATGGTAATTTCTTTAGAACAAATTGCTGTTAGAATTACTTGATATGATATTCGCTTAAAAATTTATGTGTATGAGGGCTGGAGAGATGCCTCAGGAGTTCTGACTCATAAGCAGAAGGTCTTGAGTTCAGATCCCAAGTCCCACATAAAAAATGCTAGGCAAAAATGACTGCGATAGCCTGTACTTCCAATCCTAGTGGGTGGAGCCTGGAAAATCACAGAGCAAAGCAAAAAGGAGGTAGAAGCAATCCAGGATGACTCCCAAAGTCATCTTTGGTCCTCTACAGGAACACATAGTGCCCTCTGATACACCACACACACACACACACACACACACACACACACACACACACACACAAATAAATAAATAATAAATAATGTGTGTGAATACAACTTTGCATGTGTGTGGATGCATTTGTGTGTGCACAGGTGTGTATGCACAAATATATGGAGGCCTACCGTTGATATTGGGAATTATCCTTATTGACTCTTCCACCTTAGTTTTTGAGACTTGGTCTCTCAACCAAGCCCAGAGCTTACAGTTCACTTTCTAAGCTAGACTTACAGGTGGGCTGCCACACACAACTGGCATTTACATGGGTTCTGGGAATCTGAACTTCTATCCTTCTCCTTGCTTAGGAAAAACTTTATCCACCGTACTCTCTATTCAGCCCAAATAGGATAATTTTTAAAAATTATGATATACAGCATGAAAATTCTTTCTAGACAGATTCTTTTAGTTTATACTTCTACCAACAGTTTATGAAATTACCTATTTTGCTCATAACCTTTGCAAAAAATACAGTATCTCCCTAAATGCTATCTTACTAGGTAAAAAAAATAGTAACTTGTTGATATTTAATGTATATGTCACTGACATTCGAGGAAGAGTATTTCTACAGTTAAATATGTAATGGAAACAGGATATTTAATCAGTTATAAAACTTGTCCCAAGTATAGGTAAAGAAATAATTTGTTTAAGAGGATTTAAACCAATAGGTTAGCTCTAAATATATCAGGATATCTCAAGGAACTTTATTATTTAAAATACCTACTTTACCAAGTGAGAGATTAATAACAAAGAAACCAGGCCATAGAGCCTCCCTTGGAGGTCTGGAAAACCAAAGACTGTACTTTCAAAGAACAAGGAAGAATCTAATAGCATTAACCTAGCATGGTTCATTTTCATTATTTTACACGAACGTTAATATTTTCTCACAAAGTAATTGCTTCAATAAATAAAAAATGGAATATTAAGAAAGAAAAAGAATCTCAAAAGGTAAATCCAAATTACCTTGAGATTAAATTTATTTCTTACAAAATGAGTACCTTAGGGGAAGAATCCATATCTGTAATTTTATAAAACTGATTAAGGAACTAAACTTGCATCTGTATGAGGTTTAATTCACTGTGGTCCATGCGGAAGAAGGACCAGACAAGAAGAATAAGATATTATGCATACTATTTCTTCAGAATAAACGTTCATTCCTCACTTATCAAGAGGACAGAAGATTTAATTAAGCCTTAGTATTTGTCCAGATTGCTATGTCCCAGTTTTGGATTCAGGACCTGCAAAACAAGTTGCTTCACTGCTATTAAAAAACATGGAATAAAACAAACGACAAATGTTATTTGGAGATAATTATTCTGTTCAGCAAAAAGATGGAAAATATGGCGGAGTTACAGAAGATAAATGCAGAGCAGGAATGCTCCTGAGCCACTCCAGTTCTTGCAAGGAAAAAAAGTCTATCTTTTTACAAGTGTTTTTAGTTATAAGGAAAGATGGCAGGAAAAATATTAATAAAGACCTTCTCAGGTATTAGACTGAAAGTCAAATTAGGTATTAGCCTGCAAGTCAAACTAGGTATTAGCCTGAAGTCAAATGAAGCTCAACTTTTCTGGAGTCTCCAAAACTTTGGTCTGGGGAGGTAATTTAGGCTCAAGAGCTCTTGCTGGACAAGCATGGGGACCTGAGTTTGAATCCCCAGCCTGGAAAAAGGCCAGACATAACTACAAATCACTGTAAGAGGAGGGAAGAAAGGAACTCACTGACCAATCAGCCTAGGCAAGAATGGCAGGTTTCATGTTCAGTGAGAGACCTTTTCTCAAGTAAGTAAGGCAGAAAGCAATAGGACATTCTATGTCCTCTTCTGGCCTCCATATAAGCACACGCGCACACACACACACATACACACGCGCGCGCGCACACACACCATACACACACACACACAAGCTCATGCACGCACATGCACATGCACACTAGAGTCTCCAAACATTGCTTGCTTGCTGTAAGCATTTGCAAAACTACATTGAAAGCATATTGCATATAAATTGCTTAGTAGAATTAACACCACACACATATGTATTCCAAATAGACCTCCCCAATGAGGTCAGTTCCTCAGTCAGCTCTTCCCTCAACTGCCTCCTCTTCAGATACCGTAAACTCCATGAATTCTGTTTGAGCTAATTCCCCATGCTTGCCATCGGATCACTTCAGCAACTAGCAGAGTGTCTTGACATGCATGGGATCACCATCAGTTGGAATAGAATAAATGAAGAGGTACCTGAATGTTCTCAATTTAAAATCTAGGCCAAGTATTACAAAAAACACCAAAGCAATGGCATTCCAGATAACACTGTATGACAGCTGATTGCTTGTTCTGCAACAAAGAGGCATGGAACTTCTCCACAGTTCAGTGAAAGGGCGGTGAGATTTAACTAGCCTGCATGTGTCTCACCTGAACAATAACCGGATAGCCACAGGCTTCGTTTCTGGCCTTGGTCATACACACTGCCAGCACCAGGTCTGGGTTATTCACCAAATGAAAGGTCCTTGAGAAAACAGAATGTCACATTACATAATATTCTGTGGTTAGAATAAACGCAATTTCTATGGGTTTCTGCTACATGGTGGAACCAAAGTTTCTTTTTTTTTTAAAAAAAATGGAAACTTTAATAAACTTTGTGTGTGTGTGTGAGTGAGTGAGTGAGTGTGTGTGTGTGTGTGTGTGTGTGTGTGTGTGTGTGTGTCAGAGGGCACAGTGTGTCCCTATGCAGGACTTTGAGAATCATCCTGGATTGCTTCCTCTTTTTTGCTTTGCTCTGGAATTTCTCAGGCTCTGCCCACCAGGACCAGAGATACTAGCAGCAGCCATTTCTACCTGGCGTTTTTTTTTAGGTGGGACCTCTGATTTGGACTTGGGACCTTCTGCCTGGGAGTCATAGTTTTAACCCCTAAGCCATCTTTTTAGCCCTCCACATTTCATTAGGTCTCACCAGTGTATGAGAACAAATGGTTCTGATATGGAAAAGAATCGATATTCATTATTGATAAATTACATTATTAATTAAATTATAAATTAAATTATATTATATAAATAAAAATATATATAAATTAAATTATAAAACTACATAGACTGTATAGAATCATGTTTTTAATCATAGTTTAACAGCTGTTCATATTCTATTTTTTCCTGTTGAAATCACCATGTGCTTCCTACCTCCAGAATGTACCCATACTGATTAGCCTTTGAGAAGCAATGAGAATGATGAAGCAGATCCTGTGGTCATACACGTGGGTTGGAATCCTTGTCCTGCTCTCAGTACCTACATGGTTTTGGGTAACAACTTAGAAATAGAATGATGTGGAAGTCAAATGAATAAATGTCTACAAAATGCATAGGATATTATAAGATACAATTATTAGCTAGATTTACCAGTCCTTCTGACCTTTAAAATTATTTTCCATTAAGTTCTTGTTTTCCCAAGGGAGTTAGAATAGTACGCATTTGTACAAGTGTGTAAATTGGCTTGTGTGTGCCTGTGGAGGCCAGAGGTTAACATCAGGTGACTTCTTCAATTACTCTGCACCTTATTTTATTAGACGGGGACTCTCATTGATTGATCTGGAGCTCAGTGATTAGCTAAGCTGGCTGGTCAGTGAATGCCTGGGAACATCCTATCTCTGACTCCTAGCACTAAGATTACAGGCTGCCATACCCAACTTTTAACATTAACGGAAGGATTCCAACTCAGGTCTCAGGTCCGCCAGCAAGCACATCAGTCATTGACTCATTTTTCCAATCCGTCCAAAAGAGTTTTCTGTGAGAGTCTGAATAGATGTTGGGTACTTTATTTTTGCGCGCGTGCGCGCGCATGTGTGTGTGTGTATGTGTGTGTGTGTGTGTGTGTGTGTGTTTCAGAGGACACTGTGTGTGCCTGTGAAGGCTCAAGGGTGACTTCAGCAATGATCTTGCAATACTCTATATTTCCTTGCTGCTTTGCTCTGGGATTTCCCAGACTTCACTTTCTAGGACGTGAACTGAAGGCCACTGATATTTCCAATGGGTGTTTTCAAATTATGTGAGATTTGGGATTTGAATTCAGAACTCAGGTCCTTCTGCTTTGCAGGAAGAATCTTAACTCCTGAGCCATCTCTCCAACCCCAGATGTGGGACTTTAAAAATGGTAGTAGTTGAAGTCAGTACAAAGCCTCCTTAATTGAATGCCACAATGCAAATGACTGAGCTAAAATCCTCACACCCTTTTCCTCACATCACTTAAAAGCAAAAATAAACAACAGATGCTTTTGTCTGTATGGAAAAGCCAATTCTTTATTTTTTCTTTATCTCCCAAATTAGAGACTAGAAGTGGCATTTGTGCTGTAGAAATTAAAACTTCTCCTGAATATAAAATTTTAATGATGTGGGAATCAGCAGAAGAAGAGAAAGTAAGAAAATGCTGCATATTTTTTAAAAAATATATTTTTACATAAAAATTAAAAAACATCCCTGGATATCTCTTTGAAAAATGTAAACATTAAAAACAGCACATGCTCACTGTAAAGAATTACAAAGTCCTAGGAAATAAAACTTTAAAAAGTCAGTCATACAAGATAAGTTCACTATGAGTTCACACAAGTTCACTATGAACCTTACAATAAATCCCTTCCTCTACTGTTAGTATGTAAGATTTCATAGAGAGTCCAGAATGGGCATGCGATTACATAAAATACCTTTTAAGAATGCATTAAGACTTGTACATTTCTTATCTCTGGGCTTCAGAAGTTGCAAAGTTTGCATCCAGCCTTTATATTGTCACCCAATAATATTATTCAAATTAATGAGGGATTGCTTATTTCCTGCAGTGACCCATACAGTATCAACACTAGTTATTTCATTATCACCACGCTTTGGACACCTAGCACAGATGCAGCCGTTTCTGCCATGTCTTAAGGCTGAACTTGGCTAGATACAGGGTACAGGGTTTCCATTTTGCTGTTATGGGGAAGAGCCAGAGAATAGCACAGTGGACAGGGAAAAGGAAAAGGAGAAAAATTACTTTATAATGTTCGACTCTTCCCACCAACTGCTCCTTTCCATCCCAGGGTTTGACATGGGTTGTCCTCAAGATGACAATTTCAGAGTGCTTTGGGAGACCGAAAAAAAAAAAAAAAAACTTTGCTGTTACCCTCGTGTTGCAGTTTGCCTGCATGGTTGCTGATAAATGACCATCAAACGGCTTAAGGGAACAAGGGCTTATTCTCTTACGATTCCTGGTTACAGTTTTTAGCCCAGCTTGATTAGAGAGCACGCACCAACACCAGGGCCGAGGTCAAGTATACAGAAGGATGCCAACTCTCTCAACCAGCTCTCCGTGATTTGTTCCAGGGCCTAATCCCACCCACCATAGGTTAGGCCTTCCCCATCAGCTAGACAATCTCCTGCAGGTTTGCCCTGGGTTTAACTCAACCACTAATTCTCTACAAATGTGCCCAGAGCTCAAACCCTCAACCGTCAAGTTGACACCAGGGCTTAACTATGACACCTGGCTAGATTTCCCAAAATAGTGCTACTAGCAAAATTTTAAGCAAACCTATCTCAGTGTTTTTCCTTAGGTGCCCTTCCTCCTCTTCCCTCTCTTCTTTTCTTTCTAGCACCTGCTGAATAAAAGAACCAAGGACAATATAGAGCAAGGATCACACTTTTTGCAGCAGCTAAGTAAAGCAATCCCAGGCCCTCGAGGTCACATGCTCAACCCCCAGCTAGTTCTGACTGAATTCATGAGCCACACTCACATTCCAGTAAGTCTGCAAAGAGACTTTACTGCAATCTAAAGATGAAGCAGAGAGATGTACTGCTAAATAGAACACAGCTCCAGTGCCAATAGGACATCAACTCCGTAAGGACAAGGATTCTGAGCTCTTTTTGTTTTTTTCCTTGCTAAAGCCCTGATCCCTAAAAAAGCTACCCTCAGCATCCCTTAGCAGCTGAATGAATGATTTCTGGTGCTTATAACAAACCACTTGCAAGAATGAAAGCCTACTTTCCTCCAGCTCTGCACTGCAAAGACAGCTCTGTCCGGAAGCAGAGAGTGAAACATCAGGTTCCCCAGCTGTGCCCACACAGCTGGCCCTCCAGCCTTCCCTTGAACCAGACCAGTGACTCTTCCTTGCTGTCGGCTGCTGGGCTAGCTCCTTCCCTGCCCATGCTGGGATGGCCTGCTGACACATGTGCCCTTGTTCTCAGACTCCTAAACTGTGGGCATCGCAGATCCTTGGAGAAGGTAGCATCATCTCAGCTCCTTTCCAAAAAGAAAAATATTCCATATGCAAAAGTGTACAGTTTACATGGCATTTTAAGAGGTCAAAGAGGCCACCAGAGGCATGCCTTAGAGAATGATAGAATTGGAATAAAACAACTAAAAAAAAAACACAAACCAGGGAGTTAATTTCTTTTTTGTTAGATTAAGTAAATGTTCAAACACTTGCAAAAACAGAAAGAAAAGTGTGGTGAACTTTCATGGCCCTAAAAGCATGATCAACATTGTGCTTGTCTGGCTTCATGCATTTATCTCGATTTTTTTAAAATGTACTTTTAAGTTTTGCTAGCATAGGGCTGGAGAGGTGGCTCAGGGGTTAAACCTCTGCCTTGCAGGCGGAGGGTCCTGAGTTCGGAACCTAGACCCCACGTATAGATGTCGGGCGGAAGCGGGGGCAGCCTGCGTTTCTGGTCCTGGTAGGGCAGGAATCCCGGGGCAGAGTAACAAGGAGGAGGGAGAGGCAGTCCATGGTGGTTCCCGAATTCGCCTGTGGTTCTACACACACACACACACACACACACACACACACACACACAATCGAATATAAAAAAGAATTAAAAAAAAGTTTTGCTAGCATATACAAAATATCTGATATCTTCTTTAAAAAAACTTTTTTTATTAAAAATTTAATTATACATTTAAAAATTTTTTTACCAGTTCCCTCCCTCCCCCCTCCTCCCCCCAAACCCCCTCCTCCCCCTCCCCATCTCCCAGTGCCTCCCCCCCAATTCCCAGAGAGTCCTTTATTGTGTACGCCTAACTCTCCATTGGGTCCTCCTCTCCGATGACATATAAGGACCCAGTGGCATCTCCATAGCCCTTTCTCTTGTTCCCCTTAAGCATAAGATCACTACTATGGCTGTCAATCCCTTGCCTCCAGGGGTCTCGGTGCCCTTAACAGATGCTAGACTTTATGAGAGCAACAGTGCACTGGACATTGTGCAGGGCATGCAAAGTCCCATTATGATTGCTTTGGCCCCAACTATTGTTAAGAATCTTGCAAATCGTTGCTCCTCCCATCCTTTTGCTCTTACAATCTTACCGCCCCCTCTTCCGCAAATGTCCCTGAGCTTCAGGATGGGGAGAGATTAGGCTGGTCTAGTTCTATGTGATTGATATAGTCTCTGAAGTTCTGGATTGTGGTTTGTTGATTTTCTTTTAAAAAAAAAAACTTTTATTATTTTTTTGTGTGTGTATATGTGTATCAGAGGGAACTATGAATGCCTGTGGAGGAAGTCATCTGGATTGTTTCAGCCTCCTTTTTGCTTAGCTCTGGGATTTCCCAGAATCCACAACCAAGATCAGAAGTTCAGAACACAGCTGTTTCCACCTGGAGTTTTTACATGAGACCTAGGATCAGAACTCAAGACCTTCAACTTATAAGTCAGAGCTTCATTCTCTGAGCTGTCTCTCCAGCCCATATCTTCTTTTATATCTGTGAATTTTATAATATGTTCTTAAGTATCCAGGATCTTTCTCTCTCTCAACATAACCATTAATTATTGTATCCCATAAATTAATATAATTACATTTTCTTAATTTCATCAAAGAGCCAAAGTGTTTTAGATTTTTCCTGATCTTCCAAGAAAACTGTTTGTTTTAAATTCTTTTATTTAAAACCTCATACCTATGGGACTGGAGAGATGGCTCAGAGGTTAAGCCTCTGCCTTGCAAACAGAAGGACCTGACTTCAGTCTCCCATTCCACATAAAAATGACAGGCAAAAAATGGCAGTGGCCTCTACTTCCAGCTCTAGAAGACAGTGTCTGAAAAGTCCCAGAACAAAACGAAAAGAAGGTAGAACAATCCAAGATGATTCTGAAAGTCACCCTTAGGCCTCCACAGGGATACACAGCTCCCTCTGATACACACACACACACACACACACACACACACACACAAACAAACCTTTATACATATATGCAATGCATTTGTGTCATAGCTATTTCTTCTCTCTTCCTGTTCCCCTAGGCATTCTCCCAACATGTTCCCATTCTATCTTCATCTCTTCCTTTTCCAAAAATGGGACTACACTATTCATAGTATGAGCCCACAGTGGCTCAAAGTGAGGCCGAGACTCTCAGGCTCACGGACTCTGACCCACAGGAGGCCATCCATGGTGAAGCCATCCACTGCATGAGCACATGGAGCTCAGCCCAGGAGAGGCCACTCATGATTGAGCACAGGGACCATGGAAGTCCATCCTCAGTGCAAATGTACTGTCCCCTGCTCAGAAGAGGTCATCCACTGTGTGGTCACATAGAGCTACTCACGGAAGGCTGCCTATGTTGTGAGTGCATTAACTTTGGAATCCAAGGGGCTGATAGGCAGCATGTCTAGCTACTAATCACTCACAGGTCAGAATACTGAGCATAGACAGAGCTTCTCTCGTCTCTGCCACCCTCTGATGTGTCTAGGAGTGCTCAAGAAACTTTGTGAATCTGGATCCAAAGTCAGATGTTGAATTAGGTTAGTACCTTTGGTAATGTAAGAATCCATGGTTACTGAGTGATTAGAAGCCATATTAGCTAATTGGTAAAAGAAAACAAGTTGGGAGAAGGCATGTATGTGGAGACTGGATGGGAAGGATTGAATTAATGACAAGCGTCAACATACTGTTATATTGGGAAATTGATTTGTTCACATCATAAAGATGAAGTATGTGAGTGTCTGGTTTTGAGCCAGTGGCCAGCAAAACTAAGTAGCCTACAGGTCAGACTGAACATTTCTCATTGAATCTCATGACTGATAAGTATTTCTATTTCTTTCTGGGTCTCTTCTTTGGCTGGGTTAAAGACTTTTCAGCTAAATTAAACACAAAATCCAAGGTCTGCCAACACGTCTTTACTTGCTCTATGGGAACCAAGTCTGACCCTTGAGGGTCACAGCTACCTTTTGATTACACCCCCGACCCCATGCAGCGGCTTTACCTGCTGTCCTCCTTGTGTATCCAGCACTGGCCACCATCACCACATTTCTTTTCCACCAGAACCACCTCTGTGCCTGAGCGAGGGCTGGGACCTGGTACACCCAGGACTAGCTGAGGGGCAGCCAAGCTTAGAATTTGTCCATCTCTGAATTCAAACTGCTGGTGGCACACCTTCGGCACTTTGCTGTGCCTGGGAGAATAGCTGAGGGAAAGAAAACGCAGCCAATGGCAGGAAAGTAGCCGTGAACTGGATGCAGCTGGGATGGTATGATCCATTGGCAAGAGCGCCATTGGGGGTAGGTCACCTTGCGGGGATCGGGGAGCGAGTGCAACAGCAGCACACGGGCACTGAACCTCAAAGCTGATGGGAAAAGTAGAATTCAGAATGTGTTTGATAAAAAGACAGATATTTTTATCTAAGGGAACATAAGAAAAAGTTTTCAGCAAAGAGAAAAGACGTTCAGATGGAGAAGCAGTATAGGTAAGGGGGAAAAAGAAGCATTTTTTTTTAAGTAGGAAAGAAAGGGCATGGAGATTGAAAACAGAAATAAGGCTATCTTGCAAATCGTGATCTATTTCATGTTTTTCTGTCTTCATTAACAATTCATAACAGAAATAATGTCACATTATGAAGTTAATTTAAGGAAATGCTTTACGTAAAAATCTTAAGACATTAAGCCAACTTGTGAAGCATAGTAGATATTACAGTGCTTTGGAAAATTAAAGAAATATATTTAGTTCCTACTGTGTGCATAGACTAATTGCTGTCAAAGTATCGAAGCTTGTTTCAGTCACATATGCTAGTCATCAATATAATAATAAGCAAATGTCTAACAATTAGAAATATTATGAAGTAATGCATATTCTTATCACTTCATTGATGACTAGAAAAAAATATTTTGAAGAGGGAACTGTATGTTACTAAATTCTTAAAGACTTTGGGACACCTTATATGTTATTCATTAATTCTCTCAAACATTCATTGAACAAACATACATGTTCAATTCTAAGCTAGGAGTCAAAGGTGGCTGAGAATGCCCTTCACTAGAACAGATAAGTGACCGAGAGATCACCTTTCACTGCACAAAATGAACCTTCCAAAGACTACTTGCACAAGCTTTAGCCATAATGAAAGAACACAAGGATATGTTGGCATTAGCAGTAGCCAGAGCAATGAAATGCTAAGGAATATGTTTGTGGCAAAAGAAAAGCACTGTAGGCCAGGCAAAACCTTGAAACAGGACTTCTTTGCACATCTTGCCTGCGTTTCTTTTGT
The DNA here is from genome assembly GCA_023101885.1 of Typhlomys cinereus. NCBI lineage: Eukaryota > Metazoa > Chordata > Mammalia > Rodentia > Platacanthomyidae > Typhlomys > Typhlomys cinereus. The sequence continues at coordinate 104,407 of JALPQD010000405.1, forward strand.
GGCTCCACGTTTTCAATGAGCTCTTGTTCCATTTCCTTCGGCAGACCGTTGTCTTCATCAAGGTCACGTGAAGCGTCTTGCCAGGCATACCTGAGCTTGCTGTGACAGGCGTCCATCCGGAGGTGAGCCCTTGCATGGGAGTCTCTGGCAAAACACAGATGTGACCACAAGTCTAAGAAGGCTGATGTGCGCTCAGAGAATTTTTTTCTTGGATGTGGTCTGGACCAAAGTTTGCAAAATAAGGGTGGATTTAGAAATCACACTTCTATAAGGGTGTTTAACTTAGGAAGTCCACATCTTGACTAACATATACTTTGCATCTTTTAATATAAGTCTACAAATAAAATTCCATAATCACATAATAACCAATCTTTTTTCCTTTTTGAAAAACGACTATATATATATATATATATAATATTTTATTTTACATATTTTTGTGCATGTGTGTGTTGCGTGTTGTGTGTGCTGCAGGGCACTTGAGTGTTTGTGCCTGTGGAGGCTCAAAGGTGATATCAGAAACATCCTGTATTGATCTACCTCCTTAGTACTTTGCTTGGGGATTCACAGGCTCTGCTTTCCAGGATTGGAAGCGCGGGCTGCTATTATCTCCATCCAGTGTTTTTACATGGATGCTATGACTCTGAACTCAGGTCTGTTTAGAGGCAGAGGCTTTGACCACTGAGACATCCCCTCAGCCCTGCATAGCACATTTTAAAGTTATGAGTATCAGTAGCTTGAGAAACTCACAATGCACGCAGAATGAAACTCTCATGCATGAACTTTATTCAGAAAGCAAAGTCAAGGAATCTTATAAACATCACTCTTTCTTCCAGTAGAGAAGTGAGAGCGATTCACACCACATCTGTACATATACTTTTTAGAGAACAGAGAATAAAAGAGAAAGGTGAATGGGCACAGTAACCACGGTTTGGAACTATGGATATTAAGTTCCAGGTTGCTGTTAATATGCTTGTTTCAAGCTGAATCATGACCTACTATTAAACAGACTTCTCTAAGTAAGGTACAGGCAAAGCAAATTTCAACCCTAAAAATTCATAGTCCTATAAATAAAGTAATATAAATAAAGGCTGTGATCCCCAAAGTGCTAGAGATCATTCGATGTAACTGTCATCCTAGTCTCCAGGGACAACTCTGTTACATGGCCGAGCTTGCTTGTATTTCTCCAGTGCCAGAACAGCTCTGCATGTGGTAGAAACTGGAAGCTAGCCATTGCCTTCTTCCAAATTGCCACCTAGCAGCCAAAGCAGCCTTGGCTGTTAAACTCTCCCGAACCGCTGAAAAAACAACATCGCCATCTCGTGTTCAAAACATAAAACACAGCTTTCCCGCCAACTGCATTTCTTTGGTAAGAGAAAAGCTGTCCTTAGTTTTAACCAAGCAAGGGGCAGGTAAGAATCTGCCCCTGTATCCAGGTGTTTCATATTTTGACTTGTAATTATTAGCTCTTGATATTCTTGTATATGGAGTATATGACTTATAATCAACTCAACTTTAGAACAATCTTTTTAAAAAAGCAATCTTGTTTTATTATAGAATTTTCCAGTCGCTAGTTAAAGAAACTAGAGAGTCATTTAACTAATATTTATTATTGGACATCTGTTATGTGCCAAACAGAACTGTGAGTGTTGAGGACAGTACAGAACAAAACAGGTGAGTTCTAGGGTTCATGAAATACATATTCTAGTGAGAGAACACAGATATCATATAAATGAATACATGAACTTGGTGTCACAGTGGAACTGAACATTATAGTGGGATTTCATTGTGGTTGGATAGGCTTGGCTGTAGCCATGGATGAAGAGGATCCTCACAAAGTCTATGTTTAAATTGAAACCTGAACATTGAAAAGAAACAGGCTAGGTAAAAGTTGAGAGAGAGAGAGAAATTTTGGAGTGATGGGTGATGACAAGATAATGTTGCAGAATTTAAAGGGAATCAAGAGCTAATTTGTGCAGTTTGATGAGAATAAGAATGGCCCCCAGCTCTATGTTTTGAAAGTCTTTACGTCCTATTAAAGCACCAATGCAGAAGTTAGAACCCTCCCCTAGTTCCTTCTTGCTGTGTTTTTAGAGTTTTCACCAGATATTTCCCCTACGGAACCAAGCAACTAAAAGACACCTTCTGGATTTACATCTTCAGTGCTTACTTTATGGAAGCTCTCCTCAAATCTCAATCTTCCCAACAAGCACTGCTAAGGAATTTCAGACAAATCCCACAGTGACTTCCTAATGCAAGACGATGCCCTTAAAGAGGTCTTAAGGGAGAGGGCAGGAAGAAACACAAGACAGGGTAATGAAAGACATGTGTGACATGAAAGCAGAAGGGAGAACGATTCGAAGGGAGGAAGGGGACCAGTCAGGTAGGGGAGAAGGGCAGAGCAGGGCAGTGGGGGGAGGGAGACGAAGAAGAGTGAAAATATAAAATCACTTCTATGAAGTTTATTACTTTGCATGCTACCCGAAAATTCATTTTAGTACAGAAATTATATAAACATAAACAAGAGGATAGGTTCTCAGAAGTGGTTCAAAGAGCTGACAGAGCTGGCGAGTGGGAGCTGAAAGAAGGGTAACCTATGTGCTGGTAAAGAAAAGCTAAGGGATTGTCATCCGGACGAGGCACAGCGCAGAACACAGGGGTGCTTGGAATCATGGGACGGAGTGCCCTGAACGGTTAGTTACTGAAGGCCAATTGGCTGCCTGGTAATGTGCTGATCTTCCCGCCACAGGAATCTTGAAGCGCTCAGAGCCACAGGGCACCGGCCAGTACTACCCTATGCTCTGAGAGGATGGAACCACCTTCACCTCAAGGACTCTCCGTGGCCCCCAATGCAATTGATTCTGAATGACGCGGTTCTCAAAGACATATCCCTTTTTCTCTTACTTTATCTTGTCTAAAATGCTGACTAGTAACTCAGAGGCCAGATGAGACATTCTTTAGGAAGGATGCTAGGAAAGTTGATGTCTAATTCCTCTGCTGCTTTGGACAATACCACATACCCAAAAACAATGTTTTCTGGTGCTGTAGGTAGTCTTAAAAATAGACCAAATAAATCACTCATCAGATTAGGAAAGGCACTTCCTAAGATGAAAGTCAAAATCCTTCTGAGGATAGAAAAGTCTTCTTAAAAGTCTGAGACAAAGCTAAATAACTTTTCCCAATGATTGCCATGATAACTGACCAGATAACTTGAAAATAGTCATGCCTTTATTGTGTCATCACACACCAGTAAAGTGCAGAGTCCTTGCCCACAGCGAGCTCCCAACATGGTGGGGAAAGAACAAGGAGGAGAAGGAGCACATTGACATGCGATACTACTAAAGCCAGTGTCTGTGATGAAGGGTCATTCTCCAGACAAGAATAGGACAAGGGAGAGAGCTTTGGGAGGAAGGAAGGCAATGCATGGCACAGAGGCTTACAGTGGCTCATCCCCAGGACGTATCAGTCAGGCTACAGCTTGTCCTGACTAGAGTTTTGAGTGCATGAAGCAGAAGCAGAGTGTGAAGGGAATGGGCGTATGGGTTGCAAATGAGGGTCACTGATAGGCGTGGATGAAGATCAGGAGAGATCAGACCATTCCTGTCCTCCTAGGTCGCCACCGAAACCTGTATTAAAAAGATCACTGTCACAGATGGAACGTAGAGGTGACCTGGAAGAACGACATTATGGAGATCAATCGGAAAGCTATTTCAATGGGTCAGAATGGTAACTGTGCATTAGCATGCATCTCACTGAAACCTACATTAGGGAAAAAGCATAATTGTTCCCAAAGTCAAGGGTTACAGAAACAAAACATGATGAATCCCTGCAATAAATGCCCAATGCCAAGGTTGCAATCTTCAAAAAATAGGAGCTGGGGAAATGGCTCAGCTGATAATGTGCTTCACGCAAGTGAAAAAAATCAGAGTTCCGATGCCTGGATCACAAGCAAAATGTAGGATGGGTGTCTCCACCCGTCTCAGATGGTGGAAACTGAGATTTCCCATAGCACTGGCTAGCCAGATTAGCTCTATTAGAGTGCGCTGGTTTAAGTAGAATTCCTATCTCAAAAGGAATAAGGTGGAAGACCTATTGAGGAGAATTCCTAACTTCTGCCTTCCACATGCACTTCAATACATACGCACGTGTACACACACACATAAATGCATATGCACACGAAAAAATGGAAAAAAGAAAATAACAGCATTATATCTGTATTACTGAAAGATGATGATTTTGATGGCTAAGCAGTAGTTCTATGCATTTGAAAGAAATAAATTAAATACCATGTCTTCAAGTGACAAGCTTCACAAACGTGTCCTGAGTTCCTGCTGGGGCTTCATGCGGTTAGCAGGTTAATGAGCTGAGTTCAAACCGCAGCCCCATAGCCTTTCTGGTCACACTGATTACTTACAGGATCTCGCGGGAAGCATTTTCTGTTGCTTCAGTGGTATTTTGCATTTGCCTTCCCTCTGGTCCTTTGATTTGCTTCTCTTCTTCCAAAACTGAGACAGGTTTTTGCACAGCAAGCTTGGCCCCAGTTACAATGTCACTGTGGACTTCTAAAACAAGAGCTGAGCAGAAATGCACAAATAGCAGAGACAGGTTAGGTATGATCACCGAGCACTGGGAATTGGAAGCACACTCACACACAAACGCTAAACTTTCAGCCGTTTATTCTCTTCATAGGCTGCTGCTTCAACTAATTAACCTAGCTTTTATTTCACTGAATGCTAGAACTTTTCAAGGTATTCCTAGTCAAAGGGACTAAAAATAGATATTTCCAAAGCCGAGTTAGTTATTCTATGTTCTGATCCTTCAAATGGGCTACCTTATTGTACATGTATGTCACAAGATCATTCTCTAGGATTCAGACTCAGGCATGAAATCCTAGTGCTTAGAAAACACAGGGAGGAGGTACTGGGAGAGGAGGATGAAGGGAGAGGGGTGATTGCAAGGGGGACGACTGGGGAGGTAAGAAGAGAGGGAGAAGACAGGGTATACCTATTGAGCTTGTATGATTAGGAAAAAAATAAAATGTGAAAAAAACTGTAGTGTTAAATATACATACTGGGATGGTGCTTTTTCTTTATTCTAATAAGAGAAAGAGAAAGAATGCTAGAAAAAAAGAGATGCTACACAAAGAAAACAAGATTCTAAAGACTGTGTGTGTGTGTGTGTGTGCGCGCGCACGCGCACAGGCACATATGTGGGTGCGAGTGTATATGCAAGTCAGTGATCATCTTCAGATAATGCTCCTCTATAGCCATTTGCCTTGTTTTTTGACACAGGGTCTCTCTAATTAGGTCTGATCACTAATTAGGTTAGTCCAGTTGGTCAGGGTAATGGGACCCCACTGTCAATGCTTTCCCAGGGCTGGGATTATAAGCATGCACCACCATACCCAGCCTTTTTTTCACTGATGCTAGGCATCAAACTAAGGTTACTGACTGAACTCTCTTAGACCCAGTCCCCAAACACCATTTCTGATGTTCAAACAGCATAGTGCCTTAAGAAAACTGCCATGTAGGTCAGGAGATACAGCCATGCTGCAAGCTCTCCCCAAAGTCTGTTTAAAGAGCCTAGCTTCAGTATTGGCCTGAGGAGACAGAATTAGAAGGCAGAGAACTCATGGGAGCCCACTTCTCCATACAGGCTGGTCTTTGGGTATTCTAGCAGCCTAAGGAACCACTGAGGATCATAGCCTGATTAATCCTGGAGCTGCTACCACTTCAAGCACTTGGACCTGCTTCCTGTGGTACAGCTATGACCTAGGACTTAACAAGAGGTTTCCTGGGGGAATGTTCCAGGAATGGTTGCCAAGCAAGGTTGAGATGACTCCATAGCTTAGACTTTAGAAGTAATCACCCAGTCACTGCCTGACTTCAGAGAACAAAGAGATGCCTGAAAGCATGGCCCACCTAAAGCATCATCTGTATCAAAAGAACAAATGTCAGTGCCCAGCCATAAACTCCAGTCAGTAGAGCCCAGAGATACAAGATGATCTACATCCTGAGTTCTTTTCTTTCAGCCAAGAAAGTGAATTTTACTGAGGTTCTGGGGACTAAGAAACCTGAAAATTCTCCCTAGAGGGTTGGTTTCATAAGTAGATGTCGTGAAACTGACATGTAATTGGGCATTTTATCCCTTTTCCTTGATAGGAAGGCTGGAGGCTCACAAAGAAGCCAGACACGTTAAAGACAAAATAAAGAGAATATGCTGCGTTATTTATCTTTCACTCTTTTGCACTTCCAAGGTGTAGTGTGGAATATAGCAATATGACCTGTTTAAGTAAACATGACTTTAGTACGAAAACAATCTGACAGCTTGTGCTGCTGGGGCTGCCTGCATCAAGGGAAGAGAATTTCAGTGCTCACCCTCTGCCACGCGCATGCTGCAAAAGGCTTGAATCTTGGAAACATCCGATGCAAAATTCTTGAGGAAGGCTTGCTTCCTTTGTTGAGCTATGGAGAGGTCAGGATTGATCCAGGGTTCCCCGCATGAGACATATACCTATCACAGAAATGAGTCTCTGATCTGGAATGCCAGGGTTCTCAGAAACCTTACTTGTAACAACTCAAACTCTAAATAATCCCAGCCATCAAAATAGCTTGCAACAGGAAACTGGTCAAACCATGGTGCCATAGAATACTTGCAAGTGACAAAAATGGACGGTCTACTGACAAAGGTGATAATTGTGATGGATTTTTAAGGATATTTTGAAGAGTGCAGACTTCTCAATTCCTGTGGGTTTGTAGTCATTTAAAAATAACAAGGTTTTTTAAAGTATTTTTTAAATTTATTCGTGTGTGTGTGTGTGTGTGTGTGTGTGTGTGTGTGTGTGTAACCAAGAGTGAATTCAGGAATCATCGTGGACTGCTTCTATCTCCTTTTTGCTCTGCCCTGGGATTCACAGGCTCCACCCACCAGGACCAGAAGCACCAGCCGCCCCTGCTCCGCCCGGTGTTTGTATGTGGGATCTAGGATCCGAACTCAGGACCCTCTGCTTGCAAGGCAGAGGCTTAACCCCTGAACCATCTCTCCAGCCCCTAAAGTATTTTTTAAGAAAGGATAGAGGGAAAGAAAGAAAGGAGTTTCGAATGCAAGTATAATCAGAAATTGGCAAGCTGTGACTGCAACCCAGATTTGGGCTGCTGTTGGTTCCTGTAAATAAGGTTTTATTAGAACATTCCCATTTGTTTATATGCTGTTCACAGCCTTTTTTATGCTGCCCAAGGTTCACTGAGCCTAAGAGCTTCATTAACAGTCCTTTCATGGACAAAAAAATATCAGACCCCTGGTTTGTGTGTAATTGTGAAACTTATGAATAATGAGATTATAAATGATAATTTCCTCCTGGTTTTTCTTGTGTGTACTTTTTTAAAATGCCCTTAAGTGAATGTCTCTCCTCCCCTCACTGACACAATGTCCTCTCCTCTTCTTCATCTCCGTCTTCTTCTTCCTCTGCTCTCTCTGTCTCTGTTTCTCTCTTTCTGTATCTATCTATCTATCTATTTATCTATCTATCTATCTATCTATCTATCTATCTATCTATCTATCTGTCTGTCTGTCTGTCTGTCTGTCTGTCTGTCCTTCTGTCTGTCTATCTGTCTGTCTGTCTGTCTGTCTATCTATCTATATCCTCTTTGACAGTGCTTCTCTATGTAGTCCAGGCTGACCGTGAGCTTGTAATCCTCTCATCTCAGCCACCTAAGTTCTGGAACTACAGGCACATCCTGTCACATTCATCTCATATATCTTTAAAGGTGAAAAAATAAGTTGAAAAAGATTTGAAATTAAGAACGACAACCCCAGGACTACTATTTCTGACAAGTATATACCCATCATTACAAGTAGTATATGCATAAGGACCCAGGGAAGTGTTTCCTTAAAAGTACCTCCTTTTAGAAAAGCAGGCTTCTTGCCCTCTTGTAGACATATTAAGTCTTGCAACTGTGCCTGCCTACTTCAGTCACGAGTGGAGAGTTCCCCTTTGGGTTTGGGGCCTGCACAGGGCACTCCTCTAGGCTCTGGAACACCAGCAGACATTGGTGGATAGGATTTCATCTCTCCATGGAGACCAGTGCAAGGCAGCTTAACCAACACCTCTCCTCTGTCAATCAATAATAGAACCTCCAAGATTTTAACAGAGCCCACAGGCACCACAAACCTGGGACCAGAACACCAACAACTGAGGACCCTAGAGCTCCTTCCATTGAGCCGAAGGGGATCTTCCCATCCAACCCTAAGATAAGTAACTTTCACTTTCCTTCTCATCACAGCTGACAGTCACCTCTGCTTCAGACCTCTGTAGAGCACACCCAAAAACCCCATACACCCACCCCTTAGGGCATCAACTGTTCGCCCTCATGAACCTGGAAGGAATTAATAATTTCTCTAAGCTCTAACCCCTGACTACTAAACCCACCCTATTTCATAGTATAAAGCTGATCCAATACTTAACCCAAACATCCAGGCAAATCTAGACCTAAACTCTGTCACCCCCAGAACCAGAGTAGGGCTTTCACACTGTTTTTTTTTTGTTTGTTTGTTTGTTTTTGTTAGCATATCTCCTTACCCATGAAATAATAGCAAGGAACCCTAGACTGAGACCTTAAACATTTAGATAAATAGTAGCAATAACAGTCCAAGTGCAGCAATTCTGTCTGACTTGTAACCATCAAAAACACACACCAAGAAAGATTCTAAAAATCAAACACAAAATGATCAAGCCACACCATAAATCTACAAGAAACAACAAAAACTACAAATCCCCCACAAAAAAATGTTGATCATATAAGAATGGAGTCCTACCAGAATAATTCCTTAGATATTAGTCAAGAATTCAATAACCAAGACAAGGATTTTCAAAGCATGATCTTTATCACGATGAAAACAATTAAAGAGGAAACCTAGAGGAGTTAAATAATCACATAAACCAATATGAACAGGAGCACAATAGGCACATAGATGAAATGGAAAAGGCAGTTGATGAAACAAAATAGGCATAGAGGAACTGAAAAAAACTCATACAGATATTAAAAGCTTGATATTACAACAAAGCTAGCTCTAATTCAAAATTCAACAGAAAGTCTTACCAGCAGAACCAAATGAAGCATAAAATAGAATATTAGAATTAGAAGATGATCTGGTAGAACAAATTGGTTCAATTAAAAAGGTTTAAAAATCTAAAAAAAAAACTACTGGAGAAGAATATTCAAGAGTTATGGGATTCCTTGAAGAAACCAAACTTGCACATTTATAGAATACCAGAAAAGAAATCCATAAAGCCATTCCAGAAGAGATTTTTCACATTATCATTAATGAAAATTTCCCCCATCCAAGTACAAGAAGCATATTGTATGCTATTCAGGGGAGAAATATTCAAAATTGAGATAAGGAAAATGATACAAAGAATCAACCAAACAAAGAGCAGGGTCTTTGAAAAAAAAAATCACAAGATTGACAAACCCTTAGCCAAATTAACCAAAACCAAAAGAGAGAAAACTTAAATTAAAAAAAATTACAGATGAAAATGGAGGCATTATAACTGAAATTTAGTGATTCATAAGGTCATACTTCAAAAATTTATACTCTACAAAATTTGATAATCAGAAAGGAATGTATGAATTTTCTTTTTTTTAATTATTTATTCAATTATGCGTGTGTGCGCATGTATGTATGTGTGTGTATGTGTGCGCATGTGTGTGTGCTATGTATGTGTGTGTGTGTGTGTGTGTGTGTGTGTGTGTGTGTGTGCAGAACCACGGATGAATTCGGGAACCACCATGGACCACCTTCACCTTCTCCTTGTTTACTCTGCCCTGGGGATTCACAGGCTCCACCCTACCAGGACCAGAAATGCAGACAGTCCCTGCTTCTGCCATGAATTTTCTTAATATGTACAACTTACCAAAGTTGAATCAGGATGAACTGAATTATTTAAATAATCCTATAACAAGTGATGAAATTAAAGATTTAATTACAAATCTCCCCATTAAAAAAAGTAAAGGACCATATAGATTCAGTGCAGAATTCTACCACATTTGAACAATAACCAACACCACTACTCTTTAAACTATTCCATAAAACAGCAAAGGAAGGAACACTCCTAAATTCTTTCTATGAAGCTAATATTACACTAATCCCAAAATCAAATAAAAATACAATAAAGAAGAAATCTATAGGCTAATCTCATTGATGAACACAGATGCAAAGGTCCTCAACAAAATTTTAGCAAACCGGATTCAAAAACATATCAAAAAATATAATTCACTATGATCAGTAGGATCTATTTCAAGCACACAAATTGGTTCAACATATGCAAATCAACAAATGTAATCAATCATAAAAACAAATCCAAGGAATATAATCACATCATTCTCTTCATAGATGCAGAAAAAGCTTTTGACAAGACCCAACATCCCTTTATGATCAAAGTACTGGAGGCAATTGGAATGGAAGAAATATACATACATCAATATAATAAAGGCGATATACAAGAAGCCTATAGCAAGGATCATTCTAAATGGCAAAATATTTTGATCAGGAACTAGGCAAGGTTGTCCACTCTTACCATTTGTATTCAATATCATATTGGAGGTCTTAGCCAGAGCTATTAGACAAGAGAAGGAAATAAAAGGGATACAAATAGGAAAAGAAGTCAAGTTTTCCCTATATGCAGATGACATGATCCTTTATCTGAGAGACCTCAAAAACTCCTCCAGGAAACTCCTGGAACTAATACATAAGTTCAGCAGAGTGGTAGGGTACAAAGTCAATGTTCAAAATCAGTGGCTTTCTTATATATCAAGGATAAAAAAGTGAGAAAGTCCTAAGAGAAACAATTCCATTTACCATAGCCCCTAAAAAGTGAAATACCTTGGTATAAATCTAACCAAGGAAGTTAAAGACCTATTCAATGAAAACTTTAGAACCCTAAAGAAAGATAATTCAGAAGACACCAGAAGGTAGAAAGAACTTTCATGCTCCTGGATCACTAGAATTAACATCATAAAAATGGCCATCCTACCAAGAGCAATATACAGATTTAATGCTATACCAATTGAAATTCCAAAGCAATTCTTCATAGAAATTGACAAAGCAATCTCAAAATTCATATGGAAGCACAGAAGACTCAGGATAGCTAAAGTAATCCTTAGTAATAGAAACTGTGCTGTAGGAATCACCATACCAGACCTTAAGAGCTTTTGTTCAGCTAAAGATATTGTCAACCAAGCAAAAAGATAACCCACATATTGTGAGAAAATATTTATGAACCATTGATCTGATAGAGGACTAATATCTAGAGTGCACAAAGAACTCAAAAAAATTAAACACCAAGGAGCTAAACAGCCCAGTTGGAAGGTGGGCCATGGAACTTAAAAGAAACTTTTTTTCCCCAGGAAGAAATTGAAATGTCTAACAAATACCTTAAAAAAGTTCCACCTTCCTAGTCATCAAGGAAATGAAAATCAAAATTACCCTGAGATATCATCTCATACAGGGCAGAATGGCAAAAATCCAAAAGACATGCACCAATACATGCTGGAGAGGATGTGGGGAGAAAAGAAACCTCATACATTGCTAGTGGGAATACAAACTTGTACAAGCACTAGGGCAATCAGTATGTTAGTCCCTAAAGAAGTTAAAAATTGAAATGCCCTGTGACCCTGCTATGCACACTGCTGGGAATATTCCAAAAAAAAAAATTTCATTGTACTATAGTGACATGTGTACATCCATGTTCATTGAGGAATGTTAACAGCAGCAAAGCCATGGAATCAACCTAATGTCCAACAGTTGACAAATGGATAATGACAATGTGGCACATATACATGATGGAATACTACACAGCTATCGAAAAATGAACTAATGAAATATGCCACTAAATGGATGGAGCTGGAGGAAATCATACTGAGTGAAGTATCCCAAGCACAGGAAACCAGACATCCCTTACAAGTAGAATCTAATTCCAAGCCCTCATAATGGCACAGTCAGGGAAAATCTTTTTATTATCCTTTACAACCATGAAGAATTTGAAATAGGAAGGTAAGGCAATGAAGACCCAAAGAGAATGAAGACAAACAAACTTCAATACAGAAATAAAGTCACCATCACAAAAGAACTATAATTAGTGAGATATCTGATCCAATCCTCGGTCAGTCTCCTTATTAATCACTGGTGTTTGGATTGGTTTGAAGCACTGGTCCCCAACATAGGGTGGAGATTAGTGACTAGCTGATAGCCAGATGATGTCCTGGAGGTTGACCCACCCACTGCTGTTACCTACTCCTGATCCTCTCTTTCCTTCAAGTCTTCTCTTGTATAAAGGCCTCTCTTTAACAGTTTCTGTATTGTTGGATCAGAGAGAATCTCAACACTCAGGGTACAGCCTTGCCCGGTGCAAGAATAGCAAAATGGACAACAAACAACCAGAATAAGAGCTCCAGCAACCCTACAATGATCACCTGGAACCAGGCCAGCCAACAGAGGCTCAGGGAACTTTGCAAAAAGGGGATAAGATTGTAGGAGCTAAAGATAGAGAGTTCCATGCTGGACAGGTCATGCCACTCAAGATAGGGCAGTCATAGCCAGGAATTCATAGACTTGACCTCATCAGACCTACATAGTGGCTGACATGTCAACATGCCCCCCATGGACTGGCGCTGACCTCAGGCGAAATAGTTTCAGGCAGTAGAATCCTTAGGGGCAACTGGTCAGACTGAAGTAGGGAAGTACCCATATCGTTGGGCTGCCCACGGAAGGGCTTCTTTGTCTGCCACAGAGGCCTGAACCCCCATGAGAGCAGATAATACAGAGGGAACCCCAGTTAGCCAGTTTTAGAGCAGCTGTGCTGGGACGTCTCTGAAGGCTTTGGGAAGCCATCCCCCACGGCTGGGGTTACCCTGAAAGAACACACCTTTTGCTAACTTCCCCCAACCCTTTGATTGTGAAAGGATATGGAGATTAGTTCTCAGGAGCAGATAAGCTAAATCCATCAAAAGAAACAGCCCCGCCTGGAGGTGGGCACAAGATCGACTGGGTTGGGCCACAATATGAGTTAACCAATGAGGAAAAGCCATTTCCCTCGCCCTCCCTTTGGACTTGCCTAAATGTATACCTGAACTTGGCAGCCGTCTTTGGCACCTGCCCCTCATGGCACTCCATACCTGGAGTCCATGGTTCGTTTCCAGCTCCTTGCCCCTCATGAATTCCATGTTTGGAGTCCATGAGTTATCCAGGGTGCCCTTGCCCCTCCTGGTGCTCCATATCTGGAGTCTGTGAGTTCTGTTCTTTCTCTCCTCTAATAAACTCTACCTTAATCCTCTATGCCATGTTCTGGTTTCAATCTTGCACTGAACACAAGAACCTGGACACCTATAGACTCTAGAGAATCAACTCTGTAACACCTAGACCCATAGAACCAAAGGACAGGAGAATAGGAGGGAATAGACTGGACCCACATCAGGCTGGAAAGAAGAGTGGGATAGGATGGGAGTGGGAGGGAAGAGAAGAAGGAAGGGAAGAAGGAATGAAGGAGGCAAGGAACATATGTAAAAATGTTAACTTAATAAATTTATTTTTTAAAAAAGAGTGGAATTCTGGTAATATTCCAGTGCATGCAGCTGCACTCATGCTCCTCCTTACAACCCTATTCTATTGCCTTTGCTCTGATGCCTCTATGTTCTCTCCATTTATCTTTAAGCTAACTTTGTCTCTTGCTTTTTTTTTTTCTCTTAAAATAATCTACCCTAAATTCTGTCTGAGAGACACCCCACAGTAAATAATCACAGCAGCACATACAAACAGAAACATTGGAAATAAACACACGAAAACTTGGAAGTGACAGCATTAAGATTCAACATAAAATCTGTCAGATTCCAAGAGCGGGGTCTCTCCTACTGCTTGCTGTGCCATGGTTTGAAATGTGTCCCCCACGTCTCTCATGTTTGGCAAGGTCATGACACCTTGAGAGGTGGAGCCTTACTGGAGGAAGGCAGTCATGAGGGGTGGGCCTCGAGGTGGATTAGTCACACCCTACCTCCAGGAGAAGTCTGCCTTTGCAGCAACCAGGCTGGTAGCTCTCAGCTTCTCACATGGGACTGACTTAACCTGACTCCAGCTTTGGCCAGCCAGCCATGCCACCTCTGCCATGAGAAACTGCATCTCCCCTCTGGAACCATAAGCTGAATAAATCTCCCTTTCTCCCTTAAGTTGCTTGACTTTGGGTGCTCTCTCACAGCAATAGTTAAGAGTAACTGTTACATGCTGCATCTCACATTGGTCTCTAGTTCTTGACTTTTAAGAATTCCTCAAGCCTCGGATTCAGTTCAGGAGTCAACTGTTGCTTGTTTGTTTGCTTGCTTTTGCATTTTATCTGAGATAATGTCTTACTCTATCACCAGGATGACTTTGAACTCTGAGCAGTCCTTGATTTGAGCTCCCAGACTGTGGGAATCACAGGTGTAAACCAGCATGTCCAGCTATGAGGTTTGAAAAGTACTGTGAACTTTGTTCTTTATTCACAGAACTTGAGGCATCAGTAAAAACAGGTGATTCTGCACCCACCCTCCTGCCCAGTGACAGCCCCCATCTCCCCATCAATCAACCCCAGCAAGTTGGACTGCAAAAGTCCTTTCAGTTTTCCCTAGTGGCCAAATAGAATATATGAAAAGAGATTAAAACAATTTTCCCCAGAGAAAATTACATTATTGATTAATAGGAAATCATTAAAGAACTAGTTTGTATATGCCTTATCAAAAGTTGAATATCTCTCTCAGAGACAGAAATCCACCCATAATTAACCACTGGCTTTCTCCAGTTTTCCTTTGATTGGTTGTACAGTGGGGATCAAAGCTTCCATCTCAGAGACTTGTGATGAACCTGATATCCTTAGTATGCACTCATGCAAACCAGCCTGATCCACAGGAAGTCTCAAGCAAGGCTGGTCATTAGTGTCGTACTTGATGGCTGCTAAGATAGAGTAATAAGAGATCACAATAATGAGAAATGTCTAGGCTTTATATTTTAGGGTGCCTCCCCTCGGATTGATTTATATATTAATAATTGGTACTCATAGATTAATTCATATGTGAATTGTCCTGTTTCAAATCCCTGTGGTTACCAGTTCATCTCTTTGTAGGTCCTTCAGGGTAAAGATTTCCTTCCCCTTCTCATTAAACAGTCTCCGAGCGGCCAAAGGTAAGTTTAAAATTTCAGTGCATCTATAATAAGAGACATAAAAATCAATCTTTCACACAGAGAATTTCCAGGAAGAAGGAAAAACAATAAAAGAAACTGAGGTCTGGGTCATTAACATCGGGTCAAGAGCCCGACTCAAGAATCATCGGTCCTGTTGGGTCTTAGTCCTCATTTAAATTTTGTGGCACTTGAGAAGTGTAACTTCTTTAAACCTGAATGTACACCCCCAGGGTTGTTGTAGGGATTGAAAAATGATGAGTGACGTTGTTATAGACTTTCCCTTTTCAATGTGGCTGATCCACCTCCTTATGTGCCTTTGACTCATGTTTTTCCCTCTACCTAAAACACATTCCTTAGCTTTCTCTGTTGAAGTTTGGTGCTTTCTCCGAGGATACCACAGAACAGACATAATCTGTCGCCAAGCAGTTTCTTGCCTTGTTCCCCAGAAGAAATCTCTCTATCCTTCTAACTCCCCCCTGAAATGGGAGTTTTTGCAGGGAATTGGTATCTTCATGTAGAAGAATGAAAATTGACCCTTATCTCTCATCTGGAACAAAAATCGAAGACCTCAGTGTTAAGCCTGAAACTCTGAGACTCTGAAAGAATAGGAAGCACACTTGAAGTGATGGGCATAGATAAGGATTCTGTCACTGGTGTGGGAATAAGGCCAACAGTTATCAAGCAAAACTATAAAATTTAAAAGCTTCTGCCTTACAAAAAAAAAGTGTAACTGAGGAAAAAGATAACCCACAGAATGAGAGAAAATATTTGCTTGTTATATATCTGACAGAGGATGAATTTCCAGAGTACACAAAGAACTCTAAAAAATTGAACGTGGAGAACACAAACAGCCCAATTGAAAATGGGCTTTGGAACTAAAGAAAAAATTTTCAAAAGAAAAAATTTAAATGTCTAAGAAGTATCTTTAAAATATTCTACTCTCTAGCCACCAGAGAAATGCAAATTAAACTACTTTGAGATTTCATCTTACTCCAGACACACAGCTAGGATCAAGAATACAAATAACAACATGAAACATTGGAAACAAACACACGAAAACTTGGAAGTGACAACATTAAGATTCAACATAAAATCTGTCAGATTCCAAGAGCGGGGTCTCTCCTACTGCTTGCTGTGCCATGGTTTGAAATGTGTCCCCCACATCTCATGTTTGGCAAGGTCACGATGTGGGGGAAAAGGTACCCTTATTCATTGTTAGGAGTGTAACTGATGCAACCACTTGAGAAATCAGCATGGAAGTTCTTAAAAAAAGCTAAAAATTGAACTACCATACAGTCCACCTATTCCACTATACTGCAGAGACACATGCACATTCATGTTCATTGAAGTTCTATTCACAATGGCAAGGAAATGAAATCAGTCTAGATGTCCACAGACTGATGAATGGATAACGAAAATGTGGTCAACATGCACAGTGGAGTATTATCTAGCTATCAACAAAAATGAAATTATGAAATTTTCTGACAAATGAAACTAGAAAATATATTGAGTGAAGTATTTCAGGCAAAGAAAGAAAAACATCTCATGTAATCTCCTCATTAAAATGTTAGCATTGAATCTTCAGATTTGTGTGCTTAACTAGGAATACTTGTCATAACCAGAAAACTTAAAAGAAACCATTAAACAGAGGAGTTGGGGTTGGTAGACCTTATAGAAGGGGACCTAAAAGACCATGGTTTTAAGAAGTTAGAAAGGGGTTGGAATAAGAAATTGTGCAGATTAATTAGGTTTTCTATTTAATTTGGGGGCAAAATCTTATGAATTAGTTTTGAACTTACAGAGTGCATGTGTGTGTGTGTGTGTATTTATAGGTATAGCATATATTAAAATATCTACAGTTACTATATTCACAACTGTTTTTTCAATGTAGGCAAAAACATTTTGTGTTATACATATTAAACATATTCACTAAGGCATTCAAATGCAAAACGCTTTTACATTTAGGATGTTAAACAGTTACCTTTCCAAAAGATGGTAAAATTCAATCTTGCTTATTTCTGCTTCAGAATGTTTAGTAACATTGCTCTCATCTCTCTTTTCAGCATTAACATTTCTGAAATAAATGACCCAAGATGTGTGTATATTCACATATACTGTTGATTAGCTCTCAACACTTTTTAGTATGTGAAAAATTATGAGCTCTTAATTCATCATGATTTGTTTCAAGACAGTTTTCCTTTCATTTAAAGTAAGATGTCAAAAACTAACATAATTAAACCTTCAACTTCACAATAAATATTAAAGGATATGACATAATAAAGAAATATATATATACTATGAGTAACTGATACCAGAAAATATACCTTCAATATTATGATTCTTTTTCATCATGCTGAATACTCTGAGATGCAAATTTTTTATCATATAAAACAAATCTCAGAGATTACATTAATTTTGTTTGCAATGTCTTATTCTTATTATTATTCTATGAATAATAATTCTATGAATTCAAACCTAAAAATTCTTAAACAATGATCAGTAAAAGGATGCTTACTTGGAATACTCCTTCATTCAAATTTTCAAACATTTCTTGAAATAAAAGAGTGACTAGATGAACTCAAGTATGCAATAAGCCCCATTTGGGAACTTAACATTGATCCCCTTAATCAGGTCAAAGTAGATCTCTAATACCTTAATCCTCAATTTTTTTTTAAATTTTTTTTATTTTATTATTTATTCAATTGTGCATGTATGCATGTGTGCGCCTGTGTGTATGTATGTGTGTATGTATGTATGTGTGTGTAGAACCACGGACGAATTCGGGAACCACCATGGACGCCTCCACCTCCTTCTTGTTTACTCTGCCCCGGGATTCACAGACTCCGCCCTACCAGGACTGGAAACGCAGCCGCCCCTACTTCCGCCCGGCGTCTATACGTGGGATCTAGGATCCGAACTCAGGACCTTCCGCCTGCAAGGCAGAGGCTTAACCCCTGAGCCACCTCTCCAGCCCCTTAATCCTCAATTTTTCAGGGCACACTGTTAAGGAAATTACAGCAAACAGCACAAGATGAAGCATAGCATCCTTGTTTTCCATCTCAAGAGTCTTGGATTGGGTCTTACTCTTGATAGTGACCTGAACTACAGTCTATAGGAATTTTCCCTCTTTAAGCTTGTAATTCTGAAACACAAAATTTGTCTGTGATAGGAGACAATGTCTTACTTTATGTGGACTTGAATGGTATTATGATGGACTCATGGCATTCACTAAGCATTAGAACCAACTATTGACCAGCGATGCTACTTGATCTTTCTTTGACTTAGTAGATGGAGGCACTAAAAGCAACAGTAATCACTGTCCATATTGACTTGTTAAGCAACGAAAGAATCTTAAAATGAGCTGGATTTTGTGAAAAAAGAGGTTTATCTAACATTATTTTGCTTTTAAAGTCACAAATAACTTTCCATAAATAAACTTTGGGTTAATGTAACTGGCACATTTTCTTCTGGAAGTTATTTAGCTAGCGCTACTACAAGTAGCACATCAAGGCTTCTACCTCGCCTAAGTCTGGGATGCCATTCACAGAAGAATAGGTGAACTGTCTCTTTTGGAAGTTGGCCACACAGCCACGTTCTGGTTAGCCAAGACTTTCTACCTAACCTTTTGCTAAATAGTGCTTTCCATACACCTGGGAGGGGACACTGTGGGTGATCTTGCACAGAACTCTCTGAGTCAGAAGAGGAAAATTAAACAATACTTAGTAGAGTTTCAGTGTAAGTGAATGCCAGGGTATTTTAATTATTTGTGGATAATTATTTCAGGTGGTAAACAAAACAACCTCTCTCCTATCTGAAAGCGTGATGATTCAGGACACATTATTTTGTGAGCTTAGTGCATAGATAACGGCCAGTTTTACACATTCTCTGTCAGAAGAGTTGACAAAACCTGCCAATCTCACAGAAATTAGTCTGGATTCCTTGATACAACTGTGTATTTTAAAGCACTATTGTGATACAATAGTTTCTAAGTATAACTCATAATCATAATGAAAGATACCAAGTAGTAAAACAAAGGATAGAACTCATGTGTCCACATTGAGTGTTTAGAAAAAAGTCATAGACTTGTTTAAGGGCATTGCCCTCACATTTTACATCTAGAAGAATGAGCTAATTATGAAATGTATGCGTCAAAGATTTCAATTTCAGGCTTGACTTTACTTTGAAGATTAATTTTTTACTTTATCATCTTTGCAGGCAGTTCAGCGGACAGCCAATCTGAATGCTACTCATTGCTCGGTGATGTATGAAGTCTATTTAATCAATGCAAAGAAAGTAATATTAAACTATTATCAGCAGCCTCAGATATCCTAAATATCTCAAAAGAAAGGTCAAGAGGTAATATGGCTGGTAATTATATGAGAAACAATGTGTTTAACTCGTTCTGTACATCAGAGGTCTTCAGTGAGCTACATACAGTTCTTTTTGTCATAAAACACAATCAAAATACAGCAGGTGATTTTTCTGTAATGCTAGATAAATATTGGCTGTTTGGGAAGATTTTATCCAAATCATAAAGTAAGTTTAAACTGCAGATTACTGCTGTTCTAGAAAGACTTTCGGGAATTCTTTTTGTACATTTACTATTACAAAGATATGAGAATAATCATGCATAATAGAAACTTAAATTACAATGTTATATTTAAGATGCTGCGTTTGAGCCCATTTATTTCCATCTATATTAACAAATCACCAACAAAAGTGTTCATTTAAAATGTGCATAAGACTTTTAAAATCTCTGTTCCTCATTTTCAGTGTGTTATTTTATCCTGTGCATAATCTAAAACAACAGATATGAAACTCAGTTCAAAGAATTTAGACATGGAAATTAAATTAATTTCTGTGATTGTTTGCCTCTTTAAATATCAATAGGGGAACTCTCTAAATAAAGCATAACTGCATGTGTAGAAAGAGTTATTTAAGGGCAAACATGAATAAGTTATTCTTACTGTGATTTCCATCCAGCTGAGGTGTCTGGACCAGTTATAACAAGGAGTTTGTCTTTATTCTTATGTCCATTCTTTAGAATTCTGAGTTTCACAGGGACACATTGCTCGGTTGTCTTACAGGAGGGCTTCTTCATTGGAGGACTGTTTGGCACAAGTAAACCTTCTATTGGCCAATCAAATTCCTTCAAAAAATAAAGAAGAGAAAAGAAAAAAAGAGTCATTTCTAGATTTTAAAACAGTGGACCTGGCACACACACATAAAATGTTAACAAAATAAAACTGAGAAACTCCTTGTACCTTTTATATTTCATTCAGTCAATTAAAATTTTTATAGCTAAGTTATTCCAAATAATTTTAATTAGGGTTTTTTTTTGGAATAAGCTTAATGGTTTTTAAAATTCATATTGAACTTTTGAAAAAACTATCCAACTGTTAGACTGTTTCTTTCCTTTGAAAGAATCATTCTAGAAAAAATAGAACAGAATTTACTTAGAAGGCTTTTGATTTTGCTGCTGTGTGAAGTATTTTCAGCCAGTAAGAAGAAAAGAGAAATGTGTGAAAAAAGGTTTTACGGTAGCCTGAAATATCAAATTAAAGAACATTTAGTTGACAAAGAATATTACACTCAGGTAATATGAAAGATCAGAGTAAGACAATGAAATAATCTCAACACATTTCGGTGATTTCTATTGTAAATTTAGTTACTGTTTACCTGCTTATCCACATATCCATTTGTATGATTAACCAATGTATGCTTTAAATATTGATTGCTTACGATATTTCAAGTATACTTCATGGCACTGAAAAACAAACTATGAAGTGGAGAGAACACTCCCTCTAAGCCATTTCTCCAGCCCAAAGTTGCATTTATTCATGTTGGCCTAGTATTTTTATTTGGGTTCTGGGGATCTGAATTCTGGCGAGCATTTTTAACTACTGAGCCATTTCCTCAGTCAAAAGTTATATTTATTAACATAAAGTTAACGATATCTTTTTATTACCTTCATAATCTCTCAACATCAATTACTTGCACCCTCTTGTTTCTTTTTATATTCTTAATGACTACGACTCAGTATAACCATTTTGTTAATATTTTCAAAAGACAGAGGTTTGATTCTGAAGACTTTGTGTACATATGTCATCTGTTCTGTCCGTTTCTGTTCTTATACTATTTCAGTCTTCCTAGTTCATTCAGAACACATGGGTGGAAGTCAGGGGAAAACTTTTGGAAGTCAGTTCTTTCCTTCCACCATCTGGGCTTCTGAGGACAGAATTCAGGCGCCTGGGTTTGCAAGCACTTACCTTCCCAGATAAGTGATCTCACCAACCCCTCTTCCTAATTCTTAAGCTTCATTCTCCTATTCTCCTAACTCTCTAAATTGAATATATATATATATCATCATTATATAACATTAATCTTGGCCTCTTTTCCTTCTTAATACAAATATTTATGATTATAATTTTTAAGAATATTGTAGCATCCCACACATTTTGACTTGGTTCTAAATATTTCTTTAAACATTTTTATGTTTTTTCTTCTTTGTCTCACAAGTTAGTTAGAATGCCAAATTATTTAGCTTTTGGAATCTTCTTTCCCCAGCACTTTGTACTCCCTATCTTTGCTTCTGTTCTATTTTAGTTTTCATCATGGATTAACATTCAGAAGAGCACATCTTGTGAATGACCAAGTGTGTGGGCTCTGGAGTTAAGTTGCCCATATTGGAACCTCTGATCTGTCCTCCTACTTATTCAACTTTGAGCAAATCTTTAACCAGAGAAAATGGAAACTGTTGTATAAATTCTTCCTTGTTTCTTTCTATGACAGACTTTGCTGAGATTAGCTGTTCCTCCTGACCCACCTTCCTTCCCTGTCTGCTCTTTACACTTGTGCCCTGAGACTGTATTTATAAGAAACATTTGCCCCAGACTGTAATTTTGGAAATACTCGAGAGAAAGCCATTATAATCCACATAAAAGTACAAGAAGTTTCCTGATGGGAATACAAGCAGAAACGCCCAGAGATGTCATGTTACACAGACGATCTCTCAGATGGTCATAATAAAGATGTTCTTAGAGTCCTAGAAATGCCCAAATAACACTGTAGAGATAGGATAGCTATGGTAGTTTAGCACAAACCAAGACATATGGCCTTTAGCTTTTTGAAGATACCATTTCAGAACAAGAATAGAAAACTATGACTAAACTTGTATGTCCCCGTTTTTATTATCTAACGATTTAACTAATAAGTGTTTTAAATAAACTATAAACAAAAAATCTCAAGATTGTGAAGATTAAATATTGTGAAGAGCAATTGCATGTAGGAGAAATATGGTAAAAATAAATTATTAAGAAACAGATAGACAGAAGACTTTAGGGCTTCATGATTTTATTCCGTATATTTTAGCACAATATTTTGTCCCATAGAATCTTCAAAGAGTGAGTTTGAAATGAATCTACAAGTATTCTATAGCAAAGCTAGTAAGCAATACAGAAAAATAATTAAGTTTTATACTCTTTTCTGTCATAAAAGACCAGATAAGGGCTGGAGAGGTGGAAAAAGTAGAAGGAAAAAAAAAACTCCTTAAAAATTATTTTCAGGGGCTAGAGAGAGAGTTCAGTCAATAAAATGCTTGCTTTGTAAGCTGAGGATTTAGCTTCCATCCCCAAAACCCACATTAACAAAACAAATCCAGTTGTGGTGGAGCATGCTTGCAATCCACCTTCCCAGAAAGCCCCCAGCGCTCCTGGCCAGCCAGCCTGGTTTACTAGGCAAATTCCAAGACAGAGACCATGTCTCCAAACAAAAGGTGCACAGTGTGGGAGACACACCACTTCAGGTCTCCGCTGGCCTCCATATACAGATGCACTCATGAATTGCTTTCTCATTGAAGTCTTGCTGTAAAATTATTAACGTTTCTCCTCTTCTTTTGAAGCATAGAAGAGGAAAAAAAAAAACCAGCGAAACTTCTTTCCTATGTTTATAGTCTGTGACCTTGAGGGTGTAGACCTAAGAGTTTTTCAATATTTTGTATTGTGCATCGTCACAACTTGCTTGCTTATACCTCTTAGCTTCCACCTTGCCTTCAACAGTGGTACCAGCTATGGATTCTTGCCCATTCAGTGCCATAGAGGAACTGCTACTTTCGAACTTTCCAGACAGGAGGATGAAGCCCCCACAGCGTTCTCTTTCAGAATGAGACACACAGAAACACAGTCCATAGAGAGAAAAATTACTTCTCCAAATCCTTAAACAATTGCCATCCACTCTTCCTTTCATGACATTTTTATATTTGTTTTCATGAGGCTTTTTTTTTAATGTACACCTGGCTGACCCCAGGGATATGTAGCCTAGGATGTCTCAAACTTAAGACAATCTCCTGCCTCAGCCTTCCTGGGGCTGGGATTAGAGAAACAACAGTTGCCATGCCTGGCTTCATGATCAGGGCATTTTTAGTTTGTCCTTCAGAGAAGTAGAGGAATACAGTTTCAGGATAATGAAGGACAACAAAAACATGGGTAATTAGACTGGTTGGAGTTCTGCCTCTCCCCTCCATTTTCTCAGTCAGAATGCTTGTCTTCCCATTCATTTCTTTATTGGTTCACTCTGTGTTTCGGCTATCCCACAGCACAGCTGCATTATCAGGAGACACTTGGAGGCCCTGGTGCTCCCTTAAATGGATAATTCCACTTGTTTGCTTTCGTATCTCTATTGTATGCAGAGACAGCTGCTGATCTAGGAGTTGGCTCTCAGCCAGACTCAGTTTCTTAATCCTATGGGCCCTACTCCATCTATGTGTTATTAAAAAACAGCTAAATCTTCAACTTTCTCACTTGTTTATTTTCAAGGTTGTACTTCTGTCTTTTTAAAAATGTTTTCTGGGGCTGTAGAGATGACTCAGGAGTAAGACTCTGTCTCGCAAGCAGAAGGTTCTCAGTTCGGATACCAGGTTCCACATAAAAAAAACACCGGGTGGAAAAAGTGGCAGCCTGTACTTCCAGCCCCCATGGGCAGAGCCAGGGAAGACCCAGAGTGAAGCAAGAAGGAGGTAGAAGCAATCCAGGATGATTCTGGAAGTCACCTTTGGTTTTCCACAGGAACACACAGTGCCCTCTGATAGACACACACACACACACACACACACACACACACACACACACACACACACACACACACCACTCATGCATAAAACAAATAAATAAAATATTAGAAAAGAAAGTGTTTAAAAATATGGTTTCTGAATTTATGTGACACTTCAAAAGAATATATATAGAAGGGTCCGTGGTCTGTATGGAACTACTTGAACTGTCCTGGATCTTTGGATTCTCTTGGGACATGCTAGTTATTTCTCTGGCTGCAAGAAAGGTCATTTTTTAGTAGATGAATAAGGTCTATATCTTTCATTTTGTTCTATTATTGGTCCGTCCAAAGGGATACATTTTAATTTAGAGATTGTCTTCTTGGCATTCTCTTTAGCAACTTGAAATCCACAGATAAAAGCCATAGACGGCCAATGAGTTACAAGTCACCTCTTGGATCAAGCATCACCCCCAGGAGGTGAACCAGGAGGTGGGGCATTAGCAAAGTCTGAGACACTGTGAAAATAATTCCAGGTTTCTGTATTATTGACATTTCCTACATCGCCTCTTATTCATTCTAGCAGTTCTTGTCATGAAATGGACAGAACTGGATTCTCGAACAAGATGAATCGTGTAGGCTAGGGAGGTGGCTCATTGAATAAGGCACTTGCCAAGCAAGCATGAGAACCAGAATTCAGATCACCAGAACTCACATGAAAACCTGGCAAGCATGACAGCCACCTGCAATCTGGGCACTAAGAAGGCAGGCAGGAAATCCCAGGGCAGGCAGGCTAGCAGGCCTCTCCGTTGTAAGCTCTGGGTCTCTGGGTTCAACTAAAACACTTTGTCTTAATAATAAAAGTGAAGACTACAGAAGACACCTTACATCAACTTTGGGCCTCTACATGCACACCCACATACATATAAGCTTACTTACATACATGACACACGTGTGCACACACAAACACACACATAAAAGATACTGTTTATTAGAAAGCTTTTGACTTAATTTTTAGACCTATTGAAACAATCAGACTGGTTTATCTTTCTCATTCTGGTTTTGTAAATGTAGCGATGAACTTTGAATTGTTTGGACATCAACTTTATTCTGGAAATTTCTCCCTGCTTCCTCCTTTATTGACCAGTTTCCTCCTTCTTCTTTCTTCTCTTTTTACTTATAGTCTATACTTCTGTAAATTTCATGAAGGTAAGGACCATGTCTACTTTTCTTCCTTTCTTTGTATTCTGTCTGTATTACCTGAATATATTATAAACAGTAGGTACATAGTAGAGTTGGAGATTCGACCTGCTAAAAAATTGAGTACTGTGCCCAAAGTATTCTGGATTCCATAAATGTGAATGCAAAATTTCCAAATATCAGCTGAATATGGAAAGTCTTTCCAACCAAAATATTAATTGTATGTATTCACACATTGAAATAAGCCTTTTATTTTTGTTAAAAGTCAATTATGTAAAAATAAGACTGGAAGGAAATATGACTCTTTCAAAGAAGATAGACAAAGGCTTGAGCTAAATGGGTTATGCTATGACCTGCGCAATGACTGACATATCAATGACCCCCCCAAAGTCTAGCATGGATCATAGGTAATAGGCAAGGGATCATAGGTAACAGTCACAATGGTGTTCCCATACTAATAGGGAGCACAAGAAAGGGCTCTAGGCAATGCTACTGGGTCCTTACACCTCATTAGAGTGGAGGACCCAGAGGGAAGTTTGACATTCATACTAAAGGATGCTCCAGAGATTGAGGGGAGTGAAGAGGGGGGGCATTAGGAGAAAAGGAGTGAGGAGATAAAAGGAAAGGGAAAGGGGGGAGGGAGCAAGGGGGTCTGGATAGGGGTAGAGGGAGGGAAGGGACCAAGGTACCTATTAAGTTTGTATGAGTGGAAAATATAATAATTAAAAAAAAGACAAAAATAGTAAAAAAAAAAAAAAAAGGAGCAGCAAAACTGCAAAAGAAAATCAACAAACCACAATCCAGAACTTCAGAGACTCTATATCAACCACCTAGAACTAGGCCAGCTTAGTCTCTCCCCATCTTGAAGCTCAGGGAAAATTTGCGGAAGAGGGGGCGGTAAGAGTGTAAGAGCAAAAGGATGGGAGGAGCAATGATATATAAGATACTCTATATTAGTTAGGTCTGAAGCAATCATAATTGGACTTTGCATGCCCTGCGCATTGTCCAACACACTGTTGACCTCACAAAGTCTAGCATCTGCTAAAGGCACCAAGAGCCTTAGAGGTAAAGGATTGGCAGCCACAGCAGTGTTCCTATACCTAAGGGGAACACGGGAACGGGTTCAGGGAAAGGCCACTGGGTCCTTGTACGTCATCGGAGAGGAGGGCCCAGAGGAAAATCAGACATGCACAAGAAAGGACTCTCTGGGAATTGGGGTGGGAGGCATTGGGGGATGGGGAGGGAAAGGGGTGGGGAGGAGGAGCAGGGGGTACGGGGGGAGGAGGAAGAAGGGAGGGAACTGGTGTACCTAATAAGTTTGTATGAGCTGAAAGAAAAAAAAAAAGAAAAAAAAAAGGAAAGAAAATAAAACAATAAATAAATAAATAAATTGGTTGTGTTAATTTGAATTCCCTAACTAAAACGTACTTATTTTTTTTCTTCCAAATATCTCAGGTGTCTCAAGAAGACGGCCCTGAAACCAAGAAGGCGTTTTGAAAGAGAGAATCCATCTGCTTAATGTCACTTGATTTAATGCCTCAGTCTTTTCTCTTCAGTGGACAATTAAGGGCCAGAGTTTTGTTGGGGTCCAATTTGACATGAATCAAGGCAGAGTGAATACATTTTCAGGTAAGTATATTTAATATCAATATTTAAATGACGATATAACCAATTTCAGAAGCAAGATGACTGTTTCCAGGGGAAAAATGAAGCCAAGATCAATTGCCTTTCAGAATGAACTTCATAGGAAAGAAAGCTTTGGTGAGTGGTCTCAAAAGGGGAGAATTGGGGCAAGAGAGCATATCATACTGCAGACAGAAAGATGGGGATAGAGAAATCAGGGTTTACAAGTTTCATTTATACATTGAAATTTAAAAGGTGCATGGTCATTCTCAGAAGGTTAACTGGACCTTAAAGTAGCAATAACCACTTCTCATACTAAGCCATACAACCTCATTAAGTTGACCACTGGGAAGGACTGGCCACATGTAGGTAAGCTTGTTCCATAGAGGGTTTTCAACTCTGGATGACTTCCATTGGCCAGGCTTACTGACCCCTTCATGTTTTATAGCCCACCTAAAGCAAGACAAAAAGCAAAAGGGGGTGAAGGAAGGTATGTAAATTCAAATTATTTATTTTTATCAAATATCTTCTTTTTAAAAAAATTTTAATACATTTTTTATTATTATTTCAGCTCATACAAACTTAATAGGTACACCAGTTCCCTCCCTCCCTCCTCCTCCCCCTGAACCCCCGATCCCCCTTCCCTCACCCCTACCTCCCCATCCCCCAGTGCCTCCCGCCCCAATTCCCAGAGTCCTTTCTTGTGCATGCCTGACTCTCCTCTGGGCCCTCCTCTCCGATGACATACAAGGACCCAGTGGCATTTCCCTGAACCCTTTCCTGTGTTCCCCTTAGCATAGGAACACTACTGTGGCTGTCAATCCCTTGCCTCCAAGGATCTTGGTGCCTTTAGCAGATGCTAGACTTTGTGAGGTCAATAAGTGTGTTGGACATTGCGCTGGGCATGCAATGTCCAATTATGATTGCTTCGGCCCTAACTTGTGTTATTTTTATCAAATATCTTCTATATGTTAGGCAAAGACTCAGTATGAATTGAAAATCCCAATTTTATCATTTATTATCTATCTACAAAAGCATAAGCAAAGTAATTTAAAAATAAAAAGAGGTTTAAAAGATCAAGAAAATAAGTTTAAATTAAGGAAAAGTTGGTAAAGTCAAAAAGCAAAGTACAGTAAAAGTTATTTAAAATAGCAAAGACATCAATAACAATATTAAATAGAAAAAAATGAAACAAAACTCTGAGATATTAATTTCACTACATATTGCTGCACCAAAATACCTAACAAGAAACAATTTGGAGGATTTATTGACTCACAATTCCAGGTTATATATGATAGCTAATTTTGGCTGATGTAAACTTGGCTACACCTGGGATTCACTAACAGATTAGCCATTAGAACACCGGGAGAGATGATCTGGATTAAGATATTTGCAACATAAAGACCAATGCTAAATCTGGATGGAACCTCCCAGTAGTGGACCAAATAAAAAGGAATCACAAGACAGAAGAGCTCTGGGACTTTCTTCCCCTGTGTGGCAAACTCATCCTCCCTCTTGTTAACATCAGGATCAGCTTCTTTGACCCTCCAAGATAGATGTGAGTTAAGCCATCTCCAGCTTCTGTTGCTTGTCATGCCCTCTCCACCATAAGGGACTGGATCTCTACTCTGGAATTTTAAGACAAATAAATCTCTTCTTTCTTGCCTTAAGTAGCTTGAGTTTGAGTTTTGTCCCACAGTAGCAGAGAGAGTACCTGCAACACATTCCATCATTGCAGGGAAGTTATAGGCACAGGAGCTTGAAGCAGCTGGTCACACTGTATCCCCAGCAAGAGTAGGCAGCAATGAATCAGTCACTTATGCTTGTTTGTTTGCTTGTTGGCTTGATGTCCATATTTGCACATCCCAAGGTCAGGGAATGGTGCTGTCCATATTATGAGCTGAATCTTCTCTCATTAATTAATGCCTCACAGACTGTCCATAAACCAACTTTAATGAACAGAATTCCTCTTAGGTATGCCCAGAGGCCTGTTTCTAGGGTCAATTAAACTAATCATCACAGACATCAAAGAGAAAATAACACACACACACATACACACACACACACACATACATAATCATTGTTGGAGGAAACTGTGATATAATCAGCAGATTTCAAGCTAACAGATAATTTTCAATTATGTGTGTGTATATATGTAAATATGTGTGTGTATGTATATGTTTTACCATTCTGGGGATTGAGCCTAGGGCACCTTAGCCACTGAGCTATCTCACTGACCCAGTAATTTCTTTTTAAAATATAAAAAATTATATCACAGAAAATAGGTTCCAGGAAATAATGTTTAAATACAGCTAAATAACTGATAAAAACAAAACTTCAGAATTGTGGAGGAAAAGTTTTTAAAATATAAAGCAAAACAGCAAATGTCTTGAAAATAAATATAGAGTAATAAAAGTATAATAAAAACCAAAAAAGCAAACTGAACTAAATATTTGCTACAGAGAAGACTAAGAGAAAGGGTATACTGTGTATGTGTACATACTAGTAATGGAAAACTTCTGATAAAGTAAACTAATTTCTTAAAAAATTCAGACTTGAAATAGAAACATGTTTGTGCTCACGTAATTTAACAGGTCATAAGAACAGGCAGTTTTGATGCTATATAAAATGTTCTAAGCCATAAAGATATAGAAAACTAGTCAATTTATTCTGTGAAGAGTAATATTCATCATAATAAAGTCAGTCACCAGCAATTGAAGAAGGGATATAGCAATCTTATAATTAAAGATATAAGACTCCTAAATCAACATTAACTGATAAAATGTATTATTATGGCAAGCGAAACCACTGAAGCTAATTCATACTCATTCTAGAAATCAAAAATGATGGACATTCGTCAACACATACAACACCGGGTAGTGAGTGAGAATGCAGAACAGATGGTGGCCGCTGGAGCCCAAGATATTCTCAGATCATCATTCAAAAGCATCTACAGTGTGTACCTCATGTTCAAGGGCCCACGGTTTCCCATAATCTGACGGAAAACTTATGAGACTCAGACTGCCCCGAGGTGACAGTGTTTCTGACCAATGAAGGGTCAGGAGGAATGAAGATGAGGACTTTCAGTAGACAGGGAAACAATCAGTTACAGTTCTGTGTTACATGCCCTTTGCTTCCTCGGTGCAACTGTACACTTTTCTGAGAAATGCTTTTTAATATGTCTTGCTTTTTCAAAATGCTCCCAGAAGCTTAACTACGTTAAAGAGAACGAATATTCAACTATCTGAAATGAAATCAAAAGAGAAATAGAAGTTCATTCATTCAGACAGAATATTTAAACTTCTGGAATATTCTAGAACGTCAGAAGATGGTAAATTCCTACTAGTGGTTGGAACACATGTGTTAGGTCATATTCATTGCATTTCCATTTTTAGTGCCTGCCCCTCTCTAAGAACCTGTTGCTTTTGAAACATCTTTTGTAGTACTTTTGTCATCCATCTGTCAAGTACTCCCACCCCAGAGATAGAAAATCTCTTGTCCTTTTAGTAGTAATTTCTAGGTTATTGTTATTCCATGCACCTCCAAGTTATCGGAAAGCTTATATTATCAGCTGCAGCACCTACCAACAACACAGTTCCAGATTCTCCTGCAGCTGCTGTGACAAAATACTCTGACAAAATAAACACAAGGAACAAGTTCCTTATGTTCCAGCCCATCATGGCTGGAAAGTCAGGGGCACAGAAATGTGTTATGTCCATAGTCAGAAGCAGCAAGCAATGAGTTACTGCATACTCACTTCCTGTTTCTCAGCCAACTTTGTTATGCAGTTCAGGATCCCCTGGAATATTCCCATCCCTGATTGATGTGTGTCCCTTCACATTAATTAATATAATCAAGGTAGTCCTCCACAGCCATTCACAAAAGCCTTTCTCCCTGTTGATCTTAGATTGCAACAAATTGACAATCATTTTTTACCCCATTACAAGTCCTATCCCACCCACCCTATTTCTCCCAATAAAATTCTTCTTCCCAAGAGTCTCCCACTGTTTCATTTGGATTGCCTGTACTGAAGTGTGCCTGTGTCCTTGTGGGCTACAGATGTTGTATCACTGGGTGAACCAGTGAGGAAAGTAATTCTTCTCCCCATTCAGCATGGACCCTCAATAGTCTCTCAGTACCTTGTGGTGCCTCCTGTGTTTCCCCACCCTTGCATGGTGAACCATTGGTGAACTAACGCTTGTGCAGGTCTTCTGGAAGCAGATACAGCTTCAGTGAGTTCACGGTGCAACATCCCTAGACGATGCTATCTAGTCATACCTCTTCCCATTCTCTGCATCTTTCATTCTTGCTGCCCCCTGTTCCACAATGCTCAATGAGCCTTAGGGTAGGGGAAGGGTTAGTTGTCCTACTTACAGTCAAGCAGTACACATTTATTCTCTGTATTTTGGGCAGTTCTCTGAATTAAATACCTTCCACTGTATAAGGAGATTCTAGGTTGAGAGCTGAAAGCTGTTCATTTCTATGAGTATAATGGAAGGGGTTAATTAATAGTTTGGTGTCACACTCTTATAGCTGAACAAAAGTAGTTCGTTTCTATCTTAGAGTCTATGATACCCCATCTGGAGATTCCCATTCTGGTCTATACTGCTAGGTGTATGTTCCCTATTGAAAAGCAGGGCCTTAATTATAATTAAAGAGCAGTTGATTACACCATAACATTCATGTCACTATTGCACCAATGGGGAACCTCTTGCCAGGGTGGTTGTTGTAGGTGACAGAATTCATGGCTGGGCAAATTGTCGGTTCTTCTTACTCATCAGCCTGCATATTAAATTCTGGTACTATAGAAGCTTACCACCAAGAAGAAATTTTCCAGTTCTGACTTGCTTTCTCCACATTGTGTAATCAACTTGTGTGGTGTCTTCAGCAATATCCTCCAAGTATCTTAACCCCATTTCTTTTTTTTTAATTTCCACTCATACAAACTTAACAGGTACACCAGTCCCCCCCCCCCCTTCCCTTTCCCTTCCCTCCCCATCCCTCAGTGCCTCCTCCTCCCATCCCCGGAGCATCCTTTAATGTGCATGCCAAACTCTCCTCTGGGTCCTCCTCTCCAGTGAGATGCAAGGATCCAGTGGCATTTCCCAGAACCCTTTCCTGTGTTCTTGTTAAGCATAGCAACACTACTGTGGCTGTCAATCCCTTGCCTCCCAGGATCCTAGTGACTTTAGCAAATGCTAGACTTTGTGAGGTCAATAGTGTGTTGGACATTGCGCAGGGCATGTAAAGTCCAAATATGATTGCTTCGGCCCTAACTTGTGTGGAGTATCTTGCATATCATTGCTCCTCCCATCCTTGTGCTCTTACAATCTTACCGCCCCCTCTTTCGCAAATTTCCCTGAGTTTCAGGATGGGGAGAGATTAGGCTGGCTTAGTTCCAGATGATTGATATAGAGTCTCTGATGTTCTGGATTATGGTTTGTTGATTTTTTTTCAGTTTTGCTGCTCCTGTAATGCCCTTGGCTCCACCCTGATGGGTATTGGATGAAACCCCCTGGCCAGAAATAAAAACCTGTTAAATTAGAGTCTTGTTATAAGAGTATATTCAAAGGTAGATGTAATAAAAGTAGGAAACCGCGGTGAGGGAGGGGTCAATCACCCATCTGCGAAATAGTTACTTTCTATCTGCCAGACTATATGCCCTCCTCTTCTGGTAAGATCATGCCTCATCAGTTGTAAATGATCAGGAAGGAAAGTCTGTGAACTTAACCATTACTTACTTGTAGTCCTCGATGGAGGCCTATTTTCTCTGCTGTAACATAGTCCCCTCTCTCCTTGTTACTGCTGTGGCCCTCCTTCCCCATCCCTCCTGTTCATAATCTTAGCAATTACTGTAGTTATTACAGAGATTTATCTTTGAGTGTCTCCAAGTGGGTTTCGTACTAGGAGCCACCTATTAGGGAGTACATATGGCGCTTAATTTTCTGTTTCTGGGATACTTCACTCAATATAATTGTTTCTAATCCCATCCATTTCCCGGCAAATTCCATTAATTCATCATTTTTGATGGCTGTGTAGTACTCCATTGTATAGATGTACCACAGTTTCCTTACCCACTCGTCAACTGTTGGACATTTGGGTTGATTCCATGACTTTCTATTGTAAACAGTGCTGCTATGAACATGGTCATGCTTCTGCTATCAAGGTGAATTTTTGCTGTATGGGGCGTTATTCCCAAAAGTGAAATGGCAGGGTCATATGGCATTTCAATCTTTAATTTCTTTAAGAATCTCCAGACGGCTCGCCAGAGTGGCTGTATGAGCCTGCATTCCCACCAGCAATGTAGGAGAGTTCCCCTTTCTCCACAACCTTTCCAGCATTTGTTGTTGTTTGTATTGTGGATTTTTGCCATCCTGACCGGGGTGAAATGATATCTCAGGGAAGTTTTGATTTGCATTTCCCTGATGGCTAAGGATGTGGAGCATTTTTTAAGATATTTGTTAGACATTTTAATTTCATCCCTGGTAAAATTTCTTTTAAGTTCCAGGGCCCATTTTTTAATTGGGCCATTGGTTTCCTTGGTGTTTGATTTTCTAAGTTCTTTGTGCACTCTGGACAGTAGAGCTCTATCAGATATGTGGTTAGTGAAGGTTTTCTCTCATTCTGTGGGTTGCCTTTGAGCTCCTGTTACAATCTCTTTATCTGAACAGAAACTCTTTTTCACAAGATCCCAACTGTTGAGAGTTGGTAGCAGTGTGCCATTGGATGTCTGTTTAGGAAATGTTGGCCTAGCCCAATCAGCTCGAGGGAGTTCCCTACCCTTTCACCTATGGTTTTTATAGTCTCTGGCCTTATATCAAGGTCCTTGATCCATTTGGAATTAAGTCTTGCACATGGTGACAAGTACAGGTCCAGTTTTAATCTTCTGCATGTGGACATCCAGTTTTGCCAGCACCATTTGTTGAAGATGCTGTTCTTTTTCCATTGGATTCTTTGGGCCCCTTTGTCAAAGACCAAATGGCTGTAATTTTGGGCTTATATCTGGGTCTTCAACCCTTATCCATTGATCTGTGTGTCTATTTAACCCCATTTCTTATCAGTCTATTTTTCCATGAATGCAGTTCCAACTTGGCCATTGTATATAATTGCAATACTTCCAAAGTCCAGTAGTAAGAATGACATCTTTCTAGCACCAACTTTTCTCTAGCTCATGCACTTTAGCAGCCACACTTCAACAGCTACTCAACTGTATCACATAATGCAAACAATTGCACCAATCATCCCTCCACACTCTTCACTGTCTCAAAATAAAAAAGCAAAGAAGGAAACAGAAAAAAAATCAATGAAGCCATGGAATAGTTCCATTGGCTGTTGAGACAAAACTCTAACTGGAATTGATTTAATAGAGAAAGCAAAGAGAGGAGGCAAACTTTTCAGGGAGTGTGCTATAAAGGAACACACAAAAGAATAAGGCAGCCATTGAGATAGATACAAAGTGTCAACTAAGCTATATAGTCAGCTGGCAGCAAATCTTTGCATTGTACGCAGACACTACTATTGCAGTCACACAGAATGAAAATGATGTAGTCATTGAGGATTGCACCAAGGTCCCTGAAAAATGCCAATGAGGTCACATAGTGTAAACTATGGTCTGGAAGGGCAATGGGTAGATCAATAAGCATGAAGCCAGAGTTGTAATAGAAACGGTAGAATGTTGGAAATGCCAGAAATGTGGAATGTTTGTCTCAAAAAGTTGCACATAATAAATGAAGTCAGCCCAAGGGAAAGCCAGTATATGATGTAGGTTCCCACAGAGATGGGGTAACCAAGTCTGTTGGAGTGTAGCTGTTGCCACCAAATCCCTGGATATCACACATGGAGTTATGGGACTTGGTATCTGCCTTTCTAGGTTTTAGTCTGATCTTTCCTTTCTATGCTTCCATCCCTTCCCTTGGAAATGGGAATGTTTACTCTGTATATTGGAAATACTTAATTTTGTTTCTTTTATTTTTATAAGCCTGTCAGTTAATAGATTGCTTACAGTTTCAGTGGAGATTTTGGACTTTTGAACACTTTTGGGACTTGTAATAATAATATGAGGATTTATGAAGGTGGGAAGCATGTGATGACATGAGCCCATGGGAACAGCAGAAAATGTTATCGCTCGGGCACAGAATGTTTCTTATGAGCTAAATCTGTCTGGGATGCTTTGGGACAATATGAAACCTTTTGAACACAGACATAGTTGGAGTATTTAGGACCAAAGAGAGAGGTCTTAGGCAATAAGCCAGACCCACATCTGGTCTGGTTCTCCGCTTCTTGTCTGCCACTGTGATGGGACAAGCCACATCCTCCTGCCACCTATGACTGACCTATTGCCACCACTGGACTTTCTTGCCAGAATAGACTGCTATTCTTTAGAATCTGCGCAGAAAATAAACCTATCCTCCTCTAAGCTGCTTCTGTCTTTTTTTTTTTTTTTTTTTTGGTCAGAGTGATGAGAAAGTAACTGATGCAATCTTCAAGTCTCAAGATTCAAAAATGGTACCTCAACTACATATAAACATATGGCAGTTATAATTTATAAAATTATACATGCATGGACATAAAAAAATCACTTTTCAGATTATTTCTAAAGTTTCCCAAGGAGGGAAAATGTTTCATCCTTCCAGCTGCAGAGAGCCTCTGTATAACTTTAGCCCATCAGGGTGTCTTTAAAATGAGCAGGTCAAGTTCAACTTACACTGTTAATAAACATTCACGTAGAGCCAAAGGCCATTAGATTGCAGAGTTCTGGCACAGCATGAGCTTTTATGTAAAAGCAATAGACCTCTTAATATTCTGCATTATAAATGAAGAGCTGACAGACCCTTAACTGTAATGGCACTAGCAGGCCCCGCTGTAATGAGAGTACATGCGTATGACATAAATTAGAGCATCGTGGTATCGGTGAGTCCTCAGCTCCATGCTCTCAGAACCCAGCACTAGGTGGAGATAGCAGCTTGTAAATGCTTGCTGGCAGCCTTCTTCACGCCCTGGAATGGCTTATTTCTTTTTAATCTTTCATTTTTCTCTTCATTGAATTACAAGTTATTGTTGAGCTGTTGGGATTTTTAATTGAAACATTATTTCAAACAAAACATCTCAGATATGGAAAGACCTATCTGAAAATATACACTAGTTCAAAAGAACCAAAAGTCCAAAGCAATTTTATTTAAAAATAGTATCTTA
The DNA here is from genome assembly GCA_023101885.1 of Typhlomys cinereus. NCBI lineage: Eukaryota > Metazoa > Chordata > Mammalia > Rodentia > Platacanthomyidae > Typhlomys > Typhlomys cinereus. The sequence goes on from JALPQD010000405.1 coordinate 140,665, forward strand.
ATTAAATCTGCTTTCTATTAATGCCTAAATTATATTCATTATACTTTACTGAGTATCTTCCCCATGTTTAAAAATATAACAGAGTTATAATATCCTCCTGGATTTTTCTGAACTCCCCCAAAAAACTTCCCAAATTAATGTAGTTCTTTAAATTTTTCATTGAATACTATATTCTCACTCAGAAACTGAGACCACAATTGATTATATTAATTCTATTTTGATTAATTTATAGATCCAAGAAAATGGCCTCTTCAATTAATTTTGCAAAGCAACAGAATATAGAAATGCTTTAAATAATGCCTTCATAGTACAGCGTTTCTGATGGTAGTTAACACATTGTGGCAAACCATGAGCATTTTTGTGAGACTACATTCATCGAGAAGGAAAGGTGTTAGTTGATACTCTTAGCAATCAACAGCAAAATAAAAAGAACCTAAATGTCCTCTGTTGAAAAGGAATTGTCTTTCACATATTCTACTAGGACACAATTATACTGTTTCCAACAATGTAATGAACATGGCAATAAAATTATGCAGCATATAATTTGGATGTTATACAATAAATGATACAGTATATAATATGGATCTGGCACAATAAATAAATAGATAAACTCCAACCCAAATCAGCAATATCTTACAAGCATGTACATAAAACAATCAGATTTATTTCCCATGACTGTCAAAGAAATCCTTTTAACTTTTGCTTTATACTAGGACCGTTTATTTAACTGATCATTTTGCCATTTCTAAGATTATCTAAGTCATGGACTTGAACCTCTTAGCATTTATCTATAATTGATTTAAAATTGCATGGTTCCTCAAAAACAGCGAAGACAGGATACCCATATAATACAATAAATCGGTCTATTCATTTTGATAGAGTTCAATGTTAAAAAAACTGACTCAGTACTCTGAATACAGGACAAAAGAAAAAAAGTTAGATCACAGGAAAATAGTAGTAGTCATCTATTTTGATAAGATTTTATAACAGTTTAGCAAAGTCCCATTTATTTGAGCTGTTTAGAAAAGCATTCTGAGTTTAAGTCTTCCATGTGAGGAAGAAATCATTGTAATTCAGGAACTACACACATTTGATCTTGAACCCTATCTAAGAGTTAAGAGACAAGACACATAGCTGAAAACTTGGTCCCATCAAATATCACTGTCAAACCCTTTACCAGACCCACTGCATGAAATGCTTTAAGTTCTATTTATCTTGCAATTTCCACTGAATAATAAAAGTAAATTTAATATCTTTTGTAAATAACAACTTTGATACTACCATTTCAAATAAATTACTCCAGCAGAAAAAATTAACACAAACTTCAGCATTATTAGTTTGTAATATAAAATTCAGAGATTAACTTTAGATATTTAGATAACTAATAAAATTAGTTTAATTTGTTTTAAGAATATTTTATACAAAAGAAATTATTCATCTATTTTATTATATATTATATATTATTCTTTATTCTGTCTTTTTATTATATTAATAATTGGCAAATTACTAAAGCAGAAAACAGACTTTAATAGCAATTAAAGTGTAAAAGGGATAACTTTATGATCTTGACCTTTCTTACAAACAAGGAGTTTCTAGGACTGAGAATTCATTTTAATAATTACAATGAAAAAGATATTTATTTAATCCAAATTTCTGCAATTTTTAGATTATATACACCTCCGTTAGAGATCATTACAATATTTCAGAAAATCAATATGTAATAGCAGAAACTCATCTTTCCTAATTGCCATTTCTGCTTTAACCAACTTGTCCTGTTATTTCCTCTCTTTAATGCTTATCCCACGGTTTATCTAACAGTCATAGATTTAAGTTTCTCAAGAAATGTTTTGAAAGAAAAGAATAGCGTTAAAATGAAGTGGGTATCAGGATTTTGAATCCTATTTACATATACTGATTTTAAAATAAATTGATGAAAAATAGATATAAATCCAATCTTAACATTTCTTGGGAGTTTGCTTTTTAAAATACTCTTTTACCTGCTTTATTTTGCTTTTCTAGTTGGTTGACCTTCCTGGCTATTTAGATGCTGGATACATAGAAGTAATCTGTATTCAGTACTAAAACCCTATCATTATCTCTCATACTCAGAGAGTTTCATACTTGGTGTAAAAGCAAAGCTCTCTTTGCAGCTACAGTAAAGTCTATAAGAAGTGTAAGATTTGCAAATAACAGTAATAACAACAATAATAATTCTTCCTTTGATACTTGCTTATTCTGGAATCCCATGAGATATGTGAGTTGTTGGTTCTGCTCCATTTAGGTTAACTTTAGTATGTCAGATTTGTGATGGAAAAGCTCTGAAATTTACAATTCAATTGTGTGCAAATAAGGAAATGAGTGTCATGTACAAAGTTCCTTCTCTCTTTCCCCAGCCTAGACCAGGCATCACGGGAAACCTAAAAGAGCTTCAGAAGAACTTTGGGCCTTAAGAAAGTTATAGAACTTCAAGAACGGACTATGAATTTATGTCTGGGGGAAAAGGGAGTCGTGCTATCTATAGCATTTTATTTCCAAGCTTCACTTATGTCCACCCAATTAATTTTGCTTAAAATAAAATGCTGTGTCTATTAGAACATCACACATCATTTTTATGTATTGGAAAGGAATATTTAGCCCATGAATTAATCTGCTTTCCTATCAAGAATAACAGGGATTTTGTTTTCCTTGGTTTGATATTTTTGGTTTTCTTTTTCTTTTCTTTTTTTAAATCTATGTACCAAACAACAAGATTTCTTTTCAATCATATGTAACCATGCATTAAGTTTCTGACTCAGTAGTTGTTAGTGGATATGATGTAAGTCTTTTGTAGACCTTACTGTTAAAAGAATTATACATGTTCTGCCCTGGTCCCCTTTCTCCATCTCTTTGACTAGAAGATGGAAAGAGCTGGACCACTTACACGAGGACTCCGTATGTAGATGCCATGGTAAGAATGACTACTGAGCTGCCTACCAGCTCTCCAGAACCTTATATGTATGAACTACTAGATAAGGAGCAGTGACTGCCCTTGAAAAATCTAAACATTTCGGAGTATCTTTGGTATAGCAGCTCAGCTGATGCACTTTCTAGACTTTTCTTACCTCTTTTGCAGCCTAGTCTTTGACCTTCTCTGCTTCATCTGAACTTTTCAGCTGCCTTTTCTGCGATCTCTGGAACCTCACAGGGTTGCTGTCACCATTGCAGGCACATCTTTCCTAATTGTCATTTCTGCTTTAACCAACTTGTCCTGTTATTTCCTCTCTTTAATGCTTATCCAAAGATTTATCTAACAGTCATAGATTTAAGTTTCTCAAGAAATGTTTTGAAAGAAAAGAATAGCACTAAAATGAAGCGGGTATCAGGATTTTGAATCCCTAGCACTATCACTAACGTGTATATGATCTTACAAAAATGTTTTTGTGGAGCACTTATCTATGTAAACAATGAAATTTTAAAATGAATTCTAAAACATATGGGTCCATGTGAGATAAAGTGGTTTAACTGACAAAGATGAGCATATTAGAGCCAGAATCCCCAAATTTCACAGAAAAGATAGTTACAGTTACCACTGGAGTTCTATCACATAGTCTGTCATGTATATTTATGTCATGTCATTACTGTCACATTGTCATGAGAGACTGTAGACAGGTGGGTCACTGAAGAGAATAATGCAAGGATTTACTGGAGACCAGAGGTGACGCCACGGGCAGAACATGCACAGGTGAGAGAGAGAACATGGGCACAGAGAGTTCAAACCCCAAGTCTACTTGAACTGAGAACCATGAACTTGTCTTGTATCTGAGAGCAGTACCACCTTAAATCATTGTATTGGTACTATTTTTGAAGCTGCCTACAATGGAAAAGCTGGACTAACCAGCAAGGATTATTCCCAGATCAAGCCAACCTCTGAACCTAAAAAAAATCTCAGGGAATCTACTCAACCACATACAATGGATGGAAGATCAGAGAGAAACTCAAAGGAGAAAATAATAAGACCCTTACTATCTGAGTTTGGACTTGGAGCATAAAGTCTCCAGAAGGGTTCAGACAAATTTAACACAGGCCCTTCAGGGCTGCAGAGATGGCTCAGGAGTTATGATTCTGCCTCGCAAACACAAGGTCCTGAGTTTGGATCCTTGGTCCTACATAAAAATGCCAAGTAGAAATGGTGGTGGCCTGCATTTCTGGCCCTGATGGGCACAGCCTTGTGGATAAGAAGGAGGTAGAAGCAATCCAAGATGATTCCAGAAGTAACTTTTGGCCCTCCACAAGGACACACAGTACACACACACACACACACACACACACACACACACACACACTCACGTGCACAAAATAAATAAAATTTAAGACTTAAAAAAAAGAATAGGCGGGGCTGGAGAGGTGGCTCAGGGGTTAACCTCCGCCTTGTAGGCGGAAGGTCCTGAGTTCGGATCCTAGACCCCACGTATAGACGCCGGGCGGAAGCGGGGGGCGGCCTGCGCTTCTGGTCCTGGTAGGGCGGAGCCTGTGAATCCCGGGGCAGAAGGAGGTGGAGGCGTCCATGGTGGTTCGCGAATTCGTCCGTGGTTCTACACATACACATACACACATGCACACACACACACACACACACACATACACACACACACACACACGCGCGCGCGCACATACACAACACACATGCGCACAGTTGAATAAATAATAATAAAAAAAAATTTAAAAAAAAGAATAGGCCCTTCAACATGTGGAATCTCCTGGCCTGGGACCTGGGATTAGAGATCTTCTTGCTCATTCTTTGGTGCTTCTATCTGTGTACCTAGGAAACTATGGGGTGAAATTTAATCATTACTATTCAGATGTGTCTTAGAAACTTCCCAGTCATGAAGGAGGGACAGCTTTCCAGAAGGATTTTATCTTCACAAACAGTTCTAAAAGTCCACAGATGATAAGCTGAGGTGTGTCTCTTTTAGTTCTCTTTCACTCAAAAATCCCAGAAAAATACATGAGAGGAAAAAAGCGAGTTAATAAAAATACAGTAAAATATCTTCACAAAAAAAGAGAAAGCATAGGACAGGAAAACTCTGAGTGATGGAAGAAGAAGCAGAAACTAAAAGCTGACAAATGCAGTAAAATAACCAGGATCTTTTGTCCTAGGAAGCACCATTCTAACACATGTTTAGCATCTATATTTATGCTGCCAGGAATTCAAGGAGCTACAACCGTTTCTATCCTTGAGGAGTTCCCATCTGGTAAGAGGGATGGAGAGATGGAGCAAACTCCAGCAACAGGTGGGCAAGATAATCAAGACATTATACAGGTTCTCTGGAGAACTGACCAAAAAGTCACTGGCTCCTCATGAAGAAGAAATGGAAGATTCTGTCCCCATGTCTCAGAACAGTCTTGCCCATAGCATGCAATATGCATGTGCTAAATTAATAAATGGCTAAACTAACAGGGACTGGGTTTAAAATCCAGCCAGGGAGAGACTAGCTGATGGCCTGTGTGGTAAAGCACTTGTCTTCCAACTACAAGAACCTGAGTTCGATCCCTAGAATCTGAATCCAATCACAGCGACCCACATAAAAATGATTGTCTACATTTGCAATCCCAGCCCACAGGAGGTAAAGGCAGAGTATTCCTTGAGCTCACTGGCCGTCAGTGTAGCTCATGACCTTTGAAAAAAAAGATGCTATCTCAAAGGAGGTATGCAGCATTCTGAACATGACACTCAAGGTTGTATTCTGGTCTCCCCGATATATGTGTTTTCACACACAAAGTGTGCATGCACACATATAAATAAATAATTACATAAATAAAATCCAGACAATAAATTATGAGTTCCCAATTCCCCTATATATTCATATCTAAACTTCATGAATTCTTTAATGTAAGATGAGAGAATAAACACACATTGCCATTATACCTGAATATGGCAAATTTTTAAATTTGCAAACTACTAAGAAAGCCCACTAATAAAAATTTTTGTCAAAACCAAGTAGTAAAATCTCACCACTAACTACCTATTTTTTATGCTCAAATAAAGTTTTATTTGCTTTACCAAGGCCATTACAAGGTGTGCAAGATAACCTGTGGTAGGCCAATAATGCCCTCCAAATATATATATGCACATCCAATCCCTGTAATACTCAAATGTTACCTGAGAAAGCAAAATGGGACTCTTCAGACATGGCTAAGGGCTTTGGGTGGGTAGATTATCTCGAACTAACTGGGTGAGTTCATAGATAATCACAAAGACTCTTATAGAGACAAACAAGGGGAGCCTGGTGTGGCGATGTAAGTCTGTAATCCTAGCACTTGGAAGGAAGAGGTAGGAGGGTCAGGAGTTCAAGGTCATCCTCAGTTATATAGCAAGATTCCAGGACCACCAAAGCTACCGAGACCTGCTCACAAAACACACAAACTCATAAAAGAGAGAGAGAGAGAGAGAGAGAGAGAGAGAGAGAGAGAGAAAAGAAAATTTACCAAGATGACTCACTCCAGAAGCAAAATGCTAGTGTGAGAAGAGCGCAAGCCACTGGAGCCACTGGAAGTTAAGCAGCCAGGTAATGTCTAGAGAGCCTGCAGAGAGGGCATGGCCTGTCAGAATTTTGTTTGCAGGCCCCTGTGTTGACACTGGATTTTTGATATCCAGAATTTTGAGAGAATACATTTCTGTTTTTTTAAACCACCCAAGTCACAGTGATATTTCAATTTTACAAAAATTGAAAGAAATTCTGTGTTCTGGAGTAATCTATGACAACAAGGACTTATGGGAATGATTTTCTTCATTTGTAAGAAACTAGTAAAATTATAAGCAAATGACACTTTAATTGTTAGGCCATGCTTTTCTTCAACATTAGTTTAGAGTGCTTGCACTATAACATGTATTTCAACATGATTTTTTTCCTTAGTCATCATTCTTATTAACCGCACAAGGACCAAAAAGAAAATAATACTTAATCTAGGAATCTGTTCACTGGTTAAAACACTTGCTCTCTCACTGCATGAGAATCTCAGGCCAACAAACAAATGCAATTCTCGACTTTGTGGTTAGGGGTAGCAAAACAGTTACGAGTGGGAGAGAGGAGACAGCTCCCTCCCATCAGAGTTGAGGAGTGTAAAGACTGACTCCCATGCGATAGACTACTTAAAGAAGAAAAAAATGTCAAAAATTCAAAGAACGATTTAGGAAGCAAACAGAATATCAGCAGGACAGCTTAGAGGGTAAAGACTCTCTAAGGAGCTTGCCTCACAGACTCGACTAACTCAGAACCCACATAAAGGTGGATGGAGAAAACTGACTCCACATAGTTATCCTTCACATGTGTGTTACAATAAGTGCTATGTGCGTATATGAACCTGCCATATGCACAAAATAACGATAAGTAGATAAATAAATTGAAAAGGAATTGAATAGGCTTACCTATTCAATGGGCCTCAGTAACCTGTTGTGGGTTCATATGATGTCTAGGGCATGACTAAAATGTCACACAGCAACCCATAAAATGTCTTCACTTAAGACTCTTCATAACATGCTTAGCAGCAATGCTTAAATGCTGTCTCCTGACAGAATCATGTTGAGGGAATCATTGCTGGCCAAGGATAGGTGCAAATTCAACTCATTGCTCCTTTCTTTCTATTCCCTCCCACCTCTCCTTATCTTCCTACATCATGCACTGTAACTGGCACAAGACTATGGTGTAATCTCCCATGTCTTGGGCCTAAGATTGGCAGACATCTATAACACACCATGGAAAAACAATTGGATCCCAAATGCCTTCAACCATTCTCTAACTTACATCACAAGAGAAATCTTTTATGTTAAAGATTTTTTTTATATTTGTTTATGTTGTACGTGTATTATGTGTGTGCACACATGTGTTACTTGTATGCAGGCATACAAATGGAATTTGTTGACTGTGTGTGTGAGCACACACATCTGTGTTTGTGTTTCGGCATGCACATGACACATTGTATACACGGATATCAGAGGACAACATGGCAGGAGTCGGCTCTCTCCTTCCACCATGTGGATTCTGGGGATAGAACGCATGTCATCAGGCTTGGAGGCAACTGCCTTTGCTTGCTGAGCCACTTTGCCAGTCCAAGAGAAATCTTAAAATTAGTCAGCTACCTATAGTAGGGTAGGCTGATCCATTAACTTACACTCAAATAACCCTAATAGTTACCTAAACCAATACTTCCAAAACCAACCTTTACAAGTGGTCAGATTATGAACTGCTGAATGTCTACTATATCTTGGCTGTGGTTTTTTTTTTTTTTTTTGCCAATTTTTGCTTTCAGAGGTAGGCAGGGCACACTTTTGCTTACCAACCAAAGGTCCAGATGATTCTTTCTTTAAACTGGAAGGGAATTCATTGTCCAGTTTACCTAGTCTGTCATTTCTCAATGCAGAAAGGTAAGAACCAGAGAGACCTACCAGGTGGTGATAGACTTCCAAATGAACTCATCTCTCTGCAGTGTCTAGAAGACTCTTACATAGTCTGCCTGGGGAATATCCCATCTGTAGACATAAAGAGCTTAGGATGCCTGGATAGTGACTTTGCTGTGCAGTGATTTTAACAGATTCAGTTCATGTGTTACTGTCATCAAGAAGACACCTGATATATGATTGTCACATGAACCTAAAACCAGGAAGTAAGAGGCAAGATTCTAAGGAGAAGAGGTTACAGTGGTTTACCTTCTTTCTGTGTCTCTCCAAGTGGTCCTATATATTTTCATTTGAATTCAGCGCTTCATACAAAAGCATAGCTTCTTATACACTCCAACAATCTTCCCTTGACCACAGCCCGATGCTGTGGCTACCACAACATTCACTGTGTAAGAAGTAATGTTTGTTTCTACTACTCACAATGCTCCCTTAGGATGTTGCTTTTGGTGCGGCTTTGGGGGTCTAAGCTAGTGCCTGCTATGACTAACTTCACACTGAGCAACATTGATACTAACTTCCAACATGCAGCTGGTTTCCTGCCTTGGGTTACCAAGTGTGGGTGGCCACCTGAAGACTATTTGCTAAGACGTCTGGGTTGTCTGACTAAACATCCAAGACTTGCTTCAGAGGCACAAGGATCTCCTCCCCAGATCTATCCTAAAAATCATGGTGCTCATGTGCTTCCTGTAGCACTGAAAGACAGTCAGGTGTGTAAGGGAAAACCTGGACCTGGCATGGTGCCCTGCGCACTGTGGGAACACATTGTTGTGCCAGATAAAGCTAAGGGTATGGCAGGAGTTGGAGGGGGCAATAAGCAGAAAGTAGGGAGCTTCTATTCAAGTTTTTATACCAGTCATAATAATTTTTGTAAGATGGCATATCTTTAAGCAAACAAATGAGATATACAAACAAAAGGAATATATGTCATATGGCCTTTCCCAAATATTGTGATAATAGCCAACCCTATCGAACTTAACAAGGACCCTCTTCTGCTTTTAAGGACACATTTTGAAAGTGCAACATTGTCCAGAACAGTGGTGTATATTTATAAGGTATTTTTCAGTGCCCCACAAACTTTGCTTTGTACCTTTCTACCTAAAAATGACGTGAAGCACAAATTTTCAAAAATAAAGTTCCCAATCAGATTTCAAATGTGCCACTTGACACATACTTATTTGGAATTGAAATAGGTTGTAAAGCTTCAATTCTAAAATGAAATTTCTAAATAAAATATCAATAAAGCATTTTTTCATGCCAGAACCCCACCGGGCACAGGCCTCAGCAGCCAGAGATCCCCACCGGGCATCCTCAGCAGAGCAGTGACTGAAAACAAGCAATCTGATGTCAGTTGCCCCAGCCTGAATGTTGGCTTTACTCTGGACTAGGAAGGTGACCTTCGGCATGTTACTCTTGGGACAAACTAGTACTGATTCAGAGGTTATCATAAAGAATAAACAGCATCTTTTGTGAAGGGATAAGCCAGTGTCTGCCTCACAGCCAACCATCTGAAAAGGCCCACCTTCCAGAGTAAAATATTATTGCTAAATAACATGAATGGTTTATAAACCATAATATTAGCTATTCTTATTATATGGCTACTTACAGTTAAATCTCAACACAGGCAGGGCCTCCAAGATGCTGATCAACTGAAATTTTAGAAACTGGTCTAACCTTGCTACCTGCAAAACAACTCTTCCAGTAATAGCTTGCTGGCATCTCCAAATATTCCTATCATGTTGCTATGAAGTTAAAGGAATACTAATTCAATAGCAGTGTTCTAAGTGTAGGTGGAAGAGCTGTGTTTCAACTTTGTCTTCCTTAGTGAATGAAGATTTATTTGGTTTTCCATCACTTAAAGTCTGGACTCAACTTACAGAATAGTAAGAATCTGCTCTCCATCAGGGCTAGAATGCTTCAGGGAAACTATATACAAAGGACACCAAAGCACCCAGAGGGAGCTATCCAAAAACAGGATTATGGCCTGGATGCACTGTAAAAATTAACAATTACAGCAATGTTAATCAGTGCCTTTCATCTATCTTTTATTTGTCATGCTATCCCCTATTTATAGACATTTTTATAAAATAACACTTTATGATTTTGTTTTCTTTGTGAAGGTTTCTGCAAATCCTCCACTTTAAGCAGACATAAATCACTGTCTGAATTCTCGTGCATGTTCATGCTGCACTAACAGCAATTCGAAGCACTTCTTTTGCCCAGATCCTGTGAACAATGTCGTAACTGCATTGTCGGTATTACTGTGGTTTGTCTTAGAGCATCAGTCATTGACTAGACTCTTTCCTACAACTTCTTCCAAGGTGCATTAAACTTACAAGGTTTTGAACAAAAACTTCACATTTTCCCATCACTGCTTCAAGGAGATCTATGCGTAGATTATCAGGAGTGTTGGCAGCACAGTGAAATTAAGTTAACTCAGTGTATCTGCCAAACTCCATAACAGTGCCTGTTCACTCACATGAGTTGGGCTGATTTGAGAGATAATCATTTGCTTGAAAATTAATAGCAACATCCTTTTGTTGCTTATTATACATCTTTAAAGACCGAAGGAGCCTTAGCAATTAATTGCAGGCTTGTAATAAACACAATGATGTAATGACGTATTTAACATTATGCTTTTTTGTTTGATTCCAAATAAATTGCAGATTTTTTTTTCGGGTGTGATACTAAAACAATTACCATTTTGCAAAAAGGATAATTAATCTGCAATTTTTCCCCATTAGATCATATATCTCTAAAGAGTGCCCATGGGTTTGATAGTGTTCAGCTGCTGTGTATTTATTTTTCATTTTTTTCTACTGATGCACCGCCCCATCAGAGCTGACATTTAAATGAGTGAGTATTCAACACAAATGTGATCATTTGTACAGCATCCAATGCAGCCCCATGCTGAGATGATTGCTTCTGGGAGCCATCCACGAGTTCTCAAATAGGGGAAAAAGCCAGGCAAAATTTTATCAATTTACATTTTTCTGTGATTAATTTTTATGCAAATAAGGGCCCGATGTGCTCCCATCTCACCTGAATCATCCGGATCATCAAAGACAAATTGAGCATCACTTATTTAAAAAATAGGCTTTAAACTACTCTACAGCTGTGTTGGAAAAATGCTAAGAGCAGGGCACGAACTTCTCTAATATAACAAGAATAGATTAAAAATTCCCTTTATGTGCATTCTATACATCATGGAACTTAACAAAATAAAGAAAATGTCTTTGCTTTGACTATTCTCTGGTCCTTATTAATACTCAACAGTGGGAATGATACTGTATAAAGCATCATGCTCCCGTTTGGGAATATGCAATCAGAATCATATCCTATCAAGTAAAATACATTGACCAGCGCTACATGTATTGGGAATTGCTTATGGAAGGAAATTTCTGATGAATAGAAAAACAGGAGAAACAAAATGCCACAGGATTGAATGAAAAGAATCTATGTGGCTAAAGGGTTTCTATTGTCAGTATCTCGTGGCATGAGAATGACATAGCATTTTTAAGTCTATCCAGTGTAATTCTAAATCCTTATAACTTTCACTAAGTGATGGAATTATTTGATTGATATTTAGGATGAATTTAAATGGTAAAATAATATTCAATTTCTAAATGGCATAATATTCTTCAGTCTGTCTGCTACATAGATCTCCTCCACAGTGTCTGGGATCAAGTTAGCACTGAGATTTATCTTCAAAAACAGGTACAACTTAGAAATGTCACCTCAGGAGCAACTGAGTACAATATGCCATGTTTTAGGCAAAAGCTGTTTCCTCATGTTATATCATTTTAGAATGTGCTTAGAGATTTTTTATATATGACTTAGTGATCAGAATCCCCCCCCCCGGATCTTTCTCTCAGTCATGAACATAATCGCCAGAGCAGAAGTAAATTGCTGACAATTGTCTGAGAATGGAAACAGACCACAGGGGGTAAAAATCTGGTTATCTGCACGGGCGATATAATCGAAGGTTCTGCTAAACCAAGGGAATCTCAACATAAACAATGTTCTTATTTCCCAGAGCGGATTCTCCTTTATATACAGTAGTGGTGGAATGCCAGTCCTCTCGTTACTGCTGTGAGAAAAGTGCTGGACAGGAACAAGATTAGAATCTTAAAAGCTGTCCTGGGGAGCAAAATTACTGTGCAGGGTACAGGTGAGGCGGTAAAGGAGCAAAATAAATAAATAAATAAATGGAGTTTATTCCATGGTTTTTCGAGTTTATTTCATGAAGACGGAAATAAAGATATCTAAGTCCACTCCATGAGAGGTGGTTGTGTGTGTGTGTGTGTGTGTGTGTGTGTGTGTGTGTGTGTGTGTGTGTCCTCGCGCTCACCGAGAATACGTTCCTCAACAGCACAGCCCATGGAAAGCTGACTCACTTCAGTGATAACCAGGGAAAGACGGGCTTTTCTCTCATAAACAAACGTATTCCTTTTTGTCCCGTGAACAACTGACAACCAAGAGGCGCCTACTAGACGACGGCGCCTCAGCATGCGTGCTCCAGATCTGTTGAGACTGACTCTAGGGTGAGTTGGTCTAAAGCGGCTGGCACACGACCTCATCTGTGGTGCTTCAGTCAAGAGAGGAAGCAGTCTCTCATCATTCAGAATCCAGGCACCTCATGTTCTCCAACAAACGAGGGTGTGGAGTGATGGCTCTGTCCACAAGGATTTATAGACTCTGCCCCTGACTCTAGCAGCAGCTGCTTGGTTGAAAGCAGGTCAGCTGGCAACCACACAGCTGTTTTGATAAAGTCCAGGAGAGTTGCCAGTGAAATGTGAAAATCAGCCTGTCTCTCACAGAAGCAAATTGGTACCTCCCAATGACAGTGGGGTCAAGGGACTGTTTCCACATGTGCTCAGAACATTTGGGGACAGTGAGTGGAGAGGGGAAAACGTCTAGGGAAGGCTCCTCATGAACTTAGGAAAGAAATACTGTTGGTCTACTGGTGAAGTTCTCTATTTACCTTGGTCATAGTCTTCCTCATAAGAGATCACAGGACTTCTCTCTCCTGTTCTGCAGTCATTCCTTTCTGGGAATTCTCCCAAGGAAAGTGCAACAGTTAGACATGGCTAAACTTCCTGTCTTCAGGGCAGGAAGAATGTGAACTGACATTTTCTGAAGGAACCACATCTATGCTGAAGATCCTGCAGACTGACTAGAATTTTCTGGAGATAAGGAATGTGGCAAATTATTTTGGACTATCCTCAATTACCTTGATAGCCATCTTCTCTCTCTTCGTGACTCTTGGGTAAAAGTTTTAGAATGTCTTAACTCGACAGATCACTAGTTCTCACTAACCCTAAAACTAAGAATGTTAGAAGATAGAACCTAAAGTGCACACAAGAGAGGTCCTCACTTGCTGCACCCCACTTTTCTCATGTCTCCACCAATGTGTTTGGTGAAGGATATTCTTTTGTTCCTGAGCCATGACCACTTATATTTAGCTCAGAATAAACTGTATCCTACTCCTGTTACCAAAGAGCTGTGTTTTTCAGTGATGACACAAAATCCCCCTGACCTGTAGACTCGGGGCAGGTAACACTAAAAGAAAGGCTGAAGAGCAGAAAAGTTTGGCATTGTAAAGGGTCCACGTAAGCACTTCCAATAGAATACAATTATCTTACTTACTGAATTTTAATCTTAAAATATCTGTACATTTCCCCTCCTTTCTAAGTCTCTCCCTTTTGAGTGTAGAAGTGATAGTATCATGTTAAAGCATCTCAGTGAATGGTGTTTCTTTTTCCCCATTCATTGCCTGCCTATCTATAATATCTTGTTAAAAATTAAGACATGTTCATTGCAGCTCTATCCACAATTGTAAGAAGATTGAACCAGCTAATATACCTATCAACAGAGGAAAGGATAATAAAAATGTAGTACACATACACAGTGGAATACTATTCGGCTATCATTCATGACATTATGGAATTTTCTGGAAAATGGATGGAAGTGGAAAATATAATAATAAGTGAGGCATCTCAGACACAGAAAGACAAATGCCACATGTTTTCTCTTATATGTGAATACCAGCATTAAACTCTAGACTGAAGTATTTGACTTGGAATTTCTATAACAGAAAACTAGGAAAGCAAGAGGGAGGGGAGGAAAGGTTGGGGGAAGACTTTAGAGAAAGAGATGTATAGGATATAGGAGAATATAGGATATAGGGAATGCTGGGGGAGCATACTTAGAAGTGATGAGAGGATGTGATAAAGAAATTGCTAAGGGAGTAATAGAAAAGCTCTAAGAAATGTGGAATGCAACCAGATAGGAACCCCCAACAATATTAATATGGAAAAAATAATGCAGGTATAAAAAGGGGGAGAAGAATAGACAATCCTTGTACAGAGGAGCACAGACAAAAGAAAATAGGACAAAACAACAATGAAAAAATGTCATGGGATGGTCTAACTGGAACTCAGAAGCAACTAAGCAATACTGGAAATAACGAATATGTGCTACCCCATGATAAGCTGTTGGTCAGAACAGTCTCAAAATCCCCACAACCAGGATAAACCTTTGCATTGCTTTTGGATGCCATTCAGAAGCTGACAGGGATACCTATCATTGAAGAGGCAGCACATGTAGATTACAGGACAAAAAATGATAGTCAAAACTGGTCTGAAAGCTTCCTCTTTGCTGGACAGCTTACACAGTACCAGAAAGTACTGTGAAGGCTACTGGGGGGAAAAAGCAATCAAAGGTACCATCAGTCTTAGCAATCACCATAAGGGGAGGTGAACATCAGTGTAATAGGGACACAAATATCAAGGAGACAACCAACAATTTTCTGATTAGATTTAAGGTCCACTTGTCATAAGGGAACATATTTCCATTACTGTAAACTAGAACATAAACCTATGAAAGGGGAGAACACAGGTCCCAGGAAAAGTGTAAGCTATGAATATTTATCTATGAAAACACTATATCAAATTACCCTTTAAACATCTGTTGCTATATCCAGAAATCAGAGGGCCACTAAGCAATCAAATCTGGAAACCTTCTGCAACAGGTATTTACTACAAACAAAGCATAACTAGGGAAAATGTAGGAAAAAAGTGGCTGCTGACTGCTTGGCCCTAAACAGGACTTTTAAGCTACACTCATGCCTACCCCAAGACTCAGGGAAAATCATAGGAGAAGGTTTGGTAAGATTGTAAGAGGGCAAGAGCCTGAAATGGGTCAATGTTGGGACAGACATTACGTTTTATACATGGCAGGACCATGGCATCTATGATTTCATGGCAGATGCATATACTGTCACAAGAAGTGCATGGGGACTTCCCGACCAACATCTCACTATAAAAGGGGAATAATCCCAATAAGCTTCACAACTCCTTGAGAGACTGATGAGAACTAATGCTGACAGCAAAGAAAAGGAAGAAGCTTTTCTAAGAGATAACTACTTATCTTTGATACTTTCTAGAACATGAATCATGTCAAACATATGCCTTGTCATCAAAGCCAAACCAAATAGAATAGAGTGAAAAGACTTGAAAATAGAAGGGAATTTGTAAGGGGGAAAGTGGGGGGGATGAGATTGGGGATTGTTGCAGTCAGCCTGCATGGTTGCTGATAAATGACCATCAAACGACTTAAGGGAATAAGGATTTATTCTCTCTTATGATTCCTGGTTACAGTTCTCAGTCCACCTTGACAGGAGAGCATGCACCAACACCAGGGCCGAGGGAACTGGCTGCACCATCACCACATGACAGCTGAGAGATGGACAATCCTTACTTGCCAGACCAGCATGTCTGGCCAAGTGAACAGAAGGATGCCACCTTCCTCAATCAGCTCTCGGTATTTTATTCACCTGTTCAGGGCTTAGTCCCACCCACCATAGGCTGGGCCTTCCCCATCAGCTAGACAATCTCCTGCAGGTTTGCGCTGGGCTTAACCCAACCACTAATTCTCCACAAATGTGCCCAGAGCTCAAACCCTCAATGATCAAGTTTACACCTGTGCCTAACTATGACAGGGATTAAGAGGTGAAATATCATAAATTTATTATATCCATGTATGTAACACTAAAATAAAAAATAAGACAAGGTTTCTATAAAGTAATAATAAACATTTTAAATGTATAATCTGGTGACTTGTTTTATACTTATGGAGACATGTGACCCTAAACAACAGGTTTAACTCTTTTCATCATTTAATCCTATCATCATAAAGGCAACATGTACTAGAATGAAATAAAGTCATAAAATTGTATGAGGTGAGACGCTGAAGGTGAGACTCAGATAAGTTACTAATTTTCCAAAGATCAGAAAGCAGACATGGGTAAGTTTCAAACACATGATCATATCTGACCCTGAAAAATAATTCCTTCTTCCAGTTTATAGTGCCTCTCTCAGATTAGAGGAACAGGGAATCTCTGTCAGAATAGAGGACCAGAGAGATCTCTGTCAGAATAAAGGACAAGAGATGTCTGAACTTGTGGAAATAGCTTCTACAAAACAAAAAATTGGGCCACAGCATTATTCAAAATGACTAGAAAAAATTCTTCATAAAACGATTTTTTGATTTTTTTATGTTCTCAGTATTCAAGAGAATATTATGCTCTTTTTAGGATCAGAAATTCAGTATCAGGCTCAACTGTACAGAACAGAAAACTCAGATATAATGGGTGAAACATAATATATGTTTACTTTTCTATTATACATAAATCCAAAAATTGGAAATGCAGAGATTCTATTATACATAAATCCAAAACTGGTGTGACATTTATTGCCACCAAAAATCCAGACTATATCTTCATTTTTCTGTGCTTATCCTTCACCATTTCCTTCCTTATGCTTGTCTTAACATCACAATAAGGCTGCTACAGTTCCAGGCATCAAGTTGCCTTGGCAGGTGCAAGAATACAAGACACGAAAGCAAAAGAATATCTACCTAATAGTTGAGTCAATGCCTTTTAAGTAGTGTTCCCAAAGGCTGCACAAAAAAATAAATTTCACGGGCTGGAGAGGTAGCTCAGGGGTTAAGCCTCTGCCTTGCAGGCGGAAGGTCTCGAATTTGGATCCCAGATCCCACGTATAGACGCCAGGCGGAAGCAGGGGCCGCCTGCGCTTCTGGTTCTGGTAGGGCGGAGCCTGTGAATCCCAGGGCAGAAGGAGGTGGAGGCGTCCATGGTGGTTCGCGAATTCGTCCGTGGTTCTACACAGACACACACATACACACACACACAGACACGCACGCACATATACACACAGTTGAATAAATAATAATAATAATAAATGTTTCCATTTAAAAAAAAAGAAAAAAATAAATTTCACTTTTCCTACCCTAGGTCACTTGCATCCACAATGGATACCTACACATTTAATATTTTGACAGCATTTGGATGCACTCTTAAAAAGGAAGATTAGAGATTGACTACACAATTAACTACATTTCATGGATCTATGTAAGTAGTTAGCAGTAATATAAACCTAGAAAACTGTGAGTAGAAAATAAACAGCTCTGCTCAAAACAAGAGCACATTACTCTAAAAGCTGCTATCAGAATATGATAGTCTTTCTAAATTGACCTTGCAAAAATAATTCCTATTATTTTAAAACAGAAAAGAAGAAGAAAGAACAATGTAAGAGTCTGTTTGTCATTTCTATTGGATTTTATTTGGTTGATTTTGCTTTTTTGTTGATTGGGTGGTTTTAAGGAAAAGAAAAATGACAAATCAGGTGATGTCATTTGATAAACATGTGTTGAGTATCCACAATGCAGGAATTATTCAGGGTAATGGGGAACAAACACAAACAAAACGTGTTCTTTTATATCATAAAGCTGGTCAACAGGAAGCAAAGAAGGTCTGAAAAGCAAAAAACTAAAACAAATCCACATAGCAGAGAGCAACAACGTAGTCAATTTATGGGTTGTAGAAGGAGACATGGTACACTCTCTCCTGTCAGAGCTGTGCAACAGTTGGTACAAAGCTCTAGAGAGAGACACAATTTAGGAGTCAGAAAGAACAGGGAGAGGGATGGGGGGGTCAGTCAGTCATCACAGGTAGGAGATGGAGTTAGAGGGGCTTATGGGAGCTGATGTGTAGTGCCTTGTAAATAAGAAGTAGATATTTTATTCTCAATTTTTTGGGAAACTTTGATCATCAGCATGATGTGCAATTAACTTAAGAACAGATTTCTGGGTGAACAGTGGATGGAGGCAGCAGAGAAGGAAGCAGAGGCAGCCAGGAGTTCGCTGCCACAGAGCAGATGAGGGTGACTGAGAAGAAAGTTTGGTGGAAGTCAAAATAAACTGACAGACTCTGGATCCAGGAATGGGAAGCAATGAAGAGATCCATCCACTGACCGGAAGGATGGACTGAGAATTTGGTCATGGCTGCGGAAGACACAACGATAGCAAGTCTCAGCCTGCCTGCCAGGAGACTGCAGATAGATGGAATGAAGCCTGTAGGAGCCACTCTGTGAATGGTAAACTAACTTTACATTTGCTTTCAACTTGAGGTTTGTGCTACACTTCCCCAATGTCTGGCATGACATTGGACCATCATAAGTGTGAAGACACTGGGGCCGGAGCTGTGGATTGGGTATGACTTGGCATCCAGATGGCATTTGAAATGATGGAGTCATTCAGGATATACAGAGATTCCATAGAAGAGATCAGACAAGAGCCCTGGGAGATCTGAGATTTAGAGTTACAACAAAACAGAGGGGCAAGATAGCAAAGAGGGTTGAAAACGGCTGTCTAGTAAGTTCAGAGGCCAATGGAAAATGTTTCACAAGTTGGAAGTGGGTAAATAAGTCAAGAGCTCAAAAAGATCAAGTAACTAGAAAACTAGAGAGTCACCTTGGAAAGCCCATGTTAGACACAGAGAGCACGGTTGTTTTTATTTTCCCATATTTAATTCGACCTGAGGGAAATACTGTTCTGGAATGAAAATCGCTGATATTCCTGAGGAAACCAGACAATCCAGACAAACACAGACCAGCTCCTTTTCTCAAGTTCGATCTGTGAACTCTGCTGCCAACTCCAGAGCTGTGAGTCAGTATAACCTCTCCAAGGTTTGGTTCCACTCTTTAAAATTCTTACACTCCATGCACACAGATGCCCAATGACACACCAAAAGATGTCTGTTGAAGGTTCATTTAAGTGGTTTCTGCTCTCTTCTGCACTTTATACAGAAGAAAGAGACATAGTTATGCTTTTAAGTCTAATTATTATCAAGCAGAGTGAATTACTTCCGCTCAAAGCTGTAAAAAAATATAATTTGTAGGGTTTTGAAAAAAAAATCTCCATAGATAAGGTTGGATCGTATGCTCAAGTCATGTCTCATACCCTTACTTAAAAAAACCAAAATTTTGAAGACAGAGCCCTGTGAAATGTCCAAAATGATGAAATGAAGTAGAAATCCTTAGGCTGCTAAAAGTTATTGTGATTAGAGGAAGAGGAGGCTGGGGAAAGGGGGTGTCTTCTGTTAGGGCAGGTCAGCAGTGACTGGTCTGCCTTTGGGCCTGAGTATAAGACATCTGAAATGGGAAAGTGAGGGATCGTGTGCCTCTCCTCTAGCCAGTCCCTCCAATCAGCAAGAAGGAAGCTCAGAAGTAGAGGACATGCCTATAACTTGTCAGTAACTGTGCAAGCATAAGGTGCAATCCGAGTTGTTTCAGAATCTAAATGACAAGGGGCAGAGCTATGGTGTCAACTACAGTGTGACAGATGCACACAGTTGAATGTGTGTATGGAGAATGTAAAATGCCTCAGACTTTCTGAGAGGTACAATGTTACTCCTACTGCTATCAGATTTCATTTGAATATTTGTTAACTTTATTATCATCCCTGTAGATTAAACGAAACACAGTGCTATATAGCACCTGGAGATTCTCAGAATGCTGAAATACACCAGGAGACTCTCCCAGAAGCAGCAGATCCACATCGTCATAGAAGCGCCTGCGATACAGGTAAGCTCTTTCTTTATGAACTCTACACTCAGAGGAAGCTACAGCAAGAGATGAGAGGTAAGAGGATGCTCCATAGGTACTTCTGAAACATTGTGGACATTCTCTGGAATAATCCAGGGGATGCATGAAGGTGGTCTAGAAGGCAGAGATACTATATCTCTGCAACTTAGGCAATTAGTTATAGAATGAGCATGTGTTGGGTGACCCTACTTTCAACTTCAGGCTAATGAGCTCTGAGGACTTTTGGCTTACACTAACACCAAGCCACTGGCGTTTTTATATACAATTCTATGTTTATTTTCTTCTTATTAATGGCATTAAGTTATTTAAACAGTGCAATTGTATTTAAAGAGTTATTTAGTAAAGACACGCCACAAATAGACAGTTTCACTGATATTAATCATGCAAGTGCAGTGAAGCAAACCCACATTCAAGTTAAGTTACATGGGTGAGAATGTTCCATTCTTGTGACATTTTCCAGGCCAATAGACTTGAAATTATGCCATTCCAAAATAATTCTGGGGTGGGAAGCTCTGTAGGATAATACAGCCATAGTTAACTAGAATTACAAAGCAAAGCTGGGCGAGAGAGCTGTAATATTGCTGGCATAAAAATAGGTGCTGCCATGTAGCGAGGCAGTTGACTAACAGGCTTGCAGAGGGAGGGCCAGGGGGCATCCTGGTAACCCTGAGGAGGTTGGCCTGCAGCGGCAGGTGCTGGGCTGTCATGAAAGCCAGAAGCCTCAGGAGCAGAAAAAAGAAGGCAAGCCAGAGCTGCTTTGGGGGGATGAAGGGGTGGGGAGGCCCAGTCACTGGAGAAGAATGGCACTCCAGAAAGGGACTGAGATTGGACATATGCAAATGAAATGGCCTGAGCAACACCTCGACTGAACACAGCAATGATAAGCAGAAAGACAAAGGGCTCAATGCAAGGTCACCAGGCTCACATGGGTACTCTCCAAAAGACCCTGAAATGGAGACCATCTGCATAAAGGGTAATCCCAGGTAGTGCAAAAACAATGACTAGTCTCAAAGCAAGACAAGCTGTTGTTAGCAGGGTTACCTCTCTGGATTAAAGAACTGACCTTTGGGGGGATCCTTCATAGCCAGGCTCATTAAAGCAGCACCAGTCAAAGACAGGTGCCATCCTGATTTGCTTCTCAGACTTTAATATTCAAGACAAGTGTAGAGTTAGTATTAATATTAACTTGACGCCTGGCAATCTGCGCTCCCCTGAGAGGGACTCTTCAGATTAAGGCCGGCCTCCAGGTGTGCCTGTGGGGGATTGTCTTGACTGCATTCTTGATATGAAAAGAACCAGCCATGGTAGGCGGAACCATGCTTTAAAAAAGAGATCTAGAACTGTATGAAGGTATGAAAGTAGGTGCTGCCAAGGAGTGAAGCAGTTGAGCGCAAGCAAGAGGGCAGCCTGCTCTCCGCTCTTGCTGTGATGCGTGGTGTCGGCAGTTCGCCTGCATGGTTGCTGATAAATGACCATCAAATGGCTTAAGGGAACAAGGGTTTATTTTCTTACGATAGTCTGGTTACAGTTCTTAGTCCAGCTTGACGGGAGAGCATGCACCAGCACCAGGGCCAAGGGAACTGGCCACACCATCTCTACATAATGGCTGAGAAAAGGACTATCCTTACCTGCCAGACCAGCATGTCTGGCCAAGTGTGCACAAGGATGCCGGCTCTCTCAACCAGCTCTGTGATTTATTCCAGGGCCTAGTCCCAACCACCATGGGCTGGGTCTTCCCCATCAGCTAGACAATCTCCTGCAGGTTTGCCCTGGGCTTAACCACTAATTCTCCACAAATGTGCCCAGAGCTCAAACCCTCAACTGTCAAGGTGACACCTGTGCCTAACTATGGCATGTGGTAACCATCTTCTTTCAGCTCCTGCTGCTGTAACTTGCCCACAATGATAGATTGTAACCTGGAATGGTGAGCCTTTAAGCTTTTCCTCCCCAAGTTGCTTGATATATAAAGAAACTAAACATGTCTGCAAGCCTGGCTGCTGCAGGCATGGGAGGAACAAAAGCCCTCCAGCCCCAGTACTGCCCTGCCATCACCCACACCCCCATAGCCTGCCCTTGCTAGCAGAAATCTGCTAACCCAAGCTCTCAGGGGACCTCAGAAGGTGCACTGTAAAGATGCACAAGGCTGTCACAATGTGCTGCAACATGCAAGGCGAATGAAGACAAAAGAGTCACCAAAAAGACCAAAAGGTTCAAAAGCTAAGTATATGCATTTCCCAAGACAATGCGCAGTGGTAAAAGGGCAAGTTACTGTTTCTTGATTGCTAATATTAGTTTTGATATAAAGATTGCAAAGTGAGAGACTTTTTTCAGAATATTATATATTCTAAGAAAATGGGAGCTGAATTTAATGAAAAAAAGCATAGCTTATTGTAAAATCAATTCACTTTGTATTTTTATTTAATAAATAAATTTTATAACAGGCAAACTAATTTCGAGTGTTGGTCTAATGAATAAATAATAAATAAATAAAATAAAATACTTTAAACTAGTGAATACTTTTATAAATTAATTGAATAACATCAAAATTTGGAAAATACAAATATGAAGCAGTACTTAAAGGGATATTAATAGTATTAAATGTCAGATTAATAAAGAACAATATCTAAAGCCAGGAATTTTTCTTCCATCTATTAAGATTCTATAAAAAAGAGAACAAATTAATTCTGTAGGCAGACAGGGGAAATAGTACAGGTTTGACCAAAATTCAATGAAACTGACAATAAAAAAATGTGTGTGTATATATATATATATATATGTAGTGAGGGAGATAAACTAGCTCTAAAATTGATAAATATCTGGCCAGAAACAAAGAATACAAGATAAAAATATCAAATCACCCCACAGACATTGAAATCATGAGTAAACTCTACAAAAACATTAGGCACATAAATTTGATTACTTGGAAGAAATCTACATGAAAGATACAAACTGTAAAACTCATTAAAGAAAAAATACCAGCTGATATATCTATTGAAGATGTTATATAAGTAGCCAGATTATCTTTTTTTTTACTTTATTTATTCATTCATTTAGACCGAGAGAGAGAGAGAGAGAGAGAGAGAGAGAGAGAGAGAGAGAGAGTATGTGTGTACCAGAGGCCACATGTGTTCCTGTGGAGGACCAAGGGTGATTTCAGGAAGCATCCTGGATTGCTTCTACCTTCCTCTTGCTTCACTCTAGGATTTTCCAGGCTCCTCTCACCAGGGTCAGAAGTGTAGGTCGCCTGACTTTTTATGTGGGACCTGGGTTCTGAACTTAGGAACTCCTGCTTGGGAAGTAGAGTCTTAACCCCTGAGCCATCCCAGTTGCCAGATTTTCTAATAAAGAAAACTTCAGGTTCAAACAATTTCACTATCAAATTCTACCTTAATGAGTACCAAACTACTTTTGAAAAATTCTAATACTGTGTTTTCTTTCAGAAGAATTGAAGGTGAATTAAAAAAAAATCTTCCTAATCTGTAAAGACAGGATTAACTCAACTAAACCTCGACAAAGATCTATCAGCAATGAATTACTGCCAAGCACTGGCACACAGAACCTTCTAGTCATAAATCCAATGTAACCACAAACACAGGGCAACCAAGTCAACCCGCAGGTGACCTGTGCAAAGGTGAACTCAGCAACATGGCACCACGAACCAGGGAGGAATTCAGCTAGTTCTACCCTCCATAGAGAGCTCACTGATGGTCAAAACTGGCCAGACAAAATGGTCCCCATACTGCCTATACGGCAGCAGATACCAAACACACCTAAGAATCCCCTTTTGGTCTCAGTATGACACATACACAAGAAGGAACCCTGGGTTAAGAGGACAATTTGTCAGGAAAAAGCAGGGCTCTGGAGGGAGGAAAAGTGGGAGTAATGTAGGAAGGGAAAATAATAATAAAAATTACACTGTAATTATAAATAATTTAAATAAGAAATAGGATGAAAGTACCATGTCCTTGAACATGAGAGAGTAAAATATTGAAGTGAAAATAATGTGTACTTGAACACAGGTATTATTTTCTCCCATAATATAATTATCTCTCTGGGGGAATGGCTAATTGGAATTCTTTCCCAGAAGAGACACTTTGCCTGGGACCCTGTATGTCAGTCAGAGACCCCAGCTGACTTTTATTTCGGGACTTCCCCAGTTGCCTTCTGCTGGACGATGTAAAGATCTGATCTGACATTCTACTGACTATCTTACTCTTGTATTCCTGCTTGCTATTCACGTACTAACCTCATTAAAAAAAAAACTGCAAAGCGACGTGGTCATTTTTTATATTAAATGAAGAACAAAAATATCCAGCCAAGAGTTTAGGCTAATGGTAAACAATGCTGTTTCATTCTTTATCACAATATTTTAGCCTCTTGCTCACTCAGGCAGTAATCAGGACCACCATGGCTACGCTCTAGCGTCTAAGGAGAAGATTCTTTATCTTCAGAACCAGCATGACACAGGAAGAGTCACGAACTTTCGTTTTCTGAATTTCGGTACTCTCTTGCCATCAAGTGAAGGGATCTAGAATGTGAGGGAGAGAGCCATGTGGAGAGCATTCACCTTCCACCTAGAGACCTCGTGGGTCTCCGGGAACCTCTCTGGATGACAGGCACATACCCAGGAAGCTCCTCTTCCCAAGAGAATGCAGACTAACTGGAGAACATGGTGCATTAATGAAACCTTGTTGGCAGCAGATGAGTCAGACTTTTATCCACTTCTAAGACCACTTTCAAAACACCTCTCAGGCTTTAGATATGTTTCTATAACTGAGAAAAATGTAGATTCTATTTTGGGGGATAGCTTTGATACAGTTTCAAGTTTATACAATTTATAACAAAAAAGGTCCCAAATACTATCTATCTACATTCAGTTATACACACATACTGAGACGGTTATAAAGTTAACAAATTTCATGGTCCCCAACAAACACTCATGAATTAATCCTGTACTAACATCCATCAATGGAGACTCCATGGAATCAGTTACAATTGTGAAGTGGTGAATTTTCAATTCTATCCTATAATATGTACTGTTGGATATTTTACTATAAAGAAGAGCTGTTCTTTTCCATTTTTCTTTAAGATTTACTGACTATCATTCATTTGTCTCATTACTGACTCTTCTGACATTAAAATCAGGATGGAGGTTTTTTTAAAGATATTTTTAGGTACACCAAGTAGATTGCTTTGGGAGTCTTCAAAATATTTTGAGGCCAAAGTTGCTTCCTTCTGTTTGTACAGAAGCACTAACGAATCTTTTGCCGTTTAGAAAGCCCTGTCCAGACACATTACTCTTTCATAGTGCAAAATCTCTGTTTCGCGCCCTATCCAGGGCAGCAGTTAATTACATGAGGAGATAGATGCTGAGCAGCCTGAAGGCTCAGCCAGGCCGAGCACCACTCAAGAAGCAGGTAGTGAGTGGAGACAAATGCTACTTGACAAGGCAGTGCATCCAAACACCTAGGGTTAGAAAAACACACAAGCCACTCTGCATTCCCAAGCAGAGGCAGAAGGACATCAAGCAGATCGCTTGTGACAGAAATCATATCACAGCCATACAGCCAGACAAAGTCCGTGTGAGTGCAATGATACACTTTCTGTTTCCCATCTCCCCCATTCACGGAAAGCAAGTCTATCAAAGGTACATTGAGGGTGACAGCTCAATGTAAGGTGTTTAGCGGGATTCACTAAGCCTGGTTTCCCTTCAGAGATATTAGAGGATCAGCCACAGTTCATTGGCTATCCTTCCTGATTCTGATGACTTTTACCACCCTACACATGGCAACATAAGCCTCTATGCCCAAGGAGTATTGTGTCCATATAGAAAATAAAAGACTTTATGGATAGCTTCAGTTTCACGGGGAAAAAAATTTGAAAATTAGACTTTCCCAAAACTTATTAAACAATGCTTAGCTAAAATATTCACTTCCTGAATGTATTTTCATGTGAGAATGTTATTTTCAGAAGCCACCTATGACTTACTTTCAACCACTGATAAGCACAGAAATGACATAAAATATCAATGCCTTCTCAAATAGTGTTGTTGAGAGAAGAAAGAATATTGTTATCTAATCCAGAAATAATTATGAAGGTCATTCACTCATTGACTGTCAGTATGAATTTAGGTAGTTTTATTTCAAAGTAGAATAAAATTATTCTAATATATTTGAATGCTGTACTTCACTGGGTTTGCAGAGGCACTGGGTTTGACAAAATAAATCTTCAGAAGTCAAGACAGAAGTCCAGTCCAGTCTACTGTGTGCCTAACTGTGAGGAGAAAGAGAAGCACGGAGGGGCAAGAGAGGAGAAGGGAGAAGAGTAAGAGGTGGAGGAGGACCACCACCTCTCGGGCATCAAGGAGCTGCATTTCTGACCAGAAAGCACATGATTCTCTGCAGGTTGAGAAAAGTCAATGACTTATGGGCAATAACTAGCAAAAAAACTGCTCAAGCTGTGCTAGTTTTTGCTTGCTTTTTAAGAGTACTGACCCAATTGTTCTCTCATTCATTCTTCTCATCTCTGCAATTTCTTCCTCTATGTCTCAATCTAAGTAGCACAAAGACAATAACTGGAAGCCCGGAGAAACCAGGATTAGGAGAAACACAGAGTGTACGTCATAAAGAAATACAGAGGAACACTGTGAATTCAGGGAGTCTCAGGGAGACTCTTCCTGCCCAGGAAGAGATGATGCTGTGACCGACATCCAAGCCTGGCCATGAAGAGAAGGAGTAGCTAGAGAGACAAAGGGAGGAAAAATTTCTCAAGTGAAAAGCTTCATAGAGGAGGCCGGTGAGCATTGTGCTGTGTCTAAAGGACTGAGTGAAGGGCGGAGAGCTGCACCGGGCTGGGCGGTAGCACATGACCGGCTGGGTTAAGCGATATGGCACCATTCACAGACGTTAGACCGAGAAGGAAGAGGACAAGACCCATGCTTTAGAAAAGCAATCGTGTGGAAAATATGTTAAGACCAGGGGAAGGGACACCGATAATGAAACAGGAAAAAGTTTCAAGCAGATGGATTTGACCTTCCTACAAATTGGCTTTCCTAGGTGAGGAAGACAAGGGAAGATGGCTAGGTTCCCGCTCAGTCAACAAATGCCTGGACACGTTATAATGTCCAGAGAGGGAACTCTTGGATGAATAATAGAACCCGTTTTTGAGATATCAAAGTTTGGATTCATAGGGAGAGCTAAAAGGAAATGTCCATTTGCTAATTGAATAAGCAGATTTCTTCCAGATTTTTGAAGGAGATAATGTTTTGTAAAGTATTTTATTGCCAAACAATGCACAAACTCTATCGACTGTTGGGCGATTTATGTTCAGAACATTAAATTTCACTACACTCTAAGAAACTCATTTAGAATGTCTGAATACGGGCTGGAGAAATGGCTCAGGGGTTAAGACTCTGTCATGCAAGCAGAAGGTTCTGAGTTCGGAATCCCAGGTCCCATGTAAAAAGGCCAAGCATAAATGGCAGCTGCCTGCACTTCTGGCCCTGGTGGACAGAGTCTGGGAAATCCCAGAGGAAAGCAATAAGGACCTAGAAGCAATCCAGGCTAATTCTGGAAGTCACCCTTGGTCCTCCACAGGAACACACAGGGCTCTTTCTCTCTCTCTCTCTCTCTCTCTCTCTCTCTCTCTCTCTCTCTCTCTCTCTCACACACACACACACACACACACACACACACACACACATTAAAAGAAATTTTTTAAAAAAGAATGTCTGAATAGAAAGGCAGATTTGCTAGTTCACACTTCAGTGGAATGCAGGTAGCAGAGGCTGGCAGGATGTTAGGTTATGATGGCTAAGAGTACAGGTAATGCCAGCTGCCAGGGTTAAGATTCCACCATCACCTCTCAGTAGCATGTAAGCATGTACCTCAGTTTCTCTATCTGTGAAGTACACTAAAAAATAGGGGCTGGAGAGATGGCTCAGTGGGAAAAGCACTGCCATGTAGGCATGAGGATTTGAAGTGGGGACCCCAACACCCACATTAAAAAGTTGGCCATGGAAGTACACTTCTATAACCCCAACACTGGGAAGAAGGCGGAGCCCAGAGCTCACTAACCAGTCACCATAGCCAATCAATAAGATCTGGGTTCAGTGAGTGATCCTGTCTCAAAAAAAAGATGGACAATGAAGATGGCATTCACTTTTAGCATCCACAGGCACATATCTGCAAGAACATGTGCACATATTCACAAGCATATGTATCATACATGTACACATTCAAAATAACAAGGTATTATGTAATTTATAAAGTCTAATAGAAATAAGATGTGCTTGGCTCTTGTCAGTAATTATTAGCATACTTGAATGGATACCATTTCATTCTCCCTGTATTTATCATGCATAAATCATGAATTTTAAAGCAAATTCAAGGATTTTGGCATGTGCATGTAATCCCGGCATCCATTTGGCTGAAGCAGGCAGATCATGAATTCAAGGTTTGTTTGAGCTACAGAGCAAAACCCTGTCTGAGAGAGAGAGAGAGAGAGAGAGAGAGAGAGAGAAGATACTAAAAGATTATCTTAGTGATCTAGCATTTCTCTTAGTGCATCAGAAGGTATATTATCTTCAACATAATTAAAAATTCAAAAACTTGATCTGCTATTTCTATTTTTCATACACACACACATATACATATATCCTTTATTTTTATCATGATGTAAAGCATGATGTAAATCCTCTAGAAGGTCAACTTCTTTTTTTTTTTAGGTATATGAAATAAATTTATTAGTTATTGAAAACTAGTAATAACATATTAACTTAAAGAGCAGTGGACATTTCAAATAGATATTATAATGTAAGCAATTGCACAAGATCAAAGTCAGACTAAAGATATGCTTGAAAAAAATATTGCAGGTCAGTAATTCTGTGAACTGTTACGCAAAAATCTCCTTAGCAACATCTTTGTGAATTGAATTCAGTAAAACATATAAAAAACTCATGTGCTATAGGCTTTTTCTACAGAATTTAAAGATGGCTTTATGTATGCCGATCATAAATGTGACATACCACAATCAGAATGAAGGATAAATTTCACATGATAGTTTAAATAAAAACAGGAAAATTCAACACTTTCATGTTTAAAATCTGTTAACTATTAGTAATGTGTCATTTAGGTACATATGTTAACTTGACAACTGAGGGCTGAGCCTTTATGTACATTTGCAAATTATTAGTTAATACAAATCAGTGAGAAACCAATGGAAGATTGTGTAGCTGATAAGGTAAGACCCATCTCACAGGTTGTAGGCAGGTGGGTAAGAAGGAGAGAATAGGTTCAGTATTTTGACATACTTTTTTTTGTTGTTGTTCTTTTTTTTTTCTTTTTTCTTTTTTTTTATTAAAAATTTAATTATACATTTTAAAATTTTTTACCAGTTCCCTCCCTCCCCCCCTCCTCCCCCCGAACCCCCTCCTCCCCCTCCCCTTCCCCCAGTGCCTCCCCCGCAATTCCCAGAGAGTCCTTTATTGTGTACGCCTAACTCTCCTCTGGGTCCTCCTCTCCGATGACATGTAAGGACCCAGTGGCATTTCCATAAGCCCTTTCTCTTGTTCCCCTTAAGCAAAGATCACTACTATGGTTGTCAATCCCTTGCCTCCAGGGGTCTCGGTGCCCTTAACAGATGCTAGACTTTATGAGGGCAACAGTGCACTGGACATTGTGCAGGGCATGCAAAGTCCCATTATGATTGCTTTGGCCCCAACTATTGTTGAGAATCTTGCAAATCGTTGCTCCTCCCATCCTTTTGCTCTTACAATCTTACCGCCCCCTCTTCCGCAAATGTCCCGGAGCTCCAGGATGGGGAGAGATTAGGCTGGCCTAGTTCTATGTGATTGATATAGAGTCTCTGAAATTCTGGATTGTGGTTTGTTGATTTTCTTTTGCAGTTTTGCTGCTCCTGCAATTCCCTTCACTCCATTCTGCTGGGCACTGTATGTCACCCCCTGGCCAGAGACAAAAAGCTGTTAAACTGGAGTCTTGTTGTAATAGCACATTCAAGGGTAGATGTAATAAGAGTAGGAAACCTCACTGAGGGAGGGGTCCATCACCCATTTGCAAAATGATTACTTTTTATCTGCTAGACTATATGCCCTCCCCTTCTGGTGAGATCAGGAAAGAACGTCTGTGAACTTAACCAGGTTTCTCATTACTTACTTGCAGACCTTGATGGAGGCCTATTTTCTCTGCTGTAACATGGTCCCCTCTCTCCTTGTTTCTGGTGTGGCCCTCCTAACCCATCTCTCTTGTTCATAATCCTTGCAATTACTGTGTTACATAGGTTTACTTTTGAGTGTCTCAATGTGGGCTGGGTGAGTTTGGTACTAGGAGCCACCTATTAGGGAGTACATACGGCGCTTAATTTTCTGGGTTTGGGATACTTCACTTAATATAATTGTTTCTAATGACATCCATTTCCCAGCAAATTCCAGTAATTCATCATTTTTGATGGCTGAGTAGTACTCCATTGTATAGATGTACCACTGTTTCCTTATCCACTCGTCAACTGTTGGACATTTAGGTTGATTCCATGACTTTGCTATTGTAAACAGTGCTGCTATGAACATGGTCGAGCTTGTGCTATTGAGGCGAACCTCTGCTGCATGGGGGGTTATTCCCAAAAGTGGGATAGCAGGGTTATATGGCATTTCAATCTTTAATTTCTTTAAGAATCTCCAGACGGCTCGCCAGAGTGACTGTACGAGCCTGCATTCCCACCAACAATGTAGGAGAGTTCCCCTCTCTCCACATCCTCTCCAGCATTTGTCGTTGTTTGTATTGTGGATTTTTGCCATCCTGACCGGGGTGAGATGATATCTCAGGGAAGTTTTGATTTGCATTTCCCTGATGGCGAAGGAAGTGGAGCATTTTTTAAGATAATTGTTAGACATTTTAATTTCATCCCTGGTAAAGTTTCCTTGAAGTTCCAGGGCCCATTTTTTAATTGGGCCAGTGTTTTCCTTGGAGTTTAGTTTTCTAAGTTCTTTGTGCACTCTGGACAGTAGAGCTCTGTCAGATATGTGGTTAGTGAAGATTTTCTCCCATTCTGTGGGTTGCCTTTGAGCTCGTGTGACAATCTCTTTATCTGAACAGAAGTTCTTTAATTTCACAAGATCCCAACTGTTGAGAGTTGGTAGCAGTGACTGTGCCATTGGATGTCTGTTTAGGAAGTGTTGGCCTAGCCCAATCAGCTCGAGGGAGTTCCCTATCCTTTCAACTATGGTTTTTATAGTCTCTGGCCTGATATCAAGGTCCTTGATCCATTTGGAATTAAGTCTTGTACATGGTGACAAGTACAGGTCCAGCTTTAATCTTCTGCATGTGGAGATCCAGTTTTGCCAGCACCATTTGTTGAAGATGCTGTTCTTTTTCTATTGGATTCTTTGGGCCCCTTTGTCAAAGACCAAATGGCTGTAACTTTGTGGGCTTATATCTGGGTCTTCAATCCTTATCCATTGATCTGTGTGTCTATTTTGGAGCCAGTACCAGGCTGTCTTTATAACTATGGATTTGTAGTATAGACTTAGGTTTGGTATGGTAATACCTCCAGCTGTGTTTTTGTTACTCAGGATTGTTTTTGCTATCCTGGGTCTTTTGTGCCTCCATATGAACTTTGAGATTGTTTGGTCAACTTCTTTGAAGAATTGCTTTGGGATTTTGATTGGTATAGCATTGAATCTGTATATTGCCTTTGGTAGGATGGTCATTTTTACAATGTTGATTCTGCCAATCCAGGAACAAGGGAGGTCTTTCCACCTTCTGGTGTCTTCTGCAATTTCTTTCTTTAGGGTTTTAAAGTTTTCATTGTAAAGGTCTTTTACCTCCTTAGTTAGGTTTATACCAAGGTATTTCATTTTTTTAGGGGTTATAGTAAATGGTATGGTTTCTCTCAAGGCTTTTTCACTTCTTTCATTCTGGGCATATAGGAAGGCCTCTGATTTTTGCACATTTATTTTGTATCCTGCCACCCTGCTGAACTTCTCAATTAGTTCCAGGAGCTTCCTGGTGGAGTTTTTGGGATCCCTCAGGTATAAGATCATGTCATCTGCAAACAGGGATAGCTTGACTAGAAGGTCAACTTCTTATTGGACATATTCTTCCATCTATTCAAAAAATAGTCCATCAAGCCAGCATCAGTTTTTCAGTATTGCACCACCAACAATCAATAGGTTCCTCAACACAACAGTAGTGCCAACACAACACAACTCTATTAATGACCCAAAACTTCTATGTTGTTACCTAAATTATTCTCTGCCTTCTCTGTTTCTTTCTCAAGGGCCTAAGAAATGCTGCAGTAAAAGACAAAATTCTTTTTTTTTTTAATTTCCACTCATACAAACTTAACAGGTACACCGGTCCCACCCTCCCTCCAACCCCCTATCCCCCTGTGCCCCTGTCTCCTCCCCCTTTCCTCCCCATCCCCCAGTGCCTCCCCCTTCCATCCCCGAGCATCCTTTAATGTGCATACCAAACTCTCCTCTGGGTCCTCCTCTCCGATGAGGTGCAAGGACCTAGTGGCATTTCCCAGAACCCTTTCCTGTGTTCCCGTTAAGCATAGCAACACTTCTGTGGCTGTCAATCCCTTGCCTCCAAGGATCCTAGTACCATTAGCAAATGCTAGACTTTGTGAGGTCAATGGTGTGTTGGACATTGCGCAGGGCATGTAAAGTCCAAATATGATTGCTTCGGCCCTAACTTGTGTAGAGTATCTTGCATATCATTGCTCCTCCCATCCTTGTGCTCTTACAATCTTACCACCCCCTCTTCCGCAAATTTCCCTGAGCTTCAGGATGGGGAGAGATTAGGCTGGCCTAGTTCCAGGTGATTGATATAGAGTCTCTGATGTTCTGGATTATGGTTTGTTGATTTTTTTTTCAGTTTTGCTGCTCCTGCAATGCCCTTGGCTCCACCCTGATGGGTATTGGATGTCACCCCCTGGCCAGAGATAAAAACCTATTAAATTAGAGTCTTGTTACGAGTATACTCAAAGCTAGATGTAATAAAAGTAGGAAACCGCGGTGAGGGAGGGGTCAATCACCCATCTGCGAAATGGTTATTTTCTATCTGGCAGTTTATATGCCCTCCCCTTCTGGTAATAACATACCCCATCAGTTGTAAATGATCAGGAAGGAAAGTCTGTGAACTTAACCAGATGTCTCATTACTAATTTGCAGTCCTTGCTGGTGGCCTATTTTCTCTGCTGTAACATGGTTCCCTCTCTCCTTGTTACTGGTGTGGCCCTCCTTCCCCATCCCTCCTGCTCATAATCTTAGCAATTACTGTAGTTATAACAGAGATTTATCTCTGAGTGTCTCTAAGTGGGTTTTGTACTAGGAGGCACCTATTAGGGAGTACATATGGCGCTTAATTTTCTGTGTCTGGGATACTTCACTCAATATAATTGTTTCTAATCCCATCCATTTCCCAGAAAATTCCATTAATTTTTGATGGCTGAGTAATACTCCATTGTATAGATGTACCACATTTTCCTTATCCACTCAAAAAGACAGAATTCTATCTACCTAGCACACCACCAATTTCAATAAAGTTCATGCCATGCTAAGCAATTCTTCAGTCATCTAGATTCATTCCAATTCAAAACAATTTGCCAAAATATATTATATGGAAGAAGCTCTGCTGGCAACTAAGGTTAAAATAGCAAAACTGATCCCACAGTTATAGTTTGCATCATAGGCTCAAGTTTCAAGTGCTCCTTATCCTGACTTAGTGAGGGTTATTTAGAATCACAGAACCTTTAGGAAGTGGGGCCTACAGGCAATGTCACTAAAGATAAGCCTTTGAAGGTTGTTAGTCCACTCCCTAGATCTAGTCAATCGCTACTTCTTGGTCCAGGCCACAGGAAATTGTCTTTGATTCCCACCACAAACAGAGCTTCTTCTAATACTATGTGTCCCATGCTATGAAGGACTGAGATCTTTTGGAAATCACAAGACAGAATAGACCTTGCCTCCCTTAAGTTGCTTCTACCAGGTATTTTTTCACTGTAGAAAGAAAAGCAACTTCCTTCCAAAGAGTTTACAATCTACCAAGGGAACAAAATACAAATCTCTAAGTGGAGGAAATGTTACAGGGTCCACCACAATAACTCCTTTCTTTCAGATCATCCCCTCAATTTCTATTCTTTTACCTTTCCTTTCAATCTCTTTCACTTTTTCTACTTTGGTCTCCTGTTACTATTAATGTATCTACTTCCTATGGTTCCTACTTGACCAAAAACTTCAACATGTTGTCCCAAGTTCTACCTATGAAAAGAAATCCATGAGGCTCTTGTCCACTATTTTCTCTAGAAAAAAATGTCTTTTCTCCATTTATAAATCTTCTAGTATTTATATTTCAATCCCATATATACAATCCTTTTTTCACTCACATCCTCAGACATCAAGAAGTAGATCATCTTCTTGCTTTCTGCCCTGGACCCGGACCAGGGCGGACTCCCTGCTCCTCAGGTAAGGCCTCTAGGCCACGCCCCAAGACCCAGGTCATCTGCACACCTGACTAGCCATTCTGCCTTTCTGCTCCAGATGGACCCCAGTGGATTCCCTGCTGCTCAGAATTCAACAAGCAAAGGGCTAGGGAACCAACACCCTTCATCCTGAGGTCTTCTAAAATCATCCCATCATATGGGAGAGAATCTTCACATCCAGCTCTAAGATAAGTAAACCTTTTTTTTACCATCTTGTTCCTCTCAATTGTTTAGTTTAACATTTCCATATAGCCACCCCCAAACCCATACAACTTCAGGGACTATACCATTCACTTTCACATCACCAAGGAAGTAAACCTAAAAACTCTACTATCATACTAATCTTCAATCCGTGTCTACTAAACCCACCTTAATTGATGTACTAACAGTCCAATAGCCTAATGTAGGAAATAACACCAATATCAGACAGGCATACCCAACTCCAAGGCAAACACTACCAATAACTGCTCAAGTGTAGCAATACTGTCTAATTCAGTTCAGCCAAAACCACACAAAACCAAAAAGAAGGACATAAGAGATAAAACAAAAATGTCCAGGTCACAGTGCAAATCCATGAGAAGAAGTACATCATCTTCTTGTAATTATAAATACAGATTATCACTTGTTTCTTGGAGCCCCCATTATCTTTAGTCATCTGGCAATGCAACAAGACTGGATCACTTTACAATTCCTTAACCTATACATCACCATTTGTTTGTTGCTTCTTGTTTCTCTTAACGTGGATTGCCTGCAAGGGTTACTTCTCAGTCCTCAGTTTCCCTTTCCATAGTGGCTCATGAAGGACACACACATTCTCATAGCTGATGAACTCTGTGCTGATTCCTACATCTCTGGTCCCAGTCACCAGTTCCCTTTCTGGAACAATCTACAAAACAAAGTGGAAGCTTTGGACTCAGATGAAATAAATCTGCCTTTGGGTTTCACCAATTACTGTATGTAACTCTAAACGAAAATGTTGTCCAACCTTCCTATTCCTCCAAATCTTTGTATCCTTTTGTAATTTTTTTAATTTAGTAAAATCTAGCAATGGGATATTTCATGACGATGTAGCTATTTTTTAATTTGCAAAGTTTGCCTTAGTACATTTAAGATTATAATCAGTCTAAAATAGATATGTGTTGTGTATATATGCTTACTATGATCAAGGCAAACTGTGTCTATCAGATGGATTACCTCATTAAATTCTCATTGCTACTTTGTGACCTGTGTATTCTGTCTCTTCATTACTAAACCTACCAAATGTAATACTGAAAAAAAAAAAACATAGCAAATTCTACTAGCTGAAAAAAGGATACATTACAGTATGCTCAATGTAGATGACCATTCAGGAATAAAATTGAATTAAAAAATAAATATATAACAATGGATAGATATTTTAAAATCAACAAAAGAAAAAGGAAGCATTGGGCAGCACATGTGAAAAGACTTGAAAGTAAGAGGGAGTCCTTGGGGAGAGATTAAAGGGTTATAAAGGGAAGAAAAGAGGGTATGGGATAGTGGATTAATGTGAGAAAATATCATATTTTCACTATATTCATGAATATAACACTGAAGAATAAAAAAGTGGAAAAGAAAACACATCAGAATCAAAAGCTCAGCATGAGACAATTTATATAAACATTTTAAAAATCCAAGTCATGTACTGCTAATATGACAGAAGTAAGTAGAAATAGTATTAGTGAATACTACACTAATTCAAGTTCTGTATACACTTAGAGAACTGAAGAAAGGTGTTATATGGAGTGTTATACTGTAGTCTCCAGATGTAGCAGTGATTTTTAATTTCTGAGCAAATACATAAAAGTAAGTTGTTGAAGAACCATTAGTGTTCCTTATCAGCAATGGTATTTTCACTCTGTTATACTGCCTTCTTCACTGGTTTAAATATTCACAGACTTTCCAAACAACGAGCCTACCAAATCTTTATGCAGAATTGCTCATTGATAGATTGCCTTCATTTAAAATATCTTTTTGGGGCTGGAGAGGTGGCTCAGGGGTTACGCCTCTGCCTTGCAGGCGGAAGGTCCTGAGTTAGGATCCTAGATCCCACGAATAGACGCCGGGCGGAAGCGGGGGCGGCCTGCGCTTCTGGTCCTGGTAGGGCGGAGCCTGTGAATCCCAGGGCAGAAGGAGGTGGAGGCGGCCATGGTGGTTCGCGAATTCGTCCGTGGTTCTACACATAACACACACACACACACACACACACACACACACGTATACACACGCGCGCACATACATACGCACACACGCACAATTGAATAAATAATAATAATTTTTAAAATATCTTTTTAACATGCTTTCTAGTTTGGCCTTTTTTATCTTGAAAATATTGAATAACCTTTGAGTTTTAACGAGTATTTCGCTAGGCACATTCAATGCCCAAAATAAAAGCATTGCAAGTGGAGGGTTTTTATTTTAATATTTTTAAATGGAAAATTTCATAAGGAAGCCTCTCTCCCTTCATCTTTCTCTCTCTCTCCCCCTCCCTTTACCTCTCTTCCTTTTCCTCCTTCCCTCTTTCCCTCCCATACTCCAGAGCAGTCATATGAGAAACCAGGGTCCAGGAAAACAGAGGAGCAGAAATCAGACCCCTCCCAACAGCAGCGGTCACCTAACTAAACGGCTGAACTTGGAAGTGGGGTGCTCTAGCGGGGCCCCAGTCTTCAGAGGACGGAAACCCTGACTGGGAGCTGAACAGCAGCCTCGTGAAAGACGCAGCCACCAGGTTGGGAATCCTGCTTCACCAAAACTGTGGGATCTCAACTGGTTTTATTTTTTAGGCCACTGAGCTCGGGGTAACTTTTATTTAGCAGTCATGTATCTCTCTATTCAGAACTATCTTTAAAACCCACAGCTGGGCTGGAGACATGGCTCAAGGGTAGGACTCTTGTCTCCCAAGCAGAAGGTCCTGAGTTCAGATTCTAGGTCCCACATCAAAAAAATAAACAACAACAACAACAACAAAAATCATCAGGCAGAAACAGCAGTGGCCTGTCTTCTGGCCCTGGTGGGTGAAGCCTAGGAAATCCCAGAGGGAAGCAAGGAGGTAGAAGCAATCTAGGATGATTCCTGAAGTCACCCTTGGTCCTCCACAGAACACACAGTACTCCTCACACACACACACACACACACACACACACAATTAACCTGATCAATACATAACACTAACCATTTTCATTCTGTGGTGCTTAGAAACCAACACCTTTGCTACAGTTCTTCACCTCACGGCGACTGCTTTTCTATGAGCACAAAGTCAGTCAGCACTTTTAAGAGTAATCCATATCTTCTTCATCTTCATTCATCTTATACCCCTCAAGATCCCAATATTCCTAATGAATATTCTTTTAGATAATTCTGTATTGTGGTTTAAATTTTCACTTATTATCCAAAGTTCAAGAGGTACTTTACATCCTTTAGTCTTGAATCTGTATCAGCTATACTGAACATTTAGAAGGAAACTTTGTTTTTAGTAACGTTGTTGAGGCCTCTTTTGATTGCTAAATAGGCTTTTAGCCATATTAAAAACTGCCCTTGGTAATAATGGGTTTTCACTGAAATGCTTCATTTTTCCTTTCCTCATGCTCATCAGCTGTGCTTCTTGCTCCAGCTGCTTTTGTTATTACTTGCTTGACTTTCCTCTTCTCTTGCTGATCTTCTTCCACTCTGGTGTTTTTCTGATGATGAAAGTCTATCTGATGGCATGGAACAGCCAACTTTCTCCCACAACTTTCATGTTTACAATATGAAATTCCAAAGGCTGATGCTTGCTTGAATTCCACTCAACAGATATAAATGCAGAGGTTTTGCAAAAAGGGTTGCTATTTTAAATGTGCGGATCAGTATTTGAGAAAGAAAGATGCAAGATCCATAACCGTATGCTCTCTGATATGGTACCCATGGAAAATAGTGAACTGCAATAGTTTTTAGTCACAGTTACAAAGTTAGGGTGGAAGAGGATACCAGATGGGTGAAGCCAATTGGTTGTCATCTGTGGTACATAGGGTCATGG
Organism: Typhlomys cinereus; assembly: GCA_023101885.1. Classification (NCBI taxonomy): domain Eukaryota; kingdom Metazoa; phylum Chordata; class Mammalia; order Rodentia; family Platacanthomyidae; genus Typhlomys; species Typhlomys cinereus. The sequence goes on from JALPQD010000405.1 coordinate 179,591, forward strand.
TGGACACCAGGAGCCGAAATTCAAAGATAAGAATGTGCAGATGCTGAGAATGTTAACTTCTCAAGCTCTCAAGTACCTAAAGTGCACACAAAAATTCAAATGATATTATTTTAATGACCTGTGTGTTCTTAAAGATCTCTTTCTGTAACGAAATATACCTAAATGTTAATTTTTTTCAAGGAAAGCAAATTGAGGCTCAGTGGAAAGAAAAGTAGGTTTTAACACTTCTTTATCACCTTTTCACCAAGACACCTTATGTTGACCATCTAGGTTCTATAAGGGTCAGTTTCTTTGTGCAGAAAATTGTAATAACAATACCTCTCTGAAAGAGTAATCACGGAGAGGCAGCTGGAGAAATGATCTTGTCAGTAAGTGCTAGCTGCACAAGCCTAAGGACCTGAGTCCAAATCCTCAACATATACAAGAAACAAAGAATGGAAGGGGCACTAGGGAGGCAGAGATAGACAGATCCCTGGAGCTCCCTGTCCAGCCAAACTAGCTAAATCCATAAGCCCCAGCTGCAGTCACAGACCCTGCCTTAAGAAAAATAATGAAAGTAACATTTCAGAATATCTATAAATGAGCAACAAAACATATTTCATAAAAATGAAGTTGCTTCTGTTCCTTGAATCCTCACAAGAATAGCCCAATATTACCCAGTTATTTGTCTATTTTTCTAACTCCCTCTTTCCTCCCTCATAAGTGAAGGTTGGGGATGTCCAGTCTGCATATGGAAGAGCTTCCTCAAATTGTGTGTCTTTTGCAGGAAAGGAAATCAAGGAAGGCTATATAGAAATGGTATAAGGGTGAGAAGACCAATGCCTCAGTAAATATTCATTTGCTAGGAGGAAGCGTGTATAACAAGAGTTTGAATGTGAGATGTTGGGAAGGGAAATGCTTTAGAGAAGTTTCCTATCTAATAAGCATGGATTTGACCTTGGGAAGATGAATCACTTCTTTCAATATCAGTTTATCTATCAAATGAGAGTTCATATAGCCTCACTGACTTGTGCAGTTGTTTTACAAAGAGCTTGATGGATGTACAGCTCACATCTCCAGAAAGGTCTTTTATTTTATTCATTCATTTACATAAGAGAAAGCAGGTGCAGACAAATAAATAAATAATTAAAAATAAACATGAGGGAACACAGGTTAACAATACAGAAAAATTTCAAACATCATTAACTGTAAGAAACAAAAGCACGGGGCTGGAGAGGTGGCTCAGGAGTTAAGCCTCTGCCTTGCAGGCGGAGGGTTCTGAGTTCGGATCCTAGACCCCATGTATAGATGCCGGGTGGAAGCGGGGGCGGCCTGCGTTTCTGGTCCTGGTAGGGCGGAACCTGTGAATCCCGGGGCAGAGTAAACAAGGAGGAGGTGGAAGTGGTCCATGGTGGTTCCCGAATTCGCCCGTGGTTCTACACACATACACACACACACACACACACGAGCACACACGCACAGTTGAATAAATAAAAAAAATTTTTTTAAAAATTAAAAAAAAAAGAAACAAAAGCGATGAGCAGCATATAAAATTGAATACTCATGTAAAGGTAATTAGGTATAAATTCATATTTTGATGTATTTGCTTTTTAAAAAAAGTTATAGAAGTATTTACAGATTACAAATAGAAGTGACTAGTAGTGTGGAGGTGGTCTTATCATGAGGATGAGGGACTGTAGTAGAAAGAACTTCTTGCTATGCATTTTATTGAAACTTTGGGGCTTTTGTGTGTTTCTTTTTTTGCTTGTTTTACAAGACAAGGTCTCGCTATGTACTGAAGATTGTCTCCAAACTCGTGATCCTCCTGCCTCAGTCCTCCAGGTGTTAGGGCTACATATATGAACTACCACACTGGGCAGATTTTTTTTAACTATGTGAATGACTACACTATCCATTAAAATAATTATTTGAAAAATGAAAGCATAGAAAATGTTTCCCAATCGTCTTAAATCTTTCTCTTAAATAGTTCAAGAGGTCAAATTGACTTGCTGTTCCCAATTAGATCTGTGATAAATAATGAATGACTATTGGTTATATGAGTGAGTTAATAAAGTGGCTCAGTGTTTATTGTGAAAGTAAAGACCTTCCACCAATGGAGTCTACTTTGTCTATTTCTAATTATTTTATTCTAATTATTTTATTCTAATTATTCTATTCTAATTATTCTATTCTAATTATTTGTCTATTTCTAATTATTTACTGCTTCTTTTGATGAGGTTCCACTATGGCATTCCAGCTTTTGACTAAACCTAATCCAAGGTTTCACTCAGTAGAGTCTCACATCTAGCTTTTAGATAGCATAAAACTACAGAAACGCAGTACCTTGAGTTGCTGGAATCTGGAACTCTGAATCGTGTCAGCAGGTCCATGCTCCTGCCGAAACCTGTATTCCCCTTGGCCTCCTCACCCTCGCTTCTGCTGCTCTGCCACCCACTCTGCTGCGCCTTGATGTGGGGCTGCAGCACTTCACTCTCTCCTCCCCCTGGGACACACAATGTGCCTCACTTGTACATCTGTCTCTGTCTCTTTTCTTCCCATTAGGAACCCAGTCATACTAGATTAGTGTTCACTGTAATTCAGCATGAACTCATCTTAAATAGATAACATTGGCAAAGACTCAATTACCAAATAAGTCACTTTCAGGGGCACTTAGAATTTGGGCTTCAGCATATTTGGGGGGGGGGACACAATTTCAATGTATAACATTAGGTGATAGTACCTTATTTTATGATCATTCTTATTGTGAAATTCCATAACATATATGAATCTGTATTCTTCTGGTTTTTTATTTAGAATTTAGCTTATCTAATGAGCTTTTCTCTCTCTCTCTCTTTCTCTCTCTCTCTCTCACACACACACACACACACACACACACCATATAAGGACAGCAATACAGGAAGCATGTTTTCTCTTATTTTGTTAAGGCTGGTGTGAGTCATGTGACAGAGACCCCAAAATGACTCTTACATGAATGATTGGATGAATGACATCCTGGAAGACGTGGTGAGACTTCCAAGCATTAAACATTCATCCATCATGACAACCTTTCAATGATCTACAAGGAACTTCGAGTCAGTCTCAGTGTGAAAGTCCAAAAGTAGCATGAGCTTATCAGTACCACACAGCCAAGACTCCACTTCAAAGAAGGATCAAGAACAATAAACAATAGATGTGGTCTAAGAATGGAGGTAATTGTGTGACAAGGAGGCAATCTTGTCTTCAGCTCAGTGTCCAGATGTCCAGAAGTGTCCCTGCCTTAGTTTATAATTATGGACAGAGAAGTCATCATTAGAAGTGTACTGCTTTTGCTCAAAATAAAATGCACACATGTATCTCACATATCCACATATATGTATGGTACATGAATTGACTTCAGATTAAAACAAACGCTTGAGGTTTTCAGGCATTTAAATCAACATTTAAATAATGCATCACAAGGGGTAATTGGCTGCTGTCTATTCCATTATAGGCAATCAGAGGCTTGTGGTGGAACAAGAAACAATGGGGAAGGCACAGAGAAAGTGTAAGTAAGAGCAGAAGGAAGGGCAGCAGGAGAGGGATGAGGGACACGGAAAGAGAAAATCTTAACAGAGAGACATTTAGCCTAATACCAAACTTAGGAGGATATAAGCACATACTTTACAAGTGTGAAGAATAGACAAATGTCTCATATTTGTGTGATGCTGATAACCTATGTTATTGTGTAGTTTTGACAAATGATGCTTTTTTAAAAGAAAAACTATCAAGCAAGAAAAAAATCAGTAAATTGTAATGTATAATATTTTAATCTCAGGCATTAAAAAGAGAAAAATTAAAGAATACCACATATTAGAAAAGCTATGCGCATTAAATATAGCATGCAAAGGGTTTCTTTGGTGTGTAATCAGTGTATTCAGGCATACTTTTTTAAAAGTTTTTTTATTATTTATTCAATTGTGGGTATATGCATGTGTGCATGTGTGTGTGTGTGTGTGTGTGTGTGTGTGTGTGTGTGTGTGTAGAACCACAGACGAATTCGGGAACCACCATGGACCACCTCCACCTCCTCCTTGTTTACTCTGCCCTGGGATTCACAGGCTCCGCCCTACCAGGACCAGAAACGCAGGCCGCCCCCGTTTCCGCCTGGTGTCTATATGTGTAGTCTAGGATCCGAACTCAGGACCTTCCGCCTGCAAGGCAGAGGCTTAACCCCTGAGCCACCTCTCCAGCCCCTCAGGCATACTTTTTAAAATTTCGAAGGTTTCAAAGAGGCACAGACATAACCATGTAGTCCATATAAAGAAATAATACAATAGGAAAAGATGGTCGTTGAAGTTGCAATCAAATTAGTACAAGGAAACTTGTCTTTCAGACATCAACCAAGCAAGAAAGCAATATTTAATCTTGAATTGTCAGATGAAATCTGGGAAGTAAATCTCTCTTACTGCTAACTTTAGTAGCAGTGGGTACAACCCTACCAAAACAGTAGGACAATACAAAACAAGTATTCTCGCTGTTTCTTGTCCCACCATCTTTTTAAAAATGAGTGTTGTCCTAGGGATTCATTCCAAGAAATAAATTAAAAAAGCATTAAGGTATGTGAGTGAGGACATACAAAAACCGTCCATAATGGTGGGGAATTACTGAACTATTTGTCTTGAATATCATAGTTTAATATGTTATGCTTCCATAGAATGTCATAGGAATATTTAAATTATCATTGTGAAGTTGATGTGAGAAGTCATTTAAAAGCATTATGCAACAATGTTAAGTACAAAGAGCAGAACAGAAGCAGGAAGCACATGTATTACAAGTGGAAATCAGTATTTCCATAGAATACTATGTATCCATTCAGTGAAAAGGTAATTAACAACTCTCATCTGTAGGTTTTACGTCAGGAACAAAGATGAAGTCCTTGCACTAACCCTCAGAATCCTATAGCATAAAAGCAAGTCAAAGGCACTATTGCATGCTGGGTATGGTGGCACATAGCCTCAATCCCAGCACCCAAGAACTGAAGGCAGGAAGATTGTGTTTTAAAGACCAGCCCAGGCTACACAGTGAGTTGGAGAACAGTCTGGGATGCATAGCAAAATCCAGCTCAAAACAAAGTGAAATGAAACAAAAAGTTTATATTGTAATAAACAAAGTACAAAATTAAGTAGGAATTGAGTATGATACTTTAATTTTTACTTGCACTTCTTGTTCATCGTTTTTTCCTATATTATAAAAAATGTTTGTCATTACAGAAAATGTATGAATAAAGCTTCAAGAATTTCATAGTCCCACCACACACAAGTAACCACTTGTTTATCATAACAGGTTTGCTTTGTATATTCACATAGTATGTGTACATTTTGTTATGAGGCTCTGACCATTTACATTATGGAATAATGTTTCATCTGATCACACTGCTTAGATGTAATTCTTTACCAATGTCTGTATTGGCCCATTCCTCATTTCCAAGACTATTAGTCTTAATATCACAGTAATGGACATCTCCATTTCGACTATCTGTTTCATTATAAGCTCCACATAGTTTTTTTTCTCCCACATTTTATTTATTTTTTCCTAATCATACACACTCAATAGGTACCCCTGACCTCTCCCTCCCTCCTACCCTCCCCAGTCATCACCCCTTACACTCTCCCCCCCTTTCTTCCCTCCCATCCCTTGGAGTATTCTTTTATGCGAATCCCAAACCTTGGTAGCATAGCCAGGAGCCCCTCCTTGGGCTCCCTGTTAGTATGGAAACTCTATTATGACTGTTAATCCCTTGCCTCTATGGATCCTACTGCCTGGAGAAACTTCTCCCCTGTGATCCATGCTAGACTTTGGGGAGGGGTCATTGACATATCAGCCATTGCACAGGTCATACGAAGTCCAATTCTGGCTGCTGCAGCTCTAACTTGTGTGGAGTATCTTGCATATCATTGGTCTTCCCCATCTTTAGGCTCTTACAATCTTGCCGCCCCTCTTCCGCAAGGTTCCCTGAGCTTTAGGATGGGAAGAGATTTGGCTGGTCTGAATCCAGGTGAATAATGTAGGGTCTTTGGTGTTCTGAATTATGGCTTGTTGTTGTTTTCAGCTTTGCTTTTCCTGCACCACCCTTGGCTGCATCCTGATTGGTACCTAAGGTCACCTCCTAACCAAAGATAAAAGACTGTTTAAATGTTTAAATGTTTTTTTTTTCTCCCACATTTTATTTATTTTTTCCTTAATATAAAAGGAGACTCAAAGGTAGATAGAAGAATAGGAGTAGAACACAGCAGTGAGGGGTAGGAGTCAGTGTTCCATTTCCAGGATGGTTATTGTCTACCTGTCAGTCCCTGTACCCTCCCTGATTAGTGAGAACAAACTGCTTCAGTTGCAAGTGACCAGGAGGAAAGTGAGAGTGAGCTGCACCAGATGTCTTGCTGCTTATATGCAATACTTGACAGTGACCTATTTTCTCTACTGAAGCGTGACCCCCCCCATCTATAGTTTTATTAAGTGTCTTTATTAGGTTTTGGGATTAGTATGATATTAGCTTCATAGAAAGAATTTTCAAGTGTCCCTTCCTTTGCAATTTTATGTAACAGTTTAAGGAGTATTGGTGTTAGTTGTTCTTTAAATGTCTGGTAGTAATCTGTGCTGAATCCATCTGGTTCAAGACATTTTTTTGGTGGGAAGAATCAAGATTACTCTATCAATTTCCTCATTTGCTATAGGACTATTCAAATAATTCAAAACTTCCTGATTCAATTTAAGTAAGTTGTGTGTACTCAGGAATCCATCCATTTCTTTTGTGTTATCAAATTTCATGACATGTAAGTTTTTTGAAATATGATTTTATAATTTGGTTAATTTAGCTAGGGGTGTATCAATCTTATTGATTTTTTCAAAGAACCAGGTTTTTGACTGGTTGATTCTCCATATTGTTTTCCTTATCTCAGTTTCTGATATTTCTCCCCTGATTTTGCTAATCTCTCTTCTACTGCTTTTCGGATTAGATTGTTCTTGTGTTTCTAAAGCTGCATTGTTATTTACTTATGATGTTTCCATTTCTTGATATAGGCATTAAGAGCTATAAACTTACCTCTTAGGACAGCTTTTGTTGTGTCCCAGAGATTTTGATTTGTTGTATTTTCATTATCATTCACATCTAGGAAATCTTGAATTTCCTTTTTGATTTCTTTCTGAACCCATTTCTCATTCAGCATCATAGTGTTTAGTTTCCAAAAGTTACTGTATTTTTTGGTGTTTGTTGTGTTGTAGATGTTAAGCTTTAGACCATGGTGGTCTGATAGGGTATGGGGTAGAATTCCAACTTTCCTGTATATGTCCACATAGTTTTTGAAGCTATAACTTAGTAACATAAATCACAGACATTTTACCATATATAAAACTTCATGATTCTGAGTGTAAACTGTTAGCTACAGTAATTCATTCAAAACATTTTAAGAATTAACTTGCTCGGTATCTCACAGAGAAAGAAGGCAGCATTTATGCTTATAATTTAGACCATTATGGGACTTAATTCAGGCCTGGTGACATTCGTACTTGTAATCTCAACACTCAGGAGGTCTGTTGTGAATTTGAGGCCAGTCAGGAATATATAATGAATTACAGGTCAGTCTAGGCTACAAAGTGAGACGATCTAAAACCAAAAGCCAAAGAAAAACAAAGGAAAGAAAAACAAAAGATGGTTATAGAACTTACACCAAGCTTTTCTGCCATGGGCACTCCTGATCATACACAAGAGACTAAGAGGAAGCTTCCAGAACATCTGAGCAAAAGACGCAGCAGAGCAGGTGCTACCTGAATGAAAGGGACACAAGCCCTCCAAAACAAACAACTTCCTAGACACAAAACCAGACTTACAGATTTCAAGGAGTCAATCTTACAAATTTGAAATTGCTGAAGCATTATTATTAAGATGAAAATTCTGCAACGATATAAAAGTTGTAAGAAAAAAATGCTTTATATGTATGTAAGATCAAAAAGTCCTTGCCCATTGCTCATCTAAATTGAATAAGCTAATCTACTTTTCTCTTTAGGGGCAGAAGTATAAAATTAAATATAACTTTTACATGAAATAAAAGATCAAGAATTTAATTAAACCTCTGCTTCTTTAATATTTTATTTATCTATTTAAGAAAGAGAAGAGAAACAGAGAGAGAGAGAGAAAATACATTGTCATGTCATAGTAGTCCAGGGATCAAACCCTTGGAATCAAGTTTCCATGCAGACTTCTTTACTTACTGAGCCATTTTGATGGCCCTAATAAGACTTTTTCTAAGATGGATGTGATTTGCCATCATTTTTTCAGTTAATATGTTTCATAGTTAATCAAATAACATGTTTGTGGTTGGAATAGAAAGTGAAAAGTAAACACTGTTTACTAAAAGTTAATGCTTCCTTTACTAACATTACACTCTTATCACAGCTTTCTAGAACTATTCAGTTACCATGCCAGGTATACATTCATGTCACAAATGAAGAGACTGAGGCCTCATATGCATAGATGCTAGCTCAGTCTGACACATAGTAGGCAGAGTTTCTAAAATCCTGGGCTGTGGAAGAAACAATGAAACAAGCAACTTGAGAAAAAATCTTTAGAATTGGATCTTGTTGTCTAGATATGAATAGCAGAATTATGTACAATGCACAAAGTGCTCTGTTTCCTTTACATAATTTTTGACAAAGAAAAAAGGAGGGCATTTGAAACCTATAATAACCCATCCTAACTCATTAATCATTGAGAATTCATATCGGTATTTATCTTTCAAGGAAAGCATAAAAGCTCTGCTATTCTTTCTTGACATAAAAGAGATAAGAGAATAAAACTTGAAAAAGGCCATAAATGTACGAATTACTATATTACTGCCTTAATAACAATTCTTCTCTAATAGAAAGCATGATACAGTACCTTTACATGATAAAAACTCAACACAGCAGAAACTAGATAATGGCTGCTTCACTGATGATCAATTTGAGTCTAGCACAACAGAAAGCATCGCTGATCCCAAGATGTTATGGAATAATAAACTTAGATACTGTGCTGCTTTTCAAGTTTATGTGACTATGATTATTTAATTTTCTTTTGTGTGTGCTCAAGTATAGCTGTTATGTGACTACACATGAGAGAACCTGAAATTAATTTGTCTGTATGAGATCGGTGACTGTACGAATCTTTATGAGAACTAACATGCTATGACAATAGTAATTTTGATAAAATTATAGCAAGTACTGCAATCCTCTGCCATCTGGCTGTCTCGCTGGAGCTGCTTTGATATGCCTTTTATTACTTATTTATTTACTTCAGCACTTTATTGCTCTACTTTTCAAGTCTGGAAATTATCAGGATAGAAGGTTTTAATGTAAAGGAAGATTATCTTCATATGTAAATCCCCAAACTTTTCACAAAATTATGAGACCTTAGTCTTTTGTAAGAGATACCACATAAGCAAAAGTTGCGTGTAGGAAGTCTCCTAATTTGCTGTGGTTTTCACTATGTACTTAAAGGACAAGACTCTTTATAAATCATTTTTTAAATGTTTTCTATAGTATATAAACTCTCATTAGGATCCCTCCATGTCAAAATCAATATCTTCAGTTTAATTATATACTTTTTAAGTTTTCAGAGTTTTTTTTAAGAATGATAGCTAAACCGATATCATTTGTAATGCTTTATGAAATATGTTGATCAAATTGAATTTTTAAGCAAGATTTAACCATGCATGTTAGGCTTACACCTGTAATCCAGGAGGGCTGAGACAAACAGATTGATAGTTGCAGGTTAGCATAACCTATCCAGAGAGACTCTGTTTCCAAATAATTACTTTCATCTATACAAGCTCTTCTTCATGTGTTTAATGCTCAGATTCAAAGTCTAGAAACTTTCATTTCATTATGATCAAACAATATATTTTCCTGGTGGGATTGCCTAAATATCCTGGCTCCAAATCACATAATTATCCTCATCTGCTGGAGTTGCTAATCTCACTGAGGTTGAGTTAGGATACATATCCCTATAGAAAACTTTTTAATTAAATATATGACATCCTTAATAAGAACTCTGTTGCTACAAAGGAAATGTCTTGAGTCGTGCCCAATAGGTCAGTATCTACTTCATCAGACTCCAGGAAATAACACTGAAGGCTTGGAAAGAAGAAAAAATGCAAATAATGGCTTTTATTTGTGACCAATAAGAATGTAATTAGAATTTAATAAATAAGCCAAAAATATCATTCTGTAGCACCATAATCATATGTGTAATCAGGGCACTTGATTGTATACATTGATGATTCCCACACCACAACACATGCTAAGAAAATCTCTAAATCCTTTTTTCACTCAGTTGGCATAAAAATTTTCCTATAGATGGTAGAAAATAGCTTAGCTGTAATTCACTCAGAACTAATTTCAGTCTTCAATAGAGCATGCACGGTTGAAAATTTGTGTCAAATGACAAATGGTGTGACTTCTTAAAAGCATTTGAACTCAAATATTACATGCCTACAATGCACCTAATTTAAAGTTTCCAGCATTCAGGATACATACTGTCACTAACATGCTTATTTCATTTTAAGAGAAAACTGCACCCATGATTACATCCAAGATTTGAAAATTTGAAGAATTCCAGGTGATACTACTGTCCATTTCCTTATTTGCAAAGCAGGGGATTAGAACAAAGATTAATGATATGGGGTCAGCTAAATGGCTCAGAGGGTAAAGGCGTTTGCCATACCAGCCTAATTACCTTAGCTCAATTCCCAGAACCCACATAAAGTTGGAAGGAGAGATTCAACTCTACAAAGCTGTCTTCTGAACTCCCTATGCATGCAAATGTGCACACATAGACATGTTATACAAACATGATAATATTTTTTAAAAATCATTGAAAATCATATTTGTCTATTCTAGCACAGACAACATTTATTAAAATGACTTTCACTTACCAAAACTTTGTCAAAATAATCTTTTAAAAAATGAACATATAAGACTGCAAGATTGTTTTAATCACACAAACTGTGTGTGTATTAACTGAATTCACTTTCTAGTGAATTCAGGACTCAACTTTAGGTTGGTCCTGAATTTCTGAAAGATTTTAAGGTCATGAATGACAGGAAAAAGTGCCATCTTGAAATGTGTGGGCCCATATTTGCCATTCTCCTTTAACACCCTCCCCATCAAACACACTAAATAAAAGAGTGACTGATGCCCTATCCACCATTTTTACTGCAATTTCATATATAAATGTAGTAATTAGTAGCCTTTAAACCACTTCTGCTTTCATTATTTACTCACAGCATGATAAATCTGGGGTAGTTAAATTCAGAGAAAGCATAAGGAAGACCCGGTTTTTAAATTAACCAGCAAATGTGCATTGCAGAAATGTGGAGGTGATATTGTGACAGACCTAGTCGATGTTTTCTTCCTGTCAAAAACAAATCTATAAGGGTTTGCTTTCCTCATAAAGTTGAAATTCTTATTTTGAGCATGGGTTTTCAGCTCGGTGCAATTTGTGTAGATGGTTCTGGAAATGATTAGTGAGATTTCTCTAACACAAGAGAGAGTACTGTCCATCTGAATTTGATTCTGGAGCAAATGAAAGGTCCTGGCTGGAGGCTAATTAATAATAGAGAATATTTTGTCCATACCACTTGTAGTAAGTATCATGCATTCCGTTTACCCAGATGAAAATAAGCTCAGCGGGGTCTGCTTCTATCCAAATACTATCTTGAGAAGGCAGAACAGATGTTACAGGTTTTGCATCTCACACGCAGAAGGCAAAATAAAGACTGTCTTTACTTCACCCTGTGAGAAGAAATTTGGATTCTTTTCCTGATCCCCTTTCAATTCCTTGGGAGTAAAACTCACTAAATTTCTCCCTCTGCCAATGCAAAGGCCAACACAAATGATACCTTTCTTTTTAAACCCAAGGACCTTTCTAAGCAGGTAACTCAACACCTTCATGGTATACTTTATAATTCATGAAACTATAATCCTTTTCAAATCATAAGCAAAAGGGACTAAAGGGAGTGGGGAAATGCAGCCTATTTCTTAATTGGGGCTATGACAGTTGTTATATAGAAAGGGGAAACTTTAGGGCTTGAAATGCAGCTTCTGTGCTTAATGGCTTTTCATAGAAAGGAGTCTTTCCGATGAAGAGGATGCTGCAGGTTGCCCTGGTTACAGTCAGTGGTGTGTGGATGGATGTCTGCATTTCATTTGCAGGAATGTCTAATGTAATTTTATGAGCTCTTTACTGATTGTGTTCCAAAATCTGTCATAATTTTATCAAACTACTCACTTCAGATGCTCTCTGTTGTTTCAATTCTTACACAAACTTTCAGAATTCTGTGGCTTGCTGAGAAATTAGTAGGCACAACTGTATGCACATCAAAACTGGTTCTTGTACTCCATGACTCTACCTAATCTTTCTTTATTATAATAAAAATACAGTTGGAGTTTTGCTTTTTTTAATGGGGCTAACATTTACATTAACTTCCAACAAGATTATGGCTTATGTATTTTAAGGTATACATGATTGACTCCTTTTTCTATAGAAAGATTGAGATTTTTTTTCTTTTTACACATCTGTGGAAGGGATTTCATTTATATGGTTTCTGTCAGAGAGACACACTGACAAGAGGAAGCCCCCTCCCCAGAAGATAGCAATTTTCATAATGTACACAGCTAAACTGGTAAAAGCAAAATCATCAAAATTCTTCAATTTTACTTCAATTTAAAATAAAACGATGTGAAATCCAGTTATTGTGGGTATCGACTTGAGAAAAAAAAGAAGCATTTTATATACTTGGACCAGTAATTCATGTATACAAATCATTTTTTCTGGCAATTTTGAGCTGCTTATCTTTCATAGGATTTCTTATGGCTATTTACATTTTCACTCAGTGAAAATCAATTACCTTCCCGCAATAAGCCTCATTTGCTACCTTTGAGTATAATAGAAACACCATTAGGATGATGACATTACCCAAAAGAAGGGCACTACACAGTTGGTAGACATAAATTAAGGGCCCTTTCACATATGCATTAGAAATACTGCTGTGCCTGAAATATGCATACAGTCTGTGTCTATTAGAGCTATTAGTGTGGGGGGGGGTGAAGATTTTGAAGGGGGGGAAGACTGGTAGATCGTGATCTACCACTTTGACAAAATTATGTATTTCCTTTTTTTGCCCGGGATATGCCATTGATACAATAAGCCCGGGCCCCAGCTGAGCTGCATTTGGAAAATGCCACTGAGCATGGTATACGCGCTTCACTTCCTTCTGCCGAAGCAAGACACTGTCAGGAACAGAGTGCACGTGTGCGGCCAAGCCCACTCCCCCTCTGCCACTCTGACCTCCGCTGCTCTGTGGATGTCTGCCTGGGTGAAGCCACCGCTCAGGCGGAAAACAGCTCCTGCAGATCAATTCATAGGATTTAGGGACATTTAACTTCCCATCAAGGCCACGGCGCCTTATTGGCATTTGAGGACTAACTTATTACTGAACATTAATGGTCATAACCTAGTGAGTTGTGTTTATCAGGGAAAGAAAAAAAATGAATCTGGAAATTCCTGCTTCTGAGACTAGTAAACAGAGCAAGCCACACTTGCACGCAGTTATTTATTTTTAACCTGAATCCTGGTAAGTTTAGGTAAAACAGAATGATAACTAACACCTATATACTCCCAGACTGCGAGTGAACACTCGTTCCTTTTAAAAGGTGTTAACCTTATACATTATAATTTTTGACGAATTGTTTTCAAACTTATTTATCGTTAAGTCAACCTTATAAACATACAAGACATGTGGGTTACCCTTAGTTAAAAATTTTTGAATTCTGAACATATGGAGATGGACGGAAAATGTATACGGAATGGTGGGAACTAAACGGCTGTCAGTTTTCAGCCTTAGAATTCATAAAGAACATAAACTAATGCTTTCTTTTAAATGAATGGGTGCTTAAAATTTCATTTTTAGGGGCTTGGAGAGGTGGCTCAGGGGTTAAGCCTCTGCCTTGCAGGCGGAAGGTCCCGAGTTCGGATCCTAGACCCCACGTATAGACACCGGGCGGAAGCAGCCTGCGTTTCTGGTCCTAGTAGGGCGGAGCCTGTGAATCCCGGGGCAGAGTAAACAAGGAGGAGGTGGAGGTGGTTCGTGGTAGTTTCCGAATTCACCCGTGGTTCTACACACACACACACACACACACACACACGCACGCACACATGCACAAATGAATAAAAAAAATTCATTTTTAAAACTTCATTAATGAAGAGAGAGAGCCCAGCCCAGCCCAACCACCCCGGAGCCCCACGCGTCCCGGCGGCGAGCACCCAGGCCGAATCCAGCTTGGCCTGGGCCCCGCCCCGGACCCAAGCCCCTCGCATTCTCCCGCCCCGTGCGCCTCACCATCCCCCTAGGTCCCAGGTGAAGAATTCTGCCATTGAGCCACCGAGCGAAAGAGCCCAGCCCAGCCCCGCCCCCCACCCAGGAACAGCCCGGCCAGCAGCACTAGGCTGCGCGGCCGCCGGCTTTGCCCCCGGGGCCCCGCCCTGGACCCCAGCCCCTCGCACCCTCCCGCCCCCCGCGTGCCTCCACGCCCCCCACCCCCAGGTCACAGGTGAAGAATTCTGCCATCAAGATCAGACCCTCTGCTTCGCTGTCCCACCGGGGACATACGCACGTGGTCCATGGAAGACACACTGCTACTCAGAATTCAATAGAGCCCAAAGGAAACTCAAGCAAAATTCTAAGGAACAAAGGGAACACAGGCCATACATCTGAACTCCACTACAACCATTATATCATGTGGGCGAGTTTCTTTTCATCCAGCCCAAAGATAAGTAAACTTTTTCTCTTCACCTTACTGATCCTTTAAAGTATCAATGCTGTAGATCAACTTTCTCATATAGCCACCCCACAACATACAACTCCAGGGAGTACACCACTCACCCCCACATTTCACCAAGATACTAAATCGTAAAAAGTGTACTACCAAACTAATATTCACCCCCTGGTAACATAACCTGACTTAACTGAGTACTAACAGCCTAGTAGCCTCATCTAGGATATAACAATAACAATACACAAACATACCCAATCCAAGGCAAGCACTAGTAATAACTGGCAAGTGTAACAATACCAACTATGTCGATTCAGTGAAAAACACACAGAAACTGAAAGGTCCTAAAAAACAAAACAACAATGTACAAGTCAAAGTGCAGATCCACGAGGAACAAAACCCAAGACCAATCTCCTGCCGAAAGAATCAATCCCATAATGAGGGATTCCGACCAGAACAAATCCACAGAAAATAGCCATGAAAGCCAGACCCAACATAACGACTTTCAGAGTATGATCATTACCATGATTAATACTATGAAAGAGAAAATCCGAGAAGTTAAACAACCATATCAGCCACTTTGAACAGGAACACAACAGGCACTTGGAGGAGTTGAGAAAAACAGTTCAAGAAACTCAAAGAAAAAGTGCTGAGAGCTTCAAGAGAAAAAAAGCAACTCACTTTTAAAGGTAAACCTATTAGAATAACAAATGACTACTCAATGGAAACAGTAAAAGCAAGAAGAGCTTGGAGAGACATACTTCAAGTATTAAATGAGCAAAAATGCCAATCCAGACTGATATACCCGGCAAAACTATCTGTCATGATTGAGGGAGAAAGAAAAGTTTTCCAGCACAAAGACAACTTGAAGGGATACATGTCTACCAAACCAAGCCTTCAAAAAATCCTAGAAATGATACTCAAGCTTGAAGAAAAGAACAAGTGTATCCAGGAGGACAGAAGGGAAGTATAATGCCACCAAAACATAAATATCAAACAACATGCTTACAAAATCTACTAAACATAAAAAATGTCCAGAATTAAAAATAATTTCTCCATTATAACATTGAATGTCAATGGTATTAACTCGCCGATTAAGAGACACAGATTACAAACTTGGATTAAAAACCACAATCCAACAATCTGCTGCCTTCAGGAAACTCATCTCATCACAAAAGATAGGCACATCCTAAGAATGAAAGGCTGGTCCAAAATCTTGCAAGCTAATGGAACCAGGAAACAGGCAGGGGTAGCAATTATGCTTTCAGACAAAGTGGACTTCAAACCAAAGAAAATCATAAGAGACACAGATGGATACTACATTTTAGGTACAATTCACCAGGAAGACTTCACGATAGTGAACATTAATGCACCCAATACGGGTCCCCTCCACATTCATTAGGAAAACCCTACGGCGCTTAAAGCAAGAAATCAACCCCCAAGTGATAATTCTTGGGGACTTCAACACCGCCCTCTCAACATGGGATAGATCAACAGGTCAAAAGCTTAACAGAGACACTTTGGAACTTAATCAAACCCTGAAAGAAATGGACCTTACAGATCTCTATTGAACTTTTCACCCACGCACCAAAGAATACACATTTTTCTCAGCAGCACACGGAACTTTCTCCAAAATAGATCACATATTGGGCCACAAAAGAATCTACACACACAAAAGAGTTGAAATTCTAACCTATGCCCTATCAGACCACCACGGCCTAAAGCTGGACATCCACAACACAACAAACAAGAGAAAATACACTAACTCCTGGAAACTTAACAATATGATGCTGAATGAGAACTGGATTCAGGAAGAAATTAAAAAGGAAATTCAAGATTTCCTGAAAGTAAATGATAATGAAAATACAACTTACCAAAATCTGTGGGACACAATGAAAGCTGTCCTAAGAGGTAAGTTCATAGCTCTTAATGCCTACGTCAAAAAAAATGGAAACATCAGAAATAAATAACTTAACGATGCAGCTTAAGGCTTTAGAGAAACTTGAGCAATCTTATCCCAAAAGTAGTAGAAGAGAGGAGATTAGCAAAATAAGGGGAGAAATATCTAAAATCGAGATTAAGAAAACGATAGAAAAAATCAACCAGTCAAAAAGCTGGTTCTTTGAAAAAATCAATAAGATAGATACACTCCTAGCTAAATTAACCAAAAGCAAGAGAGAGAAAACCCAAATTAACAAAATTAGAAATGAACATGGAGTAATCACTACTGATACCCAAGAAATCCAGAGAATTATAACATCATATTTCAAAAACTTATACTCAGTGAAGTTTGACAACACACAAGAGATGGATGAATTTCTAAGTAAACACATCTTACCTAAATTGGATCAGGAAGTTGTGAATTACTTAAATGGCCCTATAACATATAAGGAAATTGAAGAAGTAATCTCGAATCTTCCCACCAAAAAATGTCCTGGACCAGATGGATTCAGCACAGAATTCTACCAGACATTTAATGAGTCAATAACATCAATACTCCTTAAACTGTTCCATCAAATAGCAAAGGAAGGAACACTACCAAATTCCTTCTATGAAGCTAATATCATTTTAATCCCAAAACCTAATAAAGATTCACTTAAAAAAGAAAACTATAGGCCGATCTCTCTGATGAACACAGATGCAAAGATTCTCAACAAAGTCTTAGCTAATCGGATTCAAAAACATATCAAAAAGATCATTCACAGGGACCAAGTAGGCTTCATCCCTGGCACACAAGGTTGGTTCAACATACGCAAATCAATAAATGTAATTCATCATGTAAACCAGTCCAAAGTCCAAGACCACATGATACTCTCTATAGACGCAGAAAAAGCCTTTGACAAGATCCAACAGCCTTTTATGATCAAAACACTAGAGACAGTAGGAATGGAAGGAACCTTTATCAATATAATAAAAGCTGTATACAACAAGCCCACAGCAAGAATTATGCTCAATGGGGAACAATTGGAATCATTCCCACTTCGATCAGGAACTAGACAAGGCTGTCCACTCTCACCACTTCTATTCAATATTGTATTTGAAGTCTTAGCTGAAGCCATAAGACAAGAAAGGGACATGAGAGGGATTCAAATCGGCAAGGAAGAAGTCAAGATATCCCTATTTGCAGATGACATGATCTTTTACCTGAGTGATCCCAAAAACTCCACCAGGAAGCTCCTGGAACTAATTGAGAAGTTCATCAGGGTAGCAGGATACAAAATAAATGTGCAAAAATCAGAGGCCTTCCTATATGCCCAAAATGAAAGAAGTGAAAAAGCCTTGAGAGAAACAATCCCATTTACTGTAGCCCCTAATAAATAAGACATCAGAAGGTGGCAAGACCTCCCATGCTCCTGGATTGGCAGAATCAACATTGTAAAAATGACCATCCTACCAAAGGCAATATACAAATTCAATGCTATACCAATTAAAATCCCAAAGCAATTCTTTAAAGAAGTTGACCAATCTCAGAATTCATATGGAGGCACAAAAGACCCAGGATAGCAAAGACAATCCTGAGTAACAAAAACACTGCTGGAGGTATTACCATACCAAACCTCAGTCTATACTACAAATCCATAGTTATAAAAACAGCCTGGTACTGGCTCCAAAATAGACACACAGATCAATGGATAAGGGTTGAAGATCCAGATATAAGCCCACAAAAATACAGCCATTTGATCTTTGACAAAGGGGCCCAAAGAATCCAATGGAAAAAGAACAGCATCTTTAACAAATGGTGCTGGCAAAACTGGATCTCCACATGCAGAAGATTAAAGCTGGACCCGTACTTGTCACCATGTACAAGACTTAATTCCAAATGGATCAAGGACCTTGATATCAGGCCAGAGACTATAAAAACCATAGTTGAAAGGATAGGGAACTCCCTCGAGCTGATTGGGCTAGGCCAACACTTCCTAAACAGACATCCAATGGCACAGTCACTGCTACCAACTCTCAACAGTTGGGATCTTGTGAAATTAAAGAGCTTCTGTTCAGATAAAGAGATTGTCACACGAGCTCAAAGGCAACCCACAGAATGGGAGAAAATCTTCACTAACCACATATCTGATAGAGCTCTACTGTCCAGAGTGCACAAAGAACTTAGAAAAATTAAACACCAAGGAAACCAATGGCCCAATTAAAAAATGGGCCCTGGAACTTAAAAGAAATTTTACCAGAGATGAAATTAAAATGTCTAACAAAATCTTAAAAAATGCTCCACTTCTTTAGCCATCAGGGAAATGCAAATCAAAACCTCCCTGAGATATCATCTCACCCCGGTCAGGATGGCAAAAATCCACAATACAAACAACAACAAGTGCTGGAGAGGATGTGGAGAGAAGGGAACTCTCTTACATTGCTGGTGGGAATGCAGGCTCACACAGCCATTCTGGTGAGCTGTCTGGAGAGTCTTAAAGAAATTAAAGATTGAAATGCCATATGACCCTGCGATTCCACTTTTGGGAATAACCCCCCATGCAGCAGAGATTTGCCTCGATAGCACAAGCACGACCATGTTCATAGCAGCACTGTTTACAATAGCAAAGTCATGGAATCAACCCAAATGTCCAACAGTTGACGAGTGGATAAGGAAACTGTGGTACATCTATACAATGGAGTACTACTCAGCCATCAAAAATGATGAATTACTGGAATTTGCTGGGAAACGGATGTCATTAGAAACAATTATATTAAGTGAAGTATCCCAAACCCAGAAAGTTAAGCACCGTATGTACTCCCTAATAGGTGGCTCCTAGTACCACACTCACCCAGCCCACATTGAGACACTCAAGGGTAAACCTATGTAATATGGTAACTGCAAGGATTGTGAACAGGAGGGATGGGGTTGGAGGGCCACACCAGACATAAGGAAAGAGGGGACCATGTTACAGCAGAGAAAATCGGCCTCCAAGGAATGCAAGTAAGTAATGTGACACCTGGTTAAGTTCACAGACATTCCTGATCATGTACAACTGAGGGGGTATGATCTCACCAGAAGGGGAGGGCATATAGTCTGGCAGATGAAAAGTGATCATTTTGCAAGTGGGTGACTGATCCCTCCCTCACCGAGGTTTCCTGCTTTTATTACATCTACCCTTGAATGTGCTGTTATAACAAGACTCCAGTTTAACAGTTTTTTGTCTCTGACCAGGGGGTGACATACAGTGCCCGTCAGGATGGAGTGAAGGGCATTGCAGGAGCAGCAAAACTGCAAAAGAAAATCAACAAACCACAATCCATAACTTCAGAGACTCTATATCATCCACATAGAACTAAACCAGCCTAATCTCCCCCCATACTGGAGCTCAGGGACATTTGCGGAAGAGGGGGCGGTAAGATTGTAAGAGCACAAGGATGGGGGGAGCAATGATTTGAAGAATCTCCACACTAGTTAGGCCTGAAGCAATCATAATAGGACTTTGCATGCCCTGCACCATGTCCATCACACTATTGACCTCACAAAGTCTAACATCGGCTAAAGGCACCAAGATCCTTGGAGGCAAGGGATTGACAGCCACAGTAGTGTTCCTATGCTTAAGGGGAACACGAGAAAGGGTTCAGAGAAATGCCACTGGGTCCTTGTACGTCATCGGAAAGGAGGACCAAGAGGAGAGTTAGGCATACACAATAAAGGACTCTCTGGCAATTGGGGGGGAGGCACTGGGAGATGGGGAGAGAGGGAGGGGGAGCAGGGGGTTCGGGGGGAGGAGGAGGGGGGAGGGAACTGGTCTACCTATTAAGTTTGTATGAGCGGAAATAATAATAAAAAATGTTAAAAAAAACTTCATTAATGATGCCTCAAGTTCATTCCAATATGCTTTTCTGAACAAGTGCCCTTACTTTACATTGTTAAAATACCCAATATTAAGGTTTTTACATAATTAACTATCGTGAAAGTATAATTTACACTTTTTTGCACTCTTAGAATGTGCTGAAGTGGATTTTTTAAAGACTTTTTTGCTGCTCTTATAAGGATGTAAAAATCAAAATCCTTGAGATGATGCTAAAAGTTATTTACAATGTTTTGCAGAAAATGAAAGTTTTAAAACATGAACATCTACATCATGTAAAAATACCTTACCAGATATCATAACTAAATCCACAGGCATTTTTGATTACTACAGAGAAAGCAAGTGATGCTTAACATTAATCTCACTATTCATATCCATGATAGATTTATTTATAAAACATGAAAAGGAAAGTTTTTCTTCAATTAACACTTAACTTTAATCTTGGCCTATCCAATATATTAAGTCTAGGAAAACTATGAAATTTGTATTGTAGAGTCTCTAAGACAGCATTGTATTTTTCTTTTATGTCATTATAGGCAAAATTAGAGGATCTTCTACTGAAAGTATATCACAACATCTTTAAATGTTTAAAATTCTGGGAATAATATTTTTCTGAACAGGATACAGTTTGTTAAATCAATTATTTTACCATTGCATATAAATTCAGCTGTGTAAAGTATAAAGTTATAAAAATGGAATAAGACACCCCTTAGTCGATCCTCTGTGTGCCTGGCATTAGGGATGAAATCATATGAAATTTGAATTTGTTCATTAAGTAACTGAAAGGCTCACAAAGTTCATATGCAGCAGGTATCAGAACGGCCTCTCAAAAATACTGCCTCAGATTAGTGACCCAAGAATTATGTATTTCAAAAGCATGTATAGTTAACAATGATTAGTTCCCAACAATATTTTAAATATAAATGCTATGTGATATGGCATATTTGCATTTTAATTCACTAGCTCATGTCTTACAGAACTATTGCATTCCCTAATAGTTTAATATCCAATCTGTTTAAAAAGTTAAGATGATGTGAAAGAAATCCATAATTTTATAATCAAGGAACAAAAATGATGATTCAGATTGCTATATGGCAATATATCTTGGTGGGAGGAATGAAGAAATTTATTTTAAAAATTACTGAGATTTGTCAATAAAAGTAAAACCTGAACGTATAATAGAGGCACTGAGCAATAGTCATACAAACAAATGGGTTTGTTGTCATTCCTTACTCTAATTAGAATTTTCTTGAGCCAACTAAAAGAAGACAGTTGACGTGAAGTCACGGGGACTGGTTTCTTCTCCTTACTTTTGATTAGTTTTTAAAAGTGGAGTTTAAAGAGCTTAAAGAAGATCAAATACGCCCAAATTGCTTGCAGGACAATTGCATTACTCTTTAGTTTCAACACAACCAACCCTGCAATTTAGTGGATCTTCTATTTTAAAAGATCTGCACTCTGGCCCCTCCTGTATCCCCTGGGAAAGAAGAGACACCTGGCAGAGGTGGGAGGACTATTCAGCACAAGGGACAGACAGCCCTTTCCGCAATCCCATCGCAGCTGTTTAGGGAGGGGCGGTTTCCTCCGTCACCCGGGCACAAGTGGCAAATGAGTTAATTTCAGCAGCAATGTTTTAATTCACAAGATTGTATGCTGTCAGATAATTACAGATACAAAATGGCCCACTCTACAAAGCTGGCCCAAAGAGATCTCTTATAAGTGTGGAGATGCAGAACTTAAACTTCCTTTCTCAAGAGGAAATTCTAAACAACTATGGTGTGTGTGGGAGGGGGGAGGCAATGTTTTCATGCACATATTCTGTTCAATAAATGCTCATTATTGTTTCTATTTTCAAATCATTTAACATGTACTGAACATCAAATTCTGAGAAATTCTTTCAGTTGGGAGTTGTTCATTATTTGGGTGGTTTCAAATATTTTGTCATGAACTGTATTTTGGTTGTGGTGGTTCATGCAAGCCTGTAATCCCAACACTATGGAAAGCCAAGGCCAGCATGGAATAGTATTTAAATCCCAGTCCTGCCAAAACAGCATCAGAAGACTGTCTCAAAAAATGATATTTCCTACCAAAACATCTGCTTTGCCAGTTTTCATGTACACACTGTGTACATTTCACATACACTATGTTAATGGATTCAGAATTGCATGCCATTTTTAGTGAAGAAAGTGGCATAACTAATGTATTTCTGAAAATATAAGAGAACTTAGAAAAGTTCCACAAAATTATAAAGTCAGATCTGTTCAGATAAATTCCAGTTTCCGTGCTGGCTTTGTTTCAAGCCATAGGTGAGTAATTTCAGAAGAATAACAAAATCAGTCTTATTTTTGAAACTTTATTTCCAGGTACTTTTAGACTTACAGAAGAGTTATGAAAAATGTGTGAAGTTTTCATGATCCTTAACCTATTTTCCCTTTATATCTACATCTCACGTAACAATTGTACAAATATCAGGACAATGCTAGGGAGTCAGCATTAGTGCGATACTACTAACTAAGCTGCCAACTTTATTCAGATTGCATATGGTTTTCCACTGTGTCCTTTTTCTTTTCCAAGATGCACTCGAGATAGCACTCAGTGTGTAGGTTGCATAGCTCATTTGTCTTTTGCCTCCCCACCTGAGATAATCCCTCTCGTTCCCTTTTCTTTCATGGTCTCAATACTTTCAAAGAAAACTACTCAAGATGCACATTCCTCAACTTGTACTTTGTTTGCTGTTTTCACATCATTTAGACTAAGGTATGGATTTGGGAAAGAACATCCCCTAGGTGTGCTGTCTGCCTCCTCTGACCCTTTCACAAGGCCCACCAGGGTAGTGTGTTTCCTTCCTGGTCATGATAAATTGATCACTTGGTTAGATGCTGCCTGCCAACGTTTTCTCCATTGTAAAGCTACTACATTTTCCCCTGTAGTGAGCAAATAATTGGGAGAATTTATTTTGAAATTGTCTATTTTCCTTTAAGCTTTCACCAGTCCTAGCTGCATGGATGAGCCTTGCATAACAGAGTTAAGTCCCGGTACTTCCAGCGATGATTTTTCTCTCCACTTCATTCCTCTGGCGTGTATAACGGGAATCGTTCTTCAAGGAGGCCTTGTTTCTTCTCCCTGTTTATTTATTCACCCATGAAAAATAGTTACATCAACAGAAGCTACAGAATGTTTAATATTGGACTCACATTCTTTATTCAAATTGCTCCTATTTGTCCACTGAGGACTTTCTTCATTTGGGTTCCTATATCCTTACAACACCTGCTTTTTTCCCCATTTGATCTTTTTTACAATTTTGCCCGATGGTTTTGGTTTGAGGAACAGAGCCCCACGTAGTTCAGTCAAGATGAGGATGGGATTCCTGATCCTTCTGCCAAGTGCAGGTAATACAGGAGTCTGTCAACAGGCCTGACTCCCAACATGGATTTTTAGAGCATTTTCTAAAACTTAAACATCAGTCAACTCTATTTTAGTGTAAAGTTGAAGTAGTTCTACCTCTATAAACAAATATTTCATCCCATGAGCTGAAATTTTCCTTTGAAACTGAGTTTGTCTCAACCTGCATACAACAGAGGAGCCGGCAAAGGACAGCATCTGTGACATACACTGCAGCCGAACGCTTATTTATTCTGTATGAGAAAGGGGAACCTAACCTCCGTGTTCTGCATGTGTTTTTGGGTTCATGTAAAATCACTGCTCCTTTCTTCACTCCTTAGAGAACAGCCCTTCTTCTGGCCATGCCTTGGAGAGGCCTATCAGTATTCCCACAGTCATTCTAAGGATGCCTTGACTCACTTATGTCTTCGACACAGATGTGGAATCGTGTGCAGAAACAGTCGGAGGAAGACAAGACCCTCAGGAGGCTGCACTGCTTCATCCCTGTGTGATTCTCAGCTGGCTTGCTTTGCTCCTTTTGCTGGTCACCATTCTGGATTCTTGAGACAGGGTTTTGCTGTGCAACTCAGACTGCCTAGAACTTGCTGCGCAGCCCAGGGTGACTGTGAGCTTCGTATGTTCCTGCCTGGTTTCCCCAGTGCCAGGATCACAGGTAGGTGCCACCAATCACTCTAACCCTCCCTTTGCCGGTACATTTTTTCCCCTTAATTTAAATTTAATGTTTAAAAATTTAAAAGCAATAATTCCAAGAATTTGCTTTTTGCTACATGCCATGGGCTAATCATGTGGCCAGCACTAATCTTCCCATCACTCATACGACCATCATACAGATCTGGAGAACAGAGAAACAGAGACTCCGTGACTTTCCCAGCTTGCACGACCGATGAGCACTGAGGCAGTATTTGTACTGAGCAACCCCAGCCCAGCCCTCTCCATTCTTAATCATCACACCACAGTGACTTGGAGGTTCTCAGACTATAAAGCAGCTGAAGAAGGAGTAGAGGGGTGCTGGCAGTTGCAGTCCCAGTGTTCCTGGACCCTGCGGCTGTAAAGAACAGAGTTAGGAAACCCAAGTTCAACCAATTCTCATTAATTCTCAGGTTATGGCACGCTAGCATTGATGGTCGCAAGCACAGTCACTGTAGATCCGCTGTACCGTGTTCAGGTGGGGCCTTCCAGGGAACAAAAAGCCCAATAGCTTATCCTTGCTTGACTTTCCAGGAGACTTTCCAAGTGTCTTATCTCTGTGATTTTCCAGAACTTGCCTTGCTGGGTGTGTTCATTGTCAACTTGACATTTCTTAGTTTGCCCTCAGTAAATGATCAGGCTTCTTCTACCAGTGAATGGAACAGGTTTCTATCAAGATCATCTTTAATTATGGGATTTTCTTTCATCTTTTCAGATGCAAAGCATTTCTCCTCACCATTCCCAGTGGTGCTGCCAGAGACTTTTGTTTTTTATTTAGTACTTTTTAGAACAGCAGAGATGGAAAAGCCCCCATGGGAACTGAGCACTTGTGCACCGAGGAGCAGTGCTCACTTTCATTCTTTTTAGCATTGTCATTACTTCATTTATTACTCTATATCTCAGATAGGTCTGATTCTTTTCCATAATCTCAACTCTCATTACATGATCTTATGTTGAGAATTTTTGCCAAGTCCTGGAAGAACAGAACAAGACGTGAAGAGAGTCTTGATTAAAATAGCTTGTGTTGTGGGTGTCATAAAGGTGAAAACCTGATTCCCTGGGTCACCCAACAAGCCAAATACACCTGAGGTCAATTTTAGATTTCATAATAGATTTTTTTTTGAAAAGTGAAGCTCTTCAGAATTATTTTGTTTGACTGGGTTCACTTCCAGGCCTCTCGGCAGGCCGGCTGTCTAGTGTGTCAGTGCAGCTCTGTGGATAATGATTCATTGGCATGGAGTAAGGATGAAGGCCCACACAGTGAATTTGACTCAAATCCTGTACCCAACCACAGGGCTTATTCACCTGGGGAGCAATTCTGCTTTTGGAAGCACTGCCTTTGGTCTACCTAAGAATTATTTTTAAAAGAATGAGATGAAGAAAGAGAGGCTACTGTCACAGTTGAAAATGATAAGAGGGAGACATATAAAGCAAGTGTTTTTCATATGTGATGATATAAAATAGCTTTATAAACTCTCATTTCATAAGTTGAGAATGTAATTTTCTATGTTGCTATCTAATCAAGACTAGAAGGCTTGGTGTGGAAACGCAGATGTTAAAACATGATTATTATAAAATACCAATATATTTTCAAATTATTATTTTAATTATTTACCCCTCATTAAGTCCCTATTGGATAACAAGAAATGTGCATTAAAGAGTTATTATGCTCCTTAGTTTTACCAAACTTAACACATTAGAGATACCTGTTTTGTTCTGTTTTGAAGCTTGGGTTTTGAAAGGAAGATGAAATGTAACCAATTTCCTTTAAAAAATTGTTACATTTATTTGTCTATTTTCTGAGAGGATGTGTGTATTTGTCTGGGAGCACATGTGGTATCACAGTATGCATGTGGCAGTCAAAGGACAGCTTGGGGGATTTGGTTCTTCTTTTCGCCATATGGCTTCCGGGGATTGAACTCTGGTCTTCAGGCTTGGTGACAAGTATTTTCACCTGCTGAACCATCTCACCATTCTCCCTCCCTTTTTCTAATTGCACAAATGTTTTTTGAAACTACATACCCATACATGCATATGTATGAAAAAACAACATAAACGTAATAGACAATGTTATTCAAATGTGATTATTTAAATGGTAATAAGTCATGTTCCAAGCCAAAACTTTTTCAGACCCTGGCTCTCCTTCTTTCCAGCTCCTTGACCATGAAAAAATTCTATCTCCTGTCTCTGAGTTGCCTAATTTGTAAATGAGGAACAACAGTAATATCTAACTCCATGTGGTAATAAATGCAAAGTAGAGGTCTGATCTATACAAATAATAAGTATTAATACTACATTTAAAGAGACAAGGATAAGTGAGTCCACAATCTAGACGTATAGCTTTTAAAAAGTAAGAGACTTTCATGGAACAAAAATAAGGGAAATGTTCAAGAAAGTATATGATATTCACAAAGCTAATGTATATTATGTCATAGAATGTTTACATGAGAACTACATATGAAATTAGTGTTAATATTAAATGTTTACTACAGTTCCTTACGGTGATGCCTAATCCTCCTGGTCAACATAACTGGATTTGGAATCATCTAGGAGACACAACTTTGAGTCTGCCTTTGACAGTGTTCAGAGAGGAAGTATTCAGTGAGTTGCTAAGGAAGCTTTAGCCCTGAATATGGGTGGCACAGTCCCATGAACCGAGATCTTGGATGGAATAAAAAAGGGAATCGGGAAAGCACACTGAGCACCAGCATTCATCTCTTTGCTAACTGCAGACCAGCCACCTCTCACTCCCACTACTATGCCTTCCTTGCCATGACTAATGGATTGTTATATCTCAAACTATGAGCCAAAATAGTACCTTCCCTTCTTAAGTGTTTTGATCATCATTTTATCACAACAATGAAAAACAGAAATGGACTTCTTCTTATGAGAGTTATTTTATAACTTTTCATTATTTTAGCAAAATAAAAAGAGATTTAGTTACATGATCCCCATGGGAAAAGAACTAATTGGGGCAATCATTTATCAAGTAGCACCAGAGGGACTACAATCTTTGAAATTTACCCTCAAGGTATGATGACTAATGAGAAAGTCATAAAGAGAAAAGTTTAGGGTTATCAGTTATCAGATAAGCAGCTATAGAATATGTTGACAATTATATTTTCTTTTTGGAGATAGAATTACGATTACATGAAAAGTGCCAAAATTGAAAAAATAGCAGAAAAATAGATACAACAGACCCATATGTGTGTTAAGAAAAACAAGTGATGAAAAATTAATGAAGTCTGTATACCTTCCAGAACTTAAAGTCATTTGGTTCAAGAGATATCTGCCTGGTTAGGATTGAAACCATAGTTTTTCTAGTGACTTGTTGACAATAGACTAGGAGCTAAATTTTCTGAGAATCATTCATCACAGGTAGAAAAATGGTAAAAATAAGTTACTTTAAAAAAATGTTACCTGATTAAATAAGAGAGCCCAGGTAAAGTGCATAGCACTGAATTGAGACAGAAGAAATTTATAAACTTACTGAATTCACCTGTGCTGCCAATTTTGAATGTGATTTAAATTGATAGTAATAAAAAGATAACATATTTTCTACTGAAATATGAAAAGTAGTTTGTATTAATAAATTTCCACTATTTATGTAATTAAATATTTAACTTTTGGGTCTCAAACTTAAAAGTCTTGATACTAATAAAGAAAGTAACTTCATAGAAGATTTTGTCTAAAGGTATACTTTAGAAAAAAGTAACAAATACAAGTTCTAGGAAATGCCACTGAGTCCTTACACCTCATCAGAGAGGAGGACCCAGAGGAAAGTTTGACATACACATTAAAGGATGCTCCAGGGATGGGGGGGAGGAGGCACTGGGAGATAGGGAGGGAGAGGGGGAAAGGAAGGGGGAAAGGAAGGAGAAAAGGGGGGAAGGAATAAGGGGATCCAGAAAGGGGTGGAGGGAGGGAGGGGACTGAGGTACCTATTGTACAAGCGGAAATAAATAAATAAATAAATAAATAAATAAATAAATAAATAAAATGGAAAAAAAAGAAAAAAGAATATACATTATCAGGGAAAAAAGTAACAAATACAATGAAAAATGAGAAAGCATCTTAAATCCTGTTTTATCTCAGAAGTCATATATTATAGAAAGAAACAGCATGTGCTGGTAAAGACCAGTTAATAACATCAAGATATTGCAACTTATCTGGGGTTAATGAAGGAAAAAAAAAAACGCCAAGGCCACAGATATGGAGAACAGACCTCAGTTATAATTTGTTCAATATGTTTACAGAATGTCACAGATAATTTTTTTTTAAAAAAACACCTATACAGGGCTAGGGAGTAGCACAGCAGGTAAAATGCTTGCTATGCAATCCCGAGGACCTCAGTTCAGATCCCCAGAGCTCACTTTAAAACCTGGCTCAGTGGCACAATTGCCTGCAATCCCTGAGCTCCTGCAAGAAATGGAAGGCAGACGCAGGAGACTCTCCAGGTCTCAAACGAAGGGAAAGGTGAGGACCAACACTTTAAGGTTGTCTTCTGACTTCACATGTGCATCACATTCACACATAGGGACACCACACATATCCATACCTACATTTACACATCATATGCAACAACCATATAACAGAGAGAGAAAGAATACAGGAGCAGTAGACGCAGGACTTGAGTTCAAATCTGCAATACCCATGTGGGCTTCCAGGAATCAAACTCAGGTCACCAGCTTTGCAAGCAGACACCTTACCTGATGAACTATCACACAGGTTCTAAAGCTTGTTTCTAGGTTCTGCTTACCTAATTACCTACCTAAAACTCATACACCTAACTTACATTTTAATAAAATTCAACCTGTGTGGGCAATCATGGGAGGTCAAGTATGACTTTCCACTTATCTGACCTCACATCATGCGCCACACAGCAAATATATTTAATACATTTAAGACATTATGCAAAATTGCACTCAGACTAGTGTCTCAGATGTACATGAAATATAAATAAAATTCATATTTGGACTTAGACCCCATCCCTAATATATTTCATGCATATGTAAAAATTCCTAAGTCCATAAAACTTCTAGTCTCAAGTGTTTCGGGTAAAGGACATTTATCTGGTGATAGCATAATATTAAATATGGCAGATGAATAATTTTAGAATGAATAGCTGACTTTGGACAAATCATCTAGCATTATTGGGCTTTAAATTACTTATCTAAACTTTGAAGGGGATGAAAGTGTATGAATGGTCTGCAAACTTGCTTATGTATTAGAAAACACAGAATGCAATGAAATATTAAAATATGCAAGTAATAAAACATAATTTTACATTAAACTGCCCTACCATCTTACACTAAATTCTAGAATAGACAAATTCTGGCATGTCAAGGTTATTTTAAAAATGGGCTTGTACAATAAAAGGGATATTTGTGCAACATTTCTCTTGTGAACTGAACAGACCTTGTACTCCATTAGGTTTAGCCATAACCACTGAGCTCTCCAGCCCACCTTGTCACTCAGGACACTTTAAGTACCACTAAAATAGCACTATGCATTTCTTTCAGCTCACTACCACTGCTTTAAGTGCTCAAAACACATATATATTGAACATATCTACAAATGTATCTTTGGAACAGGAAGGATAGGACACTGTTATAGATGTTGCTACTGGGATGCTCCACTCCCTTCACTATCTGTCCATGTGACCTCACCTTCTTCATTGTCTGAAAAGAGGCCTTCCTCAGGCTCAGTCTTGGTGGTTTCAGTGAGGCTGGCTCCATCTCCAACTCCTTGGTGCCCTGGGTCTGGCCCCAAGCCAATCCGCCAATCAGCAAAACTCTTCGGTGACTAAGCAGGTGATGCCATGTATTGTGACCTTGGACAAGTCAACCGACTTTTTTGGCTGCATGATTTGTGTGTGTGTGTGTGTGTGTGTGTGTGTGTGTGTGTGTGTGTGTGTGTGTGAGTGAGATGCCAGTCGTGCCACCTGTTGGTACTGTACAGATGCTATCTTCTACTTTGTCTTTCTGTCTGCTGTTGACATGAGAGGAATTCTGCAGTTAGAAGGGAAACCAAGAAAGTATCTGAACTAGTATCTTTGCCAGAGAGAAGAAGCGTGACAGGCAGAATCTGAAAACATTGCCTCCAAAGATGTCCTGCCCTAATCCATGCACCTTGTAATGATGATTATCACTCCTGATTGTTATGTTACATGGCACACCTGACAAGTTTAGGATAAGCATAATCTACCCACACATGTCCCTTTAAAAGCAGAAACTCACCAGCTAGTGGCAGAAGATGGAAGGACTGATGTTCTGTACTGAGGAAAAGGGGCATCAACCCTGGGCAACAACCAGTAAGAAAAGGGGTTCCGCTGTCATATGATGACAAGAGTTGAATTTGACTAGCACCCTGGAATAACATGCAGACCAATTCTTTCCAAGAGCCTCCAAATAGAAGTTTAATATGCCAGCTTTTTAATCTCAGTGTTAGAAGTCTGGACCAAAGAAAAAAATCCACTTAAGTCCATTTGGACTTTTAGCCTACAGAGCTGTGAACCAATGAGTATATGTTAGAAACACCTGAGAGTCTATTATTTTGTTAGGTAGAAATAGATACTTGATAAGTAGCCATCACCATAGTAGTGTGTTAACCTAGTGAACCTAGCTGTTTGAGGATTAATGGTGTAGTAAAACATTAGATGTGCTTTTTGTTTGACCTTGGAATAGGAAATCATAATATATAAAACATACATAATACTATTTAATTGTAAACTTGACACTGGTGGAATTCCTCTAGAGCCACCCAGAGTTATTCTCTACATTAAGGCAGACCCTTAGGCTTACCTGTAGAAAATTGTCTTGATCAAATAATTGATGTAAAAAGATCAAGCCTGTTGTAGGTAGGATCATTCCCTAGACAGATGGTCTGGGACTGTAGAAAGATGGAGAGAGCTAGCTGAGCATGGTCGGGCAAGCAAGCATGCATGCATGCATTTGCTGCTTTCTGCTCTTGCTGTGAATATGCTATAACCAGTTCCCCCTGCTCTTGCTGATATTACACCCTTTCCATGAAGGACTGCACCCTAAAATTGGAAGCCAATTAAACTATTTCCACCTAAGTTGTTTGGGTTATATATTCTGTTGTAACAAAGAGCAAAGAAATTAAGACAAATGCAAATATAACGATACAATAATATTTACAGCCTGCTATGGTTACCTTTTAGTGTCAACTTGACAGTTGCAGACTGTTTGGGGCACAGCTGTGGAGAGTTAATGGCTGGAGCAGTGCCTGAATAAGTCTTCAGGTACTTGCTTAATCGATGTGGAAAACCCAGCCCCCAGTGAGTGGTACTTTCCAGTGGCGGACTGGATAATAGGAGGTGCAATGAGGAGGGACTTGCTCTTCCTTTATCCTGTGTCAACTCACTGTCGAGTTCACTCTACAAGCCTCTGTCACTTTTTACAGCATCATTGCCTTCTTTGTGCTACTGCCTCTATCCTCGGCTGATGCAGAGACTCATCCTTTCCACCTTGCTGCTGTTCCTGCTGCCTTAAGAGCCTGGTCTCTAGGCCTGGCTGCTGTTTGCTGTTCTTCACTGAGTTGGAGCCCAGCTGTTCTTCATTGACATGGAAGTCCAGTTACTCTTCACTGACATAAGAGCCCAGCATCTTTGACCCTCCAGCGATATAGAGGCTCAAGACCTTCTCAGGATCTTTTGACTTTGTGAGACATTCCGCCAAAAACAAAGCAGCTATGGGTGGCTACTTTGAAGGACACTATTTTTTTGTGAGTTAATTTAACAAATTTAATTTTATATATTACATTCTAGAGATTGTGCTCTTCATAGAACCCTAATACACAACCTCATAAGTGTATTCAGTATATGCCTATATAAAAAAAGCACTCCAAATTCACCAACATGCATACACACAAGCACATAATATCCATATGTCCATATATATGTATGTATTTCCAAAGAATGAAATAAGTAAATAAATATCATATTTAGGAATTTAATTTTCACTCATCCAATTTGATGTTTCTGTGCATCTGGTCCACTTCTTAACAAAGATAAAAAGGAAAGCATTCTTTTCCCATACAACTGTATCGAATTTGATGCTATTTTGTTACTCTTATGGGAAAACAATTTCCAATGGAGTCTAAACATAATTCTCCATTATAAATATGCTAAATAACTCCATCTGTTATTAGAACCAGGAATTAATTATATAGCTACTTTCCAGCTTACTTTCCCAAAGATGCTAATGGTAACTGCCCTAAGCTAAGGAAAGACATGTTGTCCAGCTTTAATAGTTCCAGAACAATTCTTTAAGAACTCTGTACAGCTACTTCACAAATACTAAAGAGGGGTTGGGGATTTACTCAGTGGTAGAGCGCTTGCCTAGCAAGCGCGAGGCCCTGGGTTCGGTCCCCAGCACCGAAAAAAAAAAAAAATACTAAAGAAAAATAACCTTTTGTCTGAAGTATGCAATTTTCCAAGACTAGCTTATGAATGTCAATCTTGTTCTGAAGAGCTTATATTGATTTATATCCTCCAACTTGAGGAAAGAGGGCAATTTCTTTCATTCAAAAAGATAAAATTGTGGGCTGGAGAGGTGGCTCAGGGGTTAAGCCTCTGCCTTGCAGGCGGAAGGTCCTGAGTTCGGATCCAGGTCCCACATATAGACGCCAGGCGGAAGTGGGGGCGGCCTGCGCTTCTGGTCCTGGTAGGGTGGAGCCTGTGAATCCCGGGGCAGAAGGAGGTGGAGGCATCCATGGTGGTTCGCGAGTTTGTCCGTGGTTCTACACATACACAGACACACACACACACGCGCGCACACATACACACAGTTGAATAAATAATAATAATTAAAAAAATGTAGATATTTAAAAAAAGATAAAATTGTATATGAGTGTGTGCATGTGTGCATGTGTGTGTGTGTGTATGTGTGTGCACATGTGTGTATGCATGTATATGTGTATGTATATATGTAAGCTGAAAACATCCTTCAGGCTTTTCTAAAAACATCTTTTCTGTTTTTAAGATAGAGTCTCACTTTGCTTCCCAGACGTGTGTGAAACTCATGATTCTCTTGCGTCAACCTCTCTAGTGCTGGGATTACAGGCATTTGCCATCATACTCAGCAAAAGAAGAGTTTTGCTTCACTTATTGTCTTTTAGTTTCTTTATTTCTCTTAAGGTATGATCTTGCTTATAGCCCAGGCTGGTTAAAATGAGCTATCCCTGACTGGAATTCTTTTGCTTTTATCCACTGAAACAGGTAATGCTTGTATTATAAGTGCTTATCACCACTCCTGGTTGGGTGGTTGTTTAAGATATATTTAGATACTGTTTTATGATTCCCTCCATAGCAGGAAAACTAAACATGTACCTCTCAAATACCTTTTGAACATGAATTTTAAAATTCAGCAACATTGGGGCCAGTGAGTTGGCTCAGTTGGCAAGTTGACAACGTGAATTCAGTCCCAAGAACCAATAAAGGCAAATAAAGAGAACTGGACTCGAGCACTTTGACACATATCACATATCACATATCATACAATAATATAAATAAATAAAATTAAAATTTTAGCAATGTCTAATCTCTGACAAGAAGAGATTTCAGATTATTAAAGACAGATTTGTTTGCAATCATTCTTATATTTGCATTTAATCTCAAAAATTATTGTGAACATAACAGAAGCTGCCACTAAGTGAGCATTTATTGTGTACTAAGAATTAAGCTAAGCATTAGAATTCAATATATAACTTAAATTTCACAATAACATTTTCTTCATACTAGGAAATAGCATCCATGATGATAAAATACTTTCCCAAAATCACACAGTGAACACCAAGGAGAGATATGAATGAGTGTCAAGCTTATAACTGAAAAATAAACAACAAATGTTCGGAACTCAATGTATGGATTTGCCAGCAAGTGAGAAAAATTCTGAAGGGAAAATTAACAAGCTGAAAGTGGATCAATAAAGAATACTGGCCCTATGTTACAGCAGAGAAAATAGGCCTCCATCAAGGACTGCAAGTAAGTAATGAACATCTGGTTAAGTTTACAGACTTTCCTTCCTGATCATTTACAACTGAGGGGGTATGATCTCACCAGAAGGGGAGGGCATATAGTCTGGCAGATAAAAAGTAACCATTTTGCAAATGGGTGATTGACCCCTCCCTCACTGTGGTTTCCTACTTTTATTACATCTACCTTTGAATATACTCTTATAACAAGACTCTGGTTTAACAGCTTTTTATCTCTGGCCAGGGAGTGAAATACAATACCCATCAGGATGGAGTGAAGGGCATTACAGGAGCAGCAAAACTGCAAAAGAAAATCAACGAACCATAATCCAGAACTTCAGAGACTCTTTATCAACCACCTAGGACCAGGCCAGCCTAATCTCTCCCCATCCTGAAGCTCAGGGACATTTGCGGAAGAGGGGGCGGTAAGAGTGTAAGAGCAAAAGGATGGGAGAAGCAATGATATGCGAGATACTCCACACAAGTTAGGGCCGAAGCAATCATAATATGTCTTTGCATGCCCTGCACAATGTCCCACACACTATTGATCCCATAAAGTCTAGCATTTGCTAAAGGCACCAAGATCCTTGGAGGCAAGGAATTGACAGCCATAGTAGTGTTCCTATGCTTAAGGGGAACACAGGAAAGGGTTCAGGGAAAAGCCACTGGGTCCTTGTAAGTCATCAGAGAAGAGGACCAGAGGAGAGTCTGGCATGCACATTAAAGGATTCTCCGGGGATTGGGGGGGAGGCACTGGGGGATGAGGAGGGAAGGGTGAGGGGAGGGGGAACAAGGAGGTGGGGGGAGGAAGAAGGAGGGAGGGAACCGGTGTACATATTAAGTTAAGTTTGTATGAGCAGAAATAATAATAAAAAATGAAAAAAAAAAGTTAAAAAAAAGAATACTGGCCCTAAGTATAAGAAGGAAAAAGGTAGAAAATACTAAATAGAATATGAGATACAGTATTTGCAGTCAAAAGAAAAAAACGTTTTACTGTATATGTCCTTAGCATTGTTTCAAAAAAGAAAAAAAGGCCTGAGTAATATTTGAAGAAATAACGGCAGAGAAATTTCCCATACTGATAAAACATACTAGCAACAAATCTGAGTTATAAAAATCAGAAGGGTTATAAACATAAAGCAATGAGGTAATATTAGCAGCAACAAAAATACCAAGAAAATTATAATGAAGAGCAAATACAAGAAGATAGTCTTAATGTCAATTATAGAAAATGCCACTTTGCCTTCAAAGTAGCAGTAGAACTAACATACCTTATTTTCTCAATGGGGAAAAATGCTAAGAATTAAATGATGCAAACACTGACCAAAAGGTTGAGATGGATGATTCTAATATCAGAAATGCAAACTTTATGTAAAAAGGAGCTATATTTCATAGTAACAGAAGGGTTTTTTGATTTCTACTTTTAATATTTTTATTGTTTAATTTTTTTAGAGTCTTGCTGCCTGACCAGACTGGCCAACAGAGAGTAAAAATGACAAAAACTCATTATATACATGTCTAGGAATAAAAAGATAAGAAAGATAGAAAGAAAGAAAGAAAGAAAGAAAGAAAGAAAGAAAGAAAGAAAGAAAGAAAGAAAGAAAGAAAGAAAGAAAGAAAGAAAGAAAAGAAAGAAAGAACATAAATTTAAGGTACACAGATGAGCATCAAAAAGTTACGATCCTCCTACCTCAGCCTTCATAGTGGTAGCTTCACAGGTAAGCACCACTATACCTGAACTAATATAAGGTTTAACTCACCAGAAAGTTGTAACAACTCTAAAATTCTAAGAAGTTAATAAACATCCTTAAATCATAGGACAAACATAAACTGAGGAAAGGAGATATATACTTCAGAATTTTAGAGGAAAACTTTAAATATGCCTCTTCTGAGTTGGTGAGATAGATCAGTGGGTAACACACCAGCTCACAACCTGAGTTTGACACTCAGAAGCCAACATGATAGAAGGAGAGAACTAACTTCTCAAGATTGTCTTCTAACCCTAACCTGATCATGACATTAGAAATATGTCAATAAGTACATATAGGATTTGAAAAAATACAAATTATCAGACCAAATCTAATGAACATATGCAAAACACAGTACCTCCAACTTAAGGAACACATTCTTTTATTAAAGTATACTTGAATCATTTATAAAACCATTTGTAGTCAGCAAATTACTCAACAAGTAAAGCCATTTGTCATATAAACCTTATGACCTGAGTTTGATCTTTGGAACTCACATGATAGAATGAGAACTAACTCCTGAAAGTTTTCTCTAACTTCTATGATATGCATATGTTCACAGTAAAACAAAAAATAAATATATAAACAAATATTTTTAAATACACGTGTTCTAGGTGAGTCATAAACAAAACGCCAACGAATGACAAAATGGAAATCATAGCAAAAATGTTCTCCAACCAAAGAGAAATTAGCTTTGAAGTCAATATATACATACAAGCTAAAATGTCTCATATATCTGGAAAATTAAAAAACATACTTCTATAGTAATTCATGCATGAAAATATAACAAAACGGTAATCATGAAGAAAATATAACATGGCAAAATTTGTGGAATGCTTAAAAGTAAATGTACTCTTAAATGCATTTATCAGAAAAGAAGAAAGCTGAAAACTCAATAAAAATGGGCCAGCCGGGTAAGATTTTTAGATAGAAAGATATAAATTTGTTTGGTCACTTGACAGAAGCCAAATATAATTAGACTTTCCCTATCAAGTTCAGGGAGCTTCTGACATGTAAGATTATATAGTATGACTAACAGTTGATATTATATTTGATTTAGCAAGAAATGGTTAAACACTGAGTGTCAATGAGTTAAATGTTCAGAGTTGTACCTAAAAGGTAAGTTACTCCAGGGAGGAGTATTCAGGTTGAACTATCTCCTTACAATAGCACTAATCACTTTCTTTTTTATCATAATGACTTGCCAACTATCACTGTCCTTTATGATTCTGTGGGAATAGCTTGCAAAGGCAGACAGTGTACCTAACCAGAACAGTATCTACAGTGCCTAGGATACACTAGGGCAGTGTTTAAAACAAAGAAATGCCACAAAAATATTTGTGCATTAATAAAGCGTGAGAAAGGATGTTGAATCAATTAGCCATTGAAATAACTTGAGGTGAGGTTTGGATCATAAGTCATAGGTCTAGAGTTGTCCAGAAAAATAGAAAGATCTTAAAATGAACACTTGAGGACTTGAGCTTTTTCTCTTCTCCACTTTACTTGCACTAATCATATTGCTTCATTCATTCATCACTTCAGTCAACAACTTCTTATCAAGTAACTACTAAGCAACAGTATTTTCTGGATGTAGACACATAGATATGAATCAAACTAATTTCTTCCTGTAGTGGAATATACTGTCTGACTGAGCAACTCAGACAGTGAGGAAATATTTATGGCAAATAGCAATAAAAACCAATGAAGAAAAATATGACATAAAAACATAGCAACAGGGTATAAGCATGCTTGTCAGGTCTAAGAAAATGGCATGAAACCAAAGTGATTGGTACAGAAGACAGGAAAGAAGAATGATGATTGAAGCAATGCAGTGGTCTAGAGAATTGTTACATCATATGCAATAAAGGCTTGTTCCACCCTAAAGGAAATACAAAGCTATCAGAGGGTATCCAGCTGGAGACTCCGTGATCTGACATACAAACATAAAACAATACCTCTTATTATAGAGGTGAAGAATGGATTTGTATTAGCTCATTTTTCTGTCTCTGTGATAAAATACCTGACAGAAACAACCTAAGTGATGGAAAATGTATGTTGATTCATGATTTAAGGAATGCAGTTCATTCTGGTGGGATGGCAAAGCAGTGGGAATGTCAGGCAGCTAATGGCACTGATTAACTCTGTTAATTACTTGTTAAACTTCCCTGGAAACTTTTATAGACATGTGCAGAGATGTATGTCTCAGATATTTCTAAATTCAATCAAGTTGACAATGAAGATTTCCCATCAAGTCCCCCATCTTGTTAAGTAATCTCTCAACGAGCTCTGCTTGCATTGTTCTTTATAGCTTTAAACTTGCTTATGCTCCCTTCCTTGACAAACCACACAGGTTTCGTATCAATCTGTTCAACTTGCTAACTCTCGCTCATTGTAAATGTAGATAAGACTGAAATTTTCTTACCCAAACAGCTCAGTATATTATGCTTCAATTCAACCTTATTCAAGTTTTTCAAGACATAAATAACATACAGTCAGATCCTTTATTAAATGTAATACAACTTCTAGTCAAGTCCCCAATAGAGTCTTTCTTACCATTCTAAAACCTCTTGAGCCACGCCCCCACTGTCTACATCTCCCTTGGTATCTTGGTTTTCCAAAATAGAATGTGAATGGCTCACTAGGCTCTACTTAAAGTACTCCAGAGCTTTCCTGTAGCACAGATCCAAATTCTTCCACATATGCTCCACAAACCAGTTGAAAAGGTAATCATGCTAGCAACCCAACTTCGCGGTAGCAATTTTTTTGGATTATCCTGTAAGCCTCTGTTAGATATTTGATTCTACTGTTTCTGCCTCTCCTCTCACCTTAGAAGTACTGGAATTACAAATATGATCCATCACATCAGATTCTTTTCTGGGTCCTGGAGAACAAACCCAGGGTTTGTGCAGCAAGACTTACCCATTGAGCCATCATCTCCTTCCCCCAAGAATCAATTTTAAAAATTTACTATAACCCAAGATTGGGGAGATGGTCAAAAGATAAAGTTCTACCTATGTAAGGATGAGGAATTTGGTTCAGATCATTAGAAGTCATGCAAAAATTGGATAGAATAGCACATGTGGGTAATCCCAGCACTGAGGGTGTAGCCACAGAGTCCCTGGATCTTTCTGGACAGTGAGTATTGCTGCATTGGAGAACTCTAGATTCAGTGAGAGACCATGTCGCAATAAATAGGTTGGAAAGCAGTAGAGGAGGACACCTTACATAAACTTCTGATGTCCACAAAGGCATGCAAGATGACCACAATTGTGCATGCGCACACGCGCACGCACACACACACACATACACACACACACACACACAGTAAAACTTAAACAGGCAACAGTAACAGTAAATATAAGAACATTTGCGTATCTAATCAGTAAGTGAAACTATATCTTCATATCTCCAGAACACCACAATTTCATGACCTAAAATACACTTGTATGAAGCGGAGCTAACAACAATTTGTTAAAGCCGAGCATTTACAATATTTGACAAAAGTAGTCTAACCTTGGATTTGAATCCTAGAAAGGAATTCATGAATATCAAAGTGAAGGTTGGTAGCATTCTTTCTGTTGGTAAGGGTTCTAGAAAAAAGAATTGAATCTGTGGGGATTTAGACATCTACTGGCATTGTAAGCCTGGTTCTGATGATTATCAATACAGAGTTGTCTGTTCGTTCACTACCTCTGGTTAAAATTGTGTTGCCATTTGTGAATAAAGTGAAGAGAGAGTTCACAGCAATAATATGATAACGGATTACCACCAACTGCATGCAAAAAAAAACCATAAATGATTCCAAAGAGCAAGAACCATAAGCTGCCAGAGATATACTTATGGTCCAGCAAACTATAAGATGATTATTTTCATTTTTCATATGTGTGGGTTTTTCACAATTTATAATTATATGGACATGCTCACTATTCGTCTTTTAGAGAACTTCTCATTGTTACTAATTTATCTTTATTTGGAAAGCAAGAGCATTTCTCAAATGAGAAACTGCAACAACCCCCAATACAGAAAAAGGCAAGTCTCTTCTTTCAAGCTTCATTTCTGCTCTTTCACTTGGGGAACGGGACTTTTAAAAATTGACCAATGCAGCATAGCTCAAATTCAGAGCCTCTCAGAATGGTGATACAATAAAGCAAGAACCAAATGCTCAGTGTTTATGCCAGGCCAGTCATTGCCAGACTTAATTATAGTCAAAGCACAGGCTCTACAGCAATTGAAAAATGTAAATAAGGCTTAGAAACTGACTCAAGAATTAATATTTTATAAATGAAAGTTTGATTTTCATTTAAACAAATCCCCCAAGGTATGGTGTGTATTATTCCAAATACTTTGTTTTCACTGTAACTATAGTGATACTTTAGAAAAGCAGGGGACAGAAACACCTGTTCTTCATCAAACTGCACTGTGTAATGGTTAGAATCTATTAATTATAACCATTTACTCTCAGAGGTAAAATCTGTAACATTTGGGGCTTAAATGTTCAGATAAAAGTTTGTTTGAAATTTTTCTATGGTAAATGTAAAACAAGATATAGTATTGCTCTACATATTTTAACCTAAATATTTTTACTAGTAAAGTATGGGCCAAGTATCCATGTTAAAAATAAACTTCATATTTTATTGATTTTCCCTATTTGAAACATAATACTTAATTGCTGCAATTTGTAAAATAAGCTTTAAATAAAATGTAAAGGTGCAGTAACAACTGTCAATATTTTGATATATTTTCCTTCAAATCAGCTACCCATCTGCTTAGCTAATCTGTCTTTGCCTTCATCTACATTAGAATTAGGATAGAATGAAACACATTTTATGGCTTGCTTTTTTGTTAGTATTAAACCTGTGAGGCACTGAAGTACATTTCAATTGAAAATAACCAAAGGACTTTTAAATATCAGTTCTCATCTAAAAGCGTGAAGTACATGCCATCTTGGGTCATGAAGAGAAATATGGAGGCTGTCCCGGCAGCTGCTGGCTTCCCTGGGAAGGAAGAGGCTACTGGGGAGTACAGTAGCTAGCAAACCCCTCTGTGCACACAAAGTCAAGAGTGGGAGAACAAAGGCCTGTCCAATACAACTAACACAGATGTGCCCAAAGGCGAACTGTCAGAAGCAGTTACAATGACAGCTACTCACAGTTCATTATTTCCTTCTCACGGGTCACTGGGTGACAAGCTGGGTCAGTATGCTTTGCTGGCTGTCCCAGTCCTTACCAACTCCCGACTCAATCTCAACACAGTTAAGAGGCTCTTTTTGCTAAACTAATGTAAACAAACACATTCCAGATGCTTGAAGATGCCGGAATATGGCATTTGTTTTACTTTGGTTCAAACTTGAAATTAAATGTACACACAAGTTACTGCAGCCAGCCAAGAAGGAAGCAGAACTATTTTGCCAATGTGTGACTAAAGAAACAAGAACATATAGCCTGCCATGAACTAAAACCTTATGTGTAAGACTTTACATAGTAAGAGATTTCTCTTTTTTAAAAGTTTTTCCCCCATGATATGAAAAAGGCTCAATAATCAAATTGGTTTTTTTGAGGGTTTGAAATACAAATTAAGTGAAATGATTCCATAGAAGTGAGATACTAGTTTCTGTTATTGTTTTAGATGGTGGAGAGAAACAGGTGTATGTTCCTGCTTGGGGATATAATTTAAAATAATACACTAATCAAAATCAAAACCACTTTTTCATAATGTAATGTGCATGTTCCTGCTTGAGGATATAATTCAAAATAATATACTGATCAAAATCAAAACCACTTTTTCATAATGTAATATGCATAAATCTTATGTCATGGCTTAATATGGCTATCAATAGGATGTCAATCTCTTAGAGAATCAATAAATAAAAGTGAAAAGAGGTTAGCCCAGATATTCACTTAGGTCTGAGTTCCAATCCTAACTCTCCATAGCCAGGGTCATGGCTGTACACATTGCATAGTTACTTCTAACATGTTTCTGCAACATTAATGATCATAAGTAGCTACATCGGCAGCAGATGGGTCTCCCACAGTGCCCCAGCAGTAAGCAGATGCACAGAATGACAGTGGCTATGTGGTAAGGATTCAACAAATGACAGCTCTTACTCCTGTCATCAAATTTAATATACAGAGAGCTGAAAGGAACAACTAAGGCATAGGATATATTAGACAATCATGATGAGTTGTGGTTATATTATTGTAAAAGGACTTTCAAAAATCTAATTAAGTCTCAACTACTTAGGTCTGGACTTAGATGCAACAAGAAGTCAGGGGCTCCACTTCCCTTAGTATTTTCAACCTCTTCTTCAGTTTTTACAGAAAACTGAGCATAATCTTAGCCTTTTGTGTTTTCCCTTTCCAAATTACTCTAACATACTTAAAGGTTGCCCTTTCAAGATAGCCAGCTAAAATAATTACCTCTATCCAAAAGGCTAAAGATTTGTAGTAATTGCGAAAGTAAAGGCATGGATGGTCGAGCAATTTATTACAGAGGCTAAGAACAAGATTTTGGCTGGTTTTCACTAAGTAATTTAATCTCTCTGTTTCCAAGTATCCTCTTCAGTAAGCTAGAAATAAGTTTGGGCTACTGCAAACATTATTGGAAAAGACACTCACTCATGAAACACTTGAACAAAGTCCATGACCCAAGCTGGTATCACTCGTATCCTAATGCTACCTTTAGATGGTACAATAGACTGATTAGCTTATATTGGGAAAGCAGAGAACAAAAAAGTCAATATAAGAGTTGAAACAATTAATATACTAAATTCAGTATGTTTTATTTTTATCACAATGGACAATGATTGCTGTAAGGATTCTACTATCTTTTCAAAACACTGTGTTACAAAACAAAGAGGTACAATAGTGAATAATGGAATCAGCCAACATGCTCATCAACAGAAGAATGGATAATGAAAATGTGGTACATATACACAATGGAATATTACTCAGCCATCAGAAAGGATGAGATTACGGAATTTTGTAGTAAATGGATGGAATTGGAAACTTTAATATTGAGATATCTCAGACATGAAAAGTTAAACAACACGTTTTCTCTTATATGTGGATGATTGAATGGATATCCTTGTCAATGCATTCGGATTGGAAGCATTGTAAGAACCAGAAAATTTGAAAAAGACTTATGAGTAGGAAGGTAGGAAATGATGTTAGAGTGAAACCTTTTAAAGAGGAGATTTAGAATCCCAGGACAAGGGTGAGGGGGGAATAATTTGGAAAAGTATAT
The DNA here is from genome assembly GCA_023101885.1 of Typhlomys cinereus. Classification (NCBI taxonomy): domain Eukaryota; kingdom Metazoa; phylum Chordata; class Mammalia; order Rodentia; family Platacanthomyidae; genus Typhlomys; species Typhlomys cinereus. The sequence continues at coordinate 223,281 of JALPQD010000405.1, forward strand.
AGCAGGGAATAAGAGGATGGGGGGACACAGAGACTTATGGAAAAATGCAAAGATTGTGGGAAAGTAACCCCAAAGGGACATTCTATGATAGTAATATGTCAAAAAAAGTATTTTAAAGAAAGGAACAAAAATGAGCAGTCCCTATGCAGAGGAGCATAGAGTGAAGAAAATGGGGGAAAAAACCTTGAGCTGATCTATTTAAAATCCAGAAACAACCTATGCTTAAAGGGAACACAGGAAACGGTTCTGGGAAAACCACTTGGTCCTTGCACCTCATCGGAGAGGAGGATCCAGAGAGGAGTTTGGCATGCTCATTAAAGGATGCTCCGGGGATGGGAGGGGGAGGCACTGGGGGATAGGGAGGGAAGGAGGTGGGGGGGCGCAGGAGGATGGGGGGTTGGAGGGAGGGGGGACCGGTATACCTGTTAAGTTTGTATGAGTGGAAATAAAAAAAAATCCAGGAACAAAATTATACTAGAAATAACAGGAACTTGGCACTTTCTGATAAAATATTGGTCAAATGAGAGGTCGTAAAGGTCCCTAAACATTATAGGCTTTTGCCATTGTTCTTCAGTAACCCTATTACTGAAGATCCAACAGAAATGGATTACAGATGCGTTACTGTAAAATAGAGCAAGAACCCTAAAAGGGAAGGAAATAGATCAATAGGGAAGATAGTCAATAAACCCATAGGTAGAAAGACAGTACAATAAACTGTTCTGTAGGTAGCTGTTATTATACCCATAGAATGGACACTTACAGAGGAAACCTTTGGGTCTAAAGCTGGATGAGTGAAAGGAAATGCACATATCAGTATGGTGGCCTGAAGAGAGGTAATTTGATATACCACAGAGGCCTGAGCCCCCACAAGAATAGACAAACCAGAGCAAACCCTGAAGTCCATAGAAGCATACAGGCAGAAGAGTAGGAGGGAGTGAGAAAGAACTGTGAAGGGAAGGGAGATAATGGGAGGAAGGGAAGCTAGGACAAATACTCAAGATGCTTGTAAAAGTAGAAAAAAATTAAAAGAAAAAAAAACAGAAACAGAAATAAACTGAAATTCCGTCTGCTGAGGTACATTGTGAGGTCAGGGAAGGAAAAAGCATGTTCCTGCAATCTACAGGAGAAAGAAAGTGAGAGACGTGCATGGAATCTAAAAGTTTTTAGTCACACTAATTAAGCAAAGCCCTCTGAGGAATACTATTATGAAAAATAAACTTCAAATATATGTACCAATCAATTCCTATTGACTAAAAAATGCAAATACAAATATGAGAATTACTTTTTATCCACAGTGATTAAGTAAATACTGAGCAAAAGCCCAAAACTGTTTGTAGAAGCAAATCTCATATGAGATATTTCTCCTATATATACATGTCTATGTCAAATTAATTTATAAATTAGACATTATAAGGGATTAACATTAATAATTACTAGCAAATAGAACAGCAGAATATAAATTTTTTAAAAATTATGAATCATTTATCTGGAGTTTCTATTTTAATAGTTTTGGAACACAGTTAAGCACTTAAGCATGTACAAATGACACTGAAAATGTGGAAAACAAGCAGGGATTATTATACAATGCTCATTAAAACATCTTTGGAGGCTGGCAGGGTGGTTCATTGGATAAAGGCACTTGCTACACAAATATGTAGACCTCAATTTGTTTCATAAAGCCCAAATAAAGGAAGGATAGAACCAACTCCATAAGCTGCCCTCTGATTTCCAAATGTGCCATAGTATAGACACACACAATAATAATAATAAATAATAATAGTAACAAGAATAAATAAATTAATGAAAGAAAGAGAGTCCTTATGGCATCCTCTTCTCGATTTATATAGAATAATTCTTCAGTCAGAGGGATCCCCAGGCCTACCTGTTTCATACTGAACTATTGGCTGGTGATAGGTTCTGAGAAAGGGATATCCCTTGTCTTTGGTTGTATGCCCACTGAGGAACTGTCAATTCCAGGCACCAATGGACAGTTTCACACCCACACCACAGTCACACCGAGGACCCTGGTTCAACAGTAAGTCTCAAGTCAAAACAAAAAGATATGAATATTGAAAAGGGACTGTGGGGAAGAAGAGAATGCAAAGGGGGTGAAAGTGAGGTCAGAGAGGGTAGGGGTTCCAGCAATCAGAGTGCACTATGAAACTGTCAGAGAACAAAATAAAAATTATAAAAATGAAGGGAAAAATTACTTTGTTTTTAGAACATTTTCACAGCTTCCTGTTAAATGTGTCTCATCCAACAATCCAGATATATGGCAGGGTAGCTCACATGAATCACCTTTTTGTGGATGGGGGGATGGTCTCTTCTTTATTGCTGTGTCTTTCCTGCAGAATTCAGTTTGTATTGCCCAGGGACGACACAACAACAGAATTCACATGTGCAGTGTATTAAGCCCTAATCCCTGTGTCCTCAGAGAAAATACTCCCCAGCCAGGGAAAGGATGAAACAGGGAAGAAGGTGAGTGGCCTCAGGGGCATCAGCGTGCGACACAGCACAGGCATCCCTTGCACGCTTTGGGAACCTGAAAGAAGAAGCAATCTGCTTCTCTTTCCTGAGTAGAGCCCAGGATAAGAATGAAAGCCCAAGGATAGCACCAATCTAAGCATTCTTGCAGAAAGGACAGAGCAGAAATAGCTGAAAGGGAAGCCTAGGAAGACAGGCCCGTAACAGCTACAGGACAGTGTCAATGCACACCCACGTGCTGTTTAAGCTCGGTTCTAGGCGACAACACTGAAGGCTAGGCTAGCATTCCAGTGTCAGGAGCGTGAGCTGGCCGCATGGCCCTGTCGTCACACAGTGCAGCACCCGAAAGTTGAGAAGCTTGAGCACAATTTAAAAATCTAGGAAAAAAGAAGCCTCGGGGAGCTAAATTTCTATACCACCCTGCTCCAGGCCTCATGCTACAACAAAATAAGGAGTCTAAATTTGTTATTTGTTTCTGAACCTTATCCTCTTAAGAAGTAAATGAATTTCCAGAAGTAATTTTTACTATCAGAAAAAAAGTTATTCCATGCCAGTAGAAGAGCAGCAAAATGGACAACAGCCAGCCACAATGCAGAATACTAGCAACCCAGTAATGCTCATCCAGAATCAGACCAACCTAATCTCTCCCCATCCTAAGGCTTAGGGAACCTCATGCAAGAGAGGGTGGTAAGATTGTAAAAATCTAAAGATGGAAAGGTCCATCATTGGACAAGACATTCCATTAAAGGCAGGATTGCTGTATTCAGTGAGTCTTACCAGGCCTGCATAAAGACTGACATACCAATATGTCCCTATAGACTATAAAGGAACTCAAGAGAGATGAGAATATACAGTGGAAACCTGAGGACTAGAGCTGGATGAATGAAGGGAAACGCCCCTATCAGTAGGACAGCTTGAAGAGAAGCAAGTAGATATTCCACAGAGGCTGAATCCCCCCCAAGGGTAGGCAAGCCAAAGGGACCCTGGAGTCCATAGAAGTGGCTAGGCAGGGGGGTGGGAAGGAATGGAATGGATTGATGAAGGGATGGGAGGAAGATGGGAGGAGGGGGATGGGGGAAGCAGGGATAAGTACTCAATATGCTTGTAAAATTTAAAAAAAAAGAGTTATTCCCTTCCTATCAAAATCCTAGGTGCAATTCTATAATTTAAGAATGTCAAATAGCTTCAATTGAAATTGAAAGTTAATCACTTTTAATGTAAATGGCATTTCCTTCTGCCATTAGGATGTTTAAAGTCAGAGACCTCCTTAGATTTACTGCATCTGGAAAATCATGTCATTCAGTCAACAGTAATTTCAAGCAAGTATAGGTTGAAAATACAGCTTGCAAGGTCATTTTTTACATCTGGAACTTCAAAACAAGTAAAGCAATAATAATTATCAACTTTGGTTCACAACTAGGTGAAGAACACAGGAAAGCTAGTTTCCATTTCACAACCACGTATAATTTTCAATTGCTATCAAATCGCTGGGGCTACTGTTATTCTGGTCATGGAAAGCATGTTAATCTGAAGACCGTCTCTTATGCACTTAGCCTCACATCCAAGGGCAATGTGCTGCTCACTGGCAATCTGAAGAGTTGCCCGTGTATATGGTCTTCTTCAGGACCTCTGTGTATTTTTACAGTGCTGCCTTCACTTATTATGCTCTTTCAGTGTGTTCGAGTGCGATTCCAAGACAGCAACCCATCCTATGTACACTTATGAGTGATTACATACATCAGTCTTTAACAGAATACACATAAATATCTCTTCTCTTCATCAAACGTCACTCTGAACCTACTAAGCTCGAAAGCCAAAGGGCTTCTGAGAGATGTCAGCCGTTGGCCTGAAATCAATCTTACATGAAACTGAAGGAAAGTGTGGAATGCTGCTGAGCAATAAAGCTTGCTCCATCACTGTCCTACCTCTGAGCGGAAGCCTTGGGATGTTTCTCTTCCAGTTTCCGCACCAGCGCTACTGTCAGCTTCTCTGTCTCTGGCACTGCATAGATGCCAGGGGGCTCTGGTGCTTCCTTCAGAGGAGAGTTGCTGGCACTTAACTGCAAAGCCTAAATAAGGGAAGTACAGGGAGAACAGAGTTCACTTTCATTAGGTGAAGCTCCCTAAAGTGGATGTGCTCAGAAAATAACATTGCACTTTTCATGGCTCTTCAGCACTAAGTAGGTGGCCAAAAATGAGGGCAGCCTAAGTAAAAGGCAGTGAATCATCACTTACTTAATTGAAGATTGTCTACATAAAGATTAATGTGCATATGAATACTACAGTATGATGTGACCTTAAACAGCCAGTACCATAGAGATGTGATTCCTGCTTGTGTCTCAGAAGCAATTGGAATCTCTAATGTATATATTTTTCTGTTTGCGTGTGTCTCTCCTTTTTCTCTTTTCAAACATATTTTGAAGACCTATTTCTGTCTTGCCTCTGACCCACCTCTTTTGCTGAGTGTCTGCTATGTTCTTGATGAGTCGTGATCCAGGCTCCATGATGAATGTGATACTCTGTCTGAGACACATCCACCTGAGCAGTGAGCTTCTCTAGATAAGTTAGCACAAACTGAGGATAAGCCTAAAAAAAAACAGAAAAATAAAAAACATTACAAGCTTTATGTATTACAACCAGAACTCTATTCAATAGGAAAGACCAGAAGAAGTTGATAGTAAAGATTTGTTGAATAAAGTTTGCTATCAATTTCTTGTTAAGCCACTTTATTAAACTTAACAATTTGTTGTTTATTCTGACCTCATCTACCTAGAGAGATATTAGCAAACATGATTAAAATATGAAAACCCACAATAGTAAGAAAATGCCCATCAACAGAGGAAAGGGTAATAAAAATGTGGTAAATATGCACAATGGAATACTATTCAGTCATCAGAAAGGATAAAATTATGGAATTTGCTGGTAAAAGGATGGAGCAAAATATCTCAGACACAGAAAGATAAACACCAATTGTACTTTCTTATGTGTGGATACTAGCTAGTACTGACATCCTTGTCAATGTATTTGGTTTACAATTATTGTATAAGCCAGAAAATTCAAAAGGTATGAATGAAAGGGAAGGTGGGAAGATGGATATGGTGAAACCTTTTTAAAAGGGTAGATTTAGGATACCACAGCAGGTAGAGTGAGGGAGGAAATAATTGGGAAAAATATCTAGGGGGGCATGAGGGAATGGGATATAGGAGGGACAGAGGGACTTACAAGCAAACACTTAAGATTGTGGGTGGTAACTCCATAGGAATGTCATATTCTAATAATATGTCAAAAATATCTTTAAAAGAAAGGAACAAAAATGGGCAGCCCCTATGCAGAGGAGCACAGAGTAAGGAAAACAGGGCAAAAAAAAGCCATTTAGTACCCAATGACAATTAGGGATATACTAGAAGTAACAGGAGTGTGACACTTCCTGATAAAATGTTGGTCAGAGAGGTCTCAAAGGCCCCCAAACAACATAGGCTTTTGCCATTGCTTTTGGTCGCTTTCCCCAAAAATCATCAGTAAGACTGGAGATGCAACACAAATGGATCATAGAACATGGGCAAAATACATCAACTGGAACTAGTTTGAGAACTAGCTGGATAGTTTACACAGTACTAAGGAATACTGCGGAAGCTACTATGAGAGGAAAATAATCGCAGCCCTCATCAACTCACGAGATCTGCAAGTTGCAATAAAAATCACCATGGCAACAGGTGACCACCAGTATAATAGTGGCATGAGTATCAAAGAGACAACCAATAGCTTCTGCTTAAACTCAAGACCTGCTTGTCAGAATGGAACATATTCCTACTACTATTAACTAGAAAAAGAACCTGAAAGGCAGGGAGAGGAAATAGATCAATAGAGAAAAACATCCAATGAACCTATAGGTAGAAAGACAGTACATCAAACTGCTCTGTAAATAGCTACTATTATAGTCATCCATTTGAAGAGCATTTAGCCCTCAGACTAGAAATCTTCTACAAGAAAGGTAGAGAATCTCAACACTCTGATGGGATGGAGCCTAGGCCAGTAGAAGAGCAGTAAAGTGGTCAACAATGGTCAGCCATAATGCAGATTACTGGTGACCCAGCAATACTCACTCAGAATCAGGGCATCCTAATCTCTCCCTGTCTTAAGGTTTAGGAAATCTTATGGAGGGAGTGATAAGATTATAAGAACCTAAAGATGGGAAGGTCCACCATTGAACAAGACAACTCCATTCAAGGCAGGACTGCCTTGTCCATATCTGTCCTTACCATATCTGCATAATGACTGACATACCAACATGTCCCCATAGACTATGAGGAACCAAAAAGAGACAGGAACACACAAGTGGTAACCTTGGAGACTAGAGCTGGAAGAGTGAAGGAAATGCCCCTATCAGTGGGATGGCACAAGGAGGGGCAACTTGGTACGCCACAGAAGCCTGAACCCCCCACAAGAATAGACAAGCCAGAGGGAACCCTAAGGTCCATAGAATTGGTCAGGCAGGAGGGTGGGATAGAGTGGAATGGATTAATGAGGAGAAGGGAAGGGGATGGGAGGAGGGGATGAAGAGAAGAAGGAAGTAGAACTCAATATGCTTGCAAAACTAAAAAAAATTAATTAATTAAAAAATAAATAAAATGAATAAAATAAAATAGAGAAGTAACTGCCTATGCTAGGAATGACTATAAGGGCCTTTCTGTCTATAACTAGCAAAAAATGTTTGATTTTCCAACTGTGTATATATTCCAGGTGCATATAAATAATAGCATAATAAATAAAAACTCAATTATTAAGAGCACCAAAACCATACTTGCCATCCCTCACTTTTTGGAACTGAAGGCATCTATGATCAATGATTAGTCTGTATTTGGCAGTGTTTCTGAATTCTTATTTTAGATTTTATGTAAACTGAAACTCATAGCATAATGACATTGGGCTAATTTTTCAATTGTAATATCATTTATGTGTAAATGCTATCTATATACTATAAAAACTATATAATATTCTTTTTTTCAATTTCTTTTTTTATTTTTTTTAATTTTTTTATAATACATTTTTTATTATTATTTCAGCTCATACAAACTTAATAGGTATACCAGTTCCCTCCCTCCCTCCTCCTCCCCCCTGAACCCCCTGCTCCTCCTCCCCTCACCCCTCCCACCCCATCCCCCCCGTGCCTCCCGCCCCGATTCCCAGAGTCCTTTCTTGTGCATGCCTGACTCTCCTCTGGGCCCTCCTCTCCGATGACGTATAGGGACCCAGTGGCATTTCCCTGAACCCTTTCCTGTGTTCCCCTTAGCATAGGAATACTACTGTGGCTGTCAATCCCTTGCCTCCAAGGATCTTGGTGCCTTTAGCAGATGCTAGACTTTGTGAGGTCAATAGTGTGTTGGACATTGCACAGGGCATGCAATGTCCAATTATGATTGCTTCGGCCCTAACTTGTGTGGAGTATCTTGCAAATCATTGCTCCTCCCATCCTTTTGCTCTTACACTCTTACCGCCCCCTCTTCCGCAAATGTCCCTGAGCTTCAGGATGGGGAGAGATTAGTCTGGCCTAGTTCTAGGTGGTTGATATAGAGTCTCTGATGTTCTGGATTATGGTTCGTTGATTTTCCTTTGCAGTTTTGTTGCTCCTGTAATGCCCTTCACTCCATCATGATGGGCAGTGTATGTCACGCCCTGGCCAGAGACAGAAAGCTGTTAAACTGGAGTCTTATTATAAGAGCACATTCAAGGGTAGATGTAATACTTATACCCAAAAGTGGAATTGCAGGGTCATATGGCATTAGGCAATGGGAGGGGTCAATCACCCATTTGCAAATTGGTTACTTTTTAAAATACAAAAACCACCCTCTAGGTCTGGAGTCATTTGGTAAAGTATCTACTTTGTAACATGAATGCCCACTTTGATCCCCAAAACCCACATAAAAATCCCAGGTATAATGGCATGTTCTAATTCCAGTGATTAGGAGTTAGAGACAGAAAGATCCTTGATGTTTGGTGGCCAATCAGCAAACTTGGCAAGTAGCAGGTCAGTGAGACATCCTGCTTCAAAAATCAAGGTGGGGCCAGTGAGACATCTGGAATCCAAATAATGAAAGGAGAGAACCAACTCCCACGAGTTGTCCTCAGACCTTCACACATGTGCCAAGGAATGTAACACCATGCGTGCACATGCGCGCACACACACACACACACACATAAAAATAAATATAAAAGCGGGGGAGGTGGAGGGCGGGAGGGGATCGGTGTACCTGTTAAGTTTGTATGAGCGGAAAAAAAATAATAATAAAATGTTAAAAATAAAAATAAATAAAAAATTAATACAGCAAGTATTAATTTATTACAAATATTTGTTGCTGAACAGTATTTGAAGACTGCATATGTGGTTGTTAAAGATGAGATTTGAGCTTATAAAGCTTATATGGCAGTAGAAATTGATATGGAATGAATGAGGAAATAAGGAAATAAAATAATATTTTGGGATTGTCAAAAAAATAAAATAGATAAATATAAAAAGATATTTTTAATTTACAATAATGATATGGACAGCTCCTAAGGAACACTCAAGGTTACCCTGTGGGCTACATGCACATGTATATATGCCACACATATGAACACTATGCACAGATGCATATGCATCTTCTGTAGTTAATAAGTAGAATTTTCATATCTCTTTCCTGAGTATGACTATGTAATATGCAGTTGCTATTTGCTTAGTAATACTCAATTCTATTCAACAGAAGGCAAAAAATATGGAATATTTTGGCTATGTGTAGCAGAGAACGTTGTCTATGAATATATACTGAAAACTATAAGGCAAAACAGACCGAATATCCATGTCTTGTTTAAATCACAGTCAAAGCAGCAAAAATTTTTGATATGGAAATATAAATACAGCAGGATGTTTGCTGATTGGCACACTTTAATTTAGTGTGGGCAGTTATGTGCCATAGCACACATGTGGAGTTCAGAGGACAAATTTTGTGAATCAGTTCTCTCCTTCCATAGTCAATATTATGGTGGTGGAGAATGTAGCCCACTGACAAAGGGGACATCCCTTCTTATAGGTTTCAAAAAAGGGTAAGGGAGAAAAGAGAGAAAGGGAGCTAAGAATTCCTTTTTTGACCTGATGTCAGTCATTGCTAAGGGGCTTGGATGTAGCGAATGCAAGAATGTTTGATGATCAATCGCTCCGGCCAGTCAGTGTCTACAGGATGGTAAGTACAAGAATCTACAAAGGGATGTCCCCTTTGCCAGTGGGCTATATTCTCCAGACCACCACTACGTTCTCCATGGCATTAATATTTCTTTCTCCTTTCTTTTTCTTCCTGTCACAGTTTGATATAGACGTCAACTTGACAGTCGAAGGTTCTGAACATGTTGGTAAAGAATTAGGGGTTGGGTTAGATCCCAAGCAAGCCTGTAGGATTGTCTAGTTGATGGGGAAGGCCCAGTGCATGGTGGGTGAGATGAATAAGATGGGCAAGTGAATAAGATGGAGCGTGCTGGTTGAGGAAGTTGGCATCCTTCTACATATTTGGCCAGACATGCTGGTCAGGCAAGTAAGGATTTTCTTCCTCGGCAGTCTATGGAGTTGATGTGTTCAGTTCCCTCAGCCCCTGGTGTTGATGTGGGCTTTCCTGCCAAGCTGAACCAAGAACTGTAACCAGACAATTGTGAGCCAAAATAAAACACCTTGTTTTCTTATGCCATTTTCTCATGAAATTATCGGCAACATGCAAAGTAACTGCAACATTGCCCCTTAACTACCCAGTCTGTAAGGAGGACTCAGTACTCTGGTTCGTCACTGGACACCACCTCTGCAGGCTTTATCCCCCAATAAAAGCCTGGTTGCTCAGCCACTCATTTCTGTCTATCCATCTACACAGACTTTACACTAACCTTCCATTATGTTAAAAATGCATTATTCCTTTGGGATTCGCTGCAGTTTTCTCGTTCTAAATCACTGAATCACTTTTTTATCACTAGAAGATAAACTTACATCTCTGATCACATCATTTCTACTTTAAAAATCTTGAATAATGCCCTAGTATTTACTGATTAGCAAACTATAATTCTAATCCTACACTTTCACATGTTAGCTATGCTATGTATACACTGGCTGGGAGACTCGGGATGAGATATACAATTATGAACAAAAAGTTTTTTCTATCGGAGATTAACCACAAACATTCTCAGAATTTCACATTTAGCAAATCCCTCTCAGGATGCAACAGCAGTCCTCTGATAGAAGACTCTATTGAGTCCATTTAGTCCTGATGGGGTTGGGACATCATCACCCCCAAGCCGATTCCTCCATGTGTACTAGAGAGTCTATATATGTAGCCTAACTTGGGGTTTCCCAAGAGTGTATATATATTCCAGGAAAGTGTAGCAGGCAGAAAACAGAATCTCATGTGGAATTTTTCATTTCTAACATTCCAATTCCTCTTGATCTGTATGAATGTCACACATAGTTTTTAAGTGTCTCTTTTGTTCTCACTGGCTAGAACACTTACTAGAGAAAACTTAGGACAAAACAAAGAACAAAAGAGCATAATTATCCTACTATCATCCAGTTTCTATAATCCTCTAATTCTGCTTCTTTATATATATTTCTTTGGTATATTATATAAAATCATCTAAATAATATTTTACCTGCTATTATACAGTACATTTTATCAGCATTCTCAACTCTTTTGAAATTTTTAAAATTTAGTTTATGTATTGATAAAGATAGGGAGGAGATGGGCACATACATTCATGCTATGACGCATGAGTCAGAGTCAGAGAATAACCTTCGGAAGTCAGTTGTCTATTTTCACAATGTTGGAGATTGAACTTAGGTTGCTGAGTTGGTGAGCAGACACCTAACCTGATGAACTGCCTTCTCAGCCCCAGTATTCTCAACCCTTATCAATTATTCTGCATATTTATGGTGTGCAAGTCTAGTCCTCATAATGAGGACATGCAGTACTGTATTTAGATACCCTAACTACTGATTACCAAATTTGTTTCAGTTCTATAGTGCATGTAACAGGCTACATAAGGGGGTAAACTCCACAACTGAAAGCTGGACCTTGGACACATCTGTTAATAGTTATTTAATTAAAGCAAGCCCTGAGCAAGCCTGCAGGAGATTATCTGATGTAGAAAGACACAGCCTATGATGGGTGGGACCATTTCCTGGGCAGGAGAATAAAATGGAGAGAATTGGTTCAGTATTTTGCCCTACTCTGGCACACAAGCATGCTAAAGGGAGAAAGTATGTACCACTCTCATCTATTTGGGTGTCTCTGGAGGAGCCAAGTTTCCTCAGCTCCTGATGTTGGTAAAAACTCTCCTGCCATGCTAATGAATATAACCAGGACCTACAAGCAAGAATAAAACTCTTTCTTCCCCTAAGTTGTTTGGCCATGTATTTACCAGCAACATGAAGAAAGACTACAACAATTATCCTTAAGCATATATTGTGCTCCCTGCCATTGATTAATTACTTTGGGGTAAGCCTACCTTGTAAGAATTGCTGAGTCAAAAATAATGTTTTCTTTCTAAGGATTTTAATTAATGTTGCCAAGCAGAGCCTCAGAAACACTGCACTAGCTGGTCGCTAATGTCCTCTTTCTCTTTGCATTCACACCTTTGCTTAATTTCCTCTAAATCTATGCCAGGATTTGGTCTATGTGACCCAAAGAATTTGGCAGAAATGGAAGGGCATAATGCTTCTAAGATGAGGTTGCAAGAGGCACTGTAACTTCTCCTTTATTCTGCGTTTCCTCTCTAATGGTTCATGTTATGAGCAGCTCTCATGGTTCATGTTATGAGCAGCACATAGAGGCCTGTGACAGCAGCTATGTGAGTGAGTGAGTTCAGAAGATGACCTTCCACGCTTGGCCAAGTCTTGGATGACTGCAGGCTTGATCCATATGTTGACCCATCTCATGAAAGATTTTAAGTTAAAACTATCTGGGAAAGCCACTTTGGACTCCTGGTTCACAAAGCTCTAAGTTGATAAATGGATGCTATTTTAAGTCCCTATGACTTTGATTTTGGAGTCAAGTTATTGCACAGTAATAGAAAGTTAAATCTAATGGAAAATGAGCATGCTTGTCTCATCTTTGTCAACACTGGAGATGCTTACTTTTATACACACCCTTGTATTTAATAGAGAGACTATTCTACCTCCCTCTTTTACAACTATTGACTCTCAAGTGAGACTGAATTTTTGTCTGACATAGATCTCCTCACTTTTCTTGTGTATTTCATTTTCATGTCTTTTTCATCCATCTTTTCTATTGAAGAGCTCAAAATGTTTTCTAATGCTAGGTTAGACTTACTATATATGAAGAATATAATCTCACCTTCTGATATTTACAGGCAAATATTTTCCAAGCTTTTCAAATTTACTTTTCTACTTTTGCTTCAGCTATTTCCAGTTTAGAAATCTGTTGCAGTTAGTCTGAATGGTTGCTGATAAAATCACCATCAAACAGCTTAAAAGACCAAGGGGTTTATTTTCTCTTACAATTCCTGGTTACAATTGCTTGTCTATCTTAGCAGGACAGCTCATAACAGCACCAGGACCAAGGGAACTGATCACACCATCTCTACATAATGTCTGAGAAAGGGACAATCCTTACTTACCAGACCAACATGTCTGGCCAAGCATACACAAGGATGCCCACTTTCTCAACCAACTGTCTGTATTTTATTCCAAGGCCTAGTCCCGCCCACCATGGGTTGGGCCTTCCCTATCAGTTAAACAATCTCCTGAAGGTTTGTTTGCTCTGGGCTTAACTCAAGGACTAATTCTCTACAAATGTGCCCAGAGCTCAAACCCTCAACTGTCAAGTTGACACTTGTGTGTAACTATGACAAAAATCTTTAAGGCTTCATATACTTAAAAACAATCTTTTCTTTTATGATTTTTGTCTTCATTACTATGCTTCTAAAAAAAATGTCTTCTACACTAGGTGAGATGCTACAATCTGGGTTTTCTAATTTTGTGTCAAGACTATACATCTAATTTAGCTGAAGTTGGTGAATTTTGTAGAGAAAATGTGCTTTTATTGTCTTTTAGCAGATGAACAAAGGAATGATTATTAAAAGCACAGAAAACAAAAAAGTTCTCTAAATAAAAACAACATAATAAAATGTGATAGATGTATGTAAATTTGCTCATTATTATTATCATTATTAGCTACAAATCATCAATTATCTGTTAATCACCAGGATCTGTGCCAAATGCTCAAAATACCAGAATTAACATCTCCTTTTTAAGGATGGAAAATGAAGCCTCAAAAGGCTAAATGACTTTCCTAAGGCCACACAGAAAATGAGTGTTGGAGCCAGAATTAGTTATTAATATCTTACAGCACTGATCTATCTTTTAAAAAGTATATGGCATGAGCTCCATTCATGATCCAGCTGCAAATAATTACCAAATTATCCTCTGTTTTATCCTGAAATAGACAGAAATAATCAGGATATAACTAAATTTAGAACTAGTCAAAAATTCCAAACCCATGAAAGAATGAAATACCACATTATTTCATCCTTATTGAATCATCCTAATTTTTTTAATTTACAATAACTATAGTGAAAAGTATCAGTGACTGTGCTTAGAAGTAAAATTCTAGTATCAAAAATTAAATGCAAAAGCAGGCATTACCCCACTATCTAGTAACATATTCCTGGGAGAGAAGAAGAGTATGAAGGAAAGAGAAACAGAAATGCATGCTTAGGCCTTAAGTGGATCATTTCATATTGAAACAACTTAAGGCAATAAGAATTGCTTTTGGCTCATGTTCCCCTGGCTGTGCATTTCCTGTGGTAAGGGGGAGCCAATGGTAAGGGGGGAGCATCATGGCAGCAGGGCACAGAGCTCATGGCCTGGAAGGAGACTGAGAGAGAGGCAAGGAAGGGACTCACTACAAAACATGCCTTTCAAGAATAAAAAAAGATTGACGCTTTACACCACGCCCCACTTTCCGTTTCCTCTCTGCTTCCAGAGTACCCGTGCCATGTGACAACAGCCTCCCCGCTCGGCCACCATGTCCTCTCGACCTATTGCCATGTCTTGCCCACCACAATGAACTTGTATTCTTCTAGATCCATAAACCAAAATAAACACATTCTCCCTTAAGTTGCTTTTGTGAGCATATTTTATCATAGCAACAGAAAAAGTAACTAAGGCAAGATAATATACATACATAACCTAATAAACTGCAGTAGGCATTTGCCTTATTTGGTCATGGTTTGACTGTGGGACCAGCAACATGCTTGGCTGAAAGTCAGCTCTTCTTACAAGAGCTTTACTCAACTCTGTTCACAAATCAAGGTAGGTGGAGTTTACCAAGTAGGAAGAAACATACTTACCAAACTTAAGATATGTAGAGAGGCAGCTTTGGACAAGAATTCAATGTAGCTATACTAATCACCACACTTTATTTTATTATTTTATTTTCGTTACAGATTTTCATGTATCCCAGACTGGCTTTGAATTCCTTATGAAACTGAGGATGACCTTGAACTTCTGACCCTCCTGCCTTCCAGTTGTCTATAGTGGGATTACGGATGTGTACAAGGTCTGATTTCCGTGGTGCTGGTACTCAGACGCTTTGTATGCACTTTACCAACTGAGTTACAGCTACAGCCTGATTTTTTTCTTTTAATAAGTAAAGTAACTGAACTTCAGAAGTGCTGAGTCGATAGAAATGAATTAAAGAAAATAGTGGGTTTTTTTTTTGCTTTTTAAAATTTATGTTTTAGAAATCAGACAGAAATTTGAGGGAGAATATCGAGTTAAATTAAAATTTAAATCTCAAGGCAGAGAGTAAAATTCTTTGCACAAACAAAACATCTCTTGTTGTCAACAATAATCAATTTTATAATAGCCAAAGAATAACAGAAAAACTCAGAAATAAAAGCTGTGATTTACAAAGCCCTTACCTTAGAATGAACGCAGCCATCAGCTCCAAATACCCACTTCTGAGATTCATCTCCTTTACGTCTGTAAAACAAAATGCCATTACAGACTGGCACTTTTTCACAAGGAAATATATTTGGGCTGCAAATAAAAGATCATGCTTTCATAGGGCTTTGAAAGAACATTAAACATACACTACCAATCTCACTGTTACTATTTAATGCAGTGAGACCCAAAGGACTCTGTTTATGTGTATGCATGCATGTGTATACATGTGTGTATATGTATGCATGTGTGTGCATGAGCATATACATGCATATGCATATGCACAACAAAAACAGTGATTAAGAAAGCTAGAAAATAAATATAATTATCAAAAGTATGATAGACACACACACTGTGGCTCATGTCTATGGTTACAACAATCATCAAGAGACAAAGGACTGGAGGTTTGGAAGTCTGTCAGCCTGGGGTGCAGAATGTGAGTCCTCTTCAAAAACATGGGGAAAAGGAGGAAGATGAGGGTGAAAAAGAGAGAGAAGAGAGGAAAGAAGGTTTAATAAGAAAAAACCCTAAAGTTTAATGAAGTTTATCATGCCTAAATTAACTAATCATGCATTCATTAATTTTGAAAAACTTCACAAAGGCATGACAAAATGAATTCAATTAAGTGTAACGGGATGTTAAACAAGATTTCCCCTTCTGCCTCCAAGTTTTGACAGAAACGTCAAAGGTTGAGAATAAGATGTGTCAGATACTACTCTATCCTAAAGCAAAACACTATTTGATCTGGGCACATGTAAAGGCAGCAGTTCACAAGTAGTGTAGTCCTTCATGCATGTACAAGTTAAAGAGCATGGAGACTTCAACAAGCTGAAATGAGCACTCGTTAGCATTGTAAGTTCAGACCACTACTCACAGACATTTGAGTCTAAAAATCTAGAACTCAGGGTGCAGAACGTCACCTTAAGAGTTGTGTCATATAACTGCTAAGTACAAGAACTTGGCCAATTTAGACAAATGTGGGCTATGGACCAGACTTCGGGACATTGACCAATAAAGAAAATGATGAAAGAAGTGTGGAAAGAAGACATGCTGTTTATTATTGTGAAAGAATAAGAAATACATTGATCCTGCCCCAGGCTCTTGATACAGAACTCTGAAGTCTCTTGGAATTCCTTGGTGATTGAAGCATGCTTTCTCACTGAATAAGGAATCATTTGGTGGACTCTTTCCTCATCCATCTAGCTACATATTATAGACACATAGACACACATATATATCAAACTAGACAGATATGGATCCTATTAGATTTACTAGACTCTATAAAACATCCATATGTATGCTGTAATATTCTACTTATTGGATAGTACAGGTGAGATGGCAGCCCATGTTACGTTGGGAGAAGTTCTACTGTAAGGAATAGTGTTGTCATGCTTCATGATTGCTAATCTTTTTCCCAGGCATCCTCAAATGACTCTGGTGTCAACCATGCCAGCTAGGTCAAAAGCAGAATTCATGTGGAGGATGAGAATTGGAGATTTCTCCTTCACAATTCTTAATGTACTATAAACAGATAAGAGTGTGCATTCAGTAGTCCACATTCTGTGAAACTGCACATAGACAATTTCCATTGATAATGCCATTTGTAATGATGGTGACTGTATGTGTGTGTCAATATCACTTCTGTTTGGTGTGATAATCTGGAATTGCATGGCTATGCTCACTGACTGTGTTTAAAGACATCCTTAAAGCACTATGTGCTTTAATTTACTCTAGTAATGTTGGAAAGTTATTGCTTCATTTACAGCAAGACTTAAGTAGTTTTTTAATTTGCCTATAATCACAACTGAAATAATAACTAAGGAAGACAATAAAAATGGGTAGAGTTCCATTTGAGTCTGAAATCTCATTTGTGTGTGTGTGTGTGTGTGTGTGTCTGTATGTCTGTGTGTCTGTGTGTCTGTGTGTCTCTGTGTGTGTATCACTTGTAAGATAGAAAGTTTGTGTTTATTCAAATTTAGGGGGTCCACAGACTCAAGTACACAGGATCTGTTCTTCAGCATCTCCATTTGTCCAGTTATTCTCCATACAAGAGATTCAAGAATGAAAGTCTTTAAGGACCAAACAGGTAATAGATATTCACAAACAAGCTACAGCTACTATGAGGGCTGCCTGAAGAAATGGCAGAGAATATCATTAAGTGAACTGTGCACCCAGAATGGACCACTCAGTTCATTACTGCTTGGTGTGTGCCACAGAATGCAAGTCAAGAGCTCCTGATTTTTGCGAGAAAATCCAGAAGCAATCTTTTGTATGAAGCATCTATTTCTCAGACTAACAACTAGTACAAATATTTGTGATCATCTAAACAAAAACAGACAAGATCTAGGAGAGTACCTGTTTTTAACTTCTATGTATGCGAATGTGTTTATACTCTTAAACTGATTTTAGCACTAAAAGTTAGACCCTCCTGATATTTTTTTATAAATGAAGCAATATCATTATTAAAAGGTAGCCTGAAAAATAACACTGATACAATGACTTATCTGTAAGACATTCGAAATATCTTTTGAAGCAAAGCACCTTTTCCTGATTTTTAGGATTGTTCAGGTCACTTGATAATGACATTGTTGTTTTGTCTTTCATCCACTGATGGTCAGATATATAAAATAGAAAAAAAAGTATTGAAAGAAAAAGTATGTGTGAAGATTTGCTGTACTGAATAAGAATAAGATGAGTGACAGCCAATGAGACATAACTGAACTAATGAAGCATGATATGTTTACAGTATTCTTTGCAAGTTGTCAGGTTGCTACTTTAAGTACTAGCTCTATTCTTTTTAGCATATAAAAGGCTATGTCTTGATTCATGGCTTTTGTTAAAATCATATTATACCACTTAGAAGAAGAAGGAAAAAATTGTCTTTAGAAGTTATTGTTGCATGAGGATATTTATTGTTATTTATAATGAAATATGAGTACTTTAAAAATAAGTCATATAAGTAATTTAGATTTGTGGGGGATAAGATAGATGCATTTGAAAACATATGCTCAAAGGTGAGATAACTTCTAAAATTACAGTCCTACGGCTTTTATCAAAAACTAAAGAACCAGTGTTTCAAATATTTTATTTTGCCTTCATCTTGCAACAGATGTTGTTTCTTGGATCAAGGCAAATTGAATAAATACAAAAGCAAAGAATACTGGAGGGATATTCCATCTTTCCTAACTAGCCTACTTCCCTCCTTCTCTTTCCCCCTTCATATCCAGATCAAATATTATTTATTATAGAGACTTTTGACAGTGAAATTTCCTTTTCTTTCTTTTTTTTTTTTGAAACTTCCTTTTCTAAGATAGGTTCTTACGTTTCTCATACTAATCTCAAGATTGCTGGGATGAATTTGAATTTCTGATCTCCTGCTTTCACTTCTCAAGACTTACTGGCTTTTTAGGACTGCCGTTTCTTTCATTGCCCAAGGTTCTGCCACCATAGGCAATAAGGATACTCAGCCCTGGCTGCAACTTTACCTTCTTACCATCCTGACCAGAGTAGAAAGAGACCTGGATGGGCTACAGCCATTCAGCTGAAGACATGCTGTCTCCTTACAGCACCCAGTGTGTTCAGAGGAAACTGGACATAATAAGCTTGTCCATCAGAACCGAGCCGCCCATGCACCTGATGTTTTGACTATGGTAGTCGATCAGTATCTCCCTCCAATGTAATTACTCAGGGAGTCTCTACTAAACATTTTTTTTGTTGTTATTTGAGGGGTGGGGTTGTATTTTAGTCTTTTAGAAGCAACTTTATTGGAAAATAATTGACATGGAATATGTCGGCTGTACAATTACAGGTATATATTTAAAGATAAAATTTGATGTTTTTAAATATGTGTCTACCTGTGAAAGCTTCCTATCAATCATGATAATAAACAGATTCATATCTATCACCCCAAGATTACTTCTAAAGCTCTTAGTACATTGTTTAAAATCCTCCTTGCTATTCTTCCCCACCTTCTAGTCAACTACAGTCTTCATTCTACCATTCTAATTAGCTGCTTATGAATGAATCAAGCAGTACAGACATTTTGTCTTGTTTGCTATAATATGTTACCACATTACCTTGTGATTCCTTCCCTATTGCTGCATCACCAAGGCTTTATTTCCTTTTATTATCTGGTTGCGTATATTCTCTAGAGATATCATGATTTTGCTTATTTTTTACATATAGATGAGCATTTGGGTTGTTTCTAATTGTCTGTTCTACACTGTCAAGCTTGTCTACCCTGTCAAGTTCATACTGTCCTGAAAATGCCTGATTCCTCTACTTAAATTATCTTTTAGAAGTAAAACTATTGTATCATCCATGTACAAATCTTTGTAGAAACAAATACTCCCATTTTCTTGGGTAAATTTCTAAGAGTTGTATAGGCTGGCAGGCTCCTGTTATAAATCTGACTTTTACATAGGTTCTGGGGGTTCAAATGTAGGTCATCACACCTCCATGGTAAGCACTTTTACTCAGTAAACCAGCTCCTCAGCTTCCTTATTTAATTATTGAAACACAATTTTTCCATAGTTCTAGCTTTTTCATCTAGCAATTCCATCATGCTTCAAGTATTTTGAAGCTATGTTATTAGGTGAATAAATGTTTATCATTATGTTCTCTTGATCAATCGGTCACTTGGTCATTATGAAATGACTGCCTATCTCTGATAACATTCTTTTTTTTCCTGAAGTTTACCTTCTCTGATAGAAAGACTGGTAGAATAGAGATAGGTCTTATTTTATCTGTTGCAATAGTTTTTCCAGTCTGTGGTTTGAAGCCCAAGTACAGCTCTTTTTTGCCTTCAGCTAAGCAGCATCCTTTTGCAATGGAAGACATTTAATACAAACAATCACAAATAACTAAAGAACAGAGAGTAAGTGACTGTGGAGTGCTCACACCCAAATAGGATGTGCAAATCACCCCACCCCAAAGATTGGGGAACATATCAGAAGAGGGAGGAGTGAGAATATAGAAGCAGAAAGCACTGTCACATAATGTCTTCTGGACATGGCAAACCCATGAACTCATGTGGACTGTGTTTACTTACACAAGACAGGCAAAAGATTTGGTCTGTCGTTACTTTACCATGGAAGGGGGAAGATGTCATGAGGAATTGAGCCTCACTGAGATAATGCTGGCTGTGGGAAGAGAAGCTACTTTCTTCAATGACTTAGTCACTGATATTTGGTCCATGCTTCAGCCAGTGCTCAGGCATATGATAACATGGACAAGCCTGAGGACACTTAGGAGACCCACACACAAAAAAAGATAAGGAAGTAGGAAGTTTACTGATTGCTTTTCAGTGGGTGGAATTGGGAAATATTGGGTGAAAGTGAGTTAAATTCATTATATTCACTTATGAAACTGCCAAAAAATATAATTGCAAAAGTCTAGGGGGTTTTGATTATGTATAGCTAATATGCTAACAAGGTGGGTTTATGTTTATTATCTTATTAATTTTTGATTTTTGCAACTTTTGTATTTGTTTGATTATTTCACTGTATCTATTATTTATTTATTTTTGCTCATTACCCATGACCTGTTATGTTTTTGGTTGCTTCAATATTGCATCTTTAACTTATCACAGTCTACTTTCTGTTGATGGAACCGAGACTTGCTTTGAGTTGTATGTTCTCTATAGGAGCTGTGTTGTTAGCTAGCTTTCCTGTTGTGTCTGATCTGACTCCAGGATGCCAAACTAGTGCTTTCCCTTTCCTTATGTTTGGGCTTCTCAGTGGATGGACCCAACCCAAGCATAAAGATGTCCACTCTCACATACTTGAGACAACTGGCTGTTTAATTTCACTTGAACCTATAGACGATGTAGCATTGTGACTTGGAGTCTACTTTTGGCTTACAGATTCTGACTGTTTGGGTTTGCATTCTTATCCAAGCACCTGTTCAAATAAGACGAAGCGATTGATTTCCCAGAACTTCAGTTTTCTCATCTGAAAAGATAATCACAATTACCTTGCCAGATATAAGGACTCCATGTAGTGATATAAAATGAAGAGGTAGAATGATATTTGGCTCAAAATATTGTCATAGTTATTAAAATGAGAGGTGCATGCAGGGTTTATACCTGGGAATCTGACTCTATAGATCATATTCTAGTCACTGTGTGATATATTTACACTTGGACAATTGCTTTCCATCACTGAAAAAGTTTCTTCCTGTATTTGTGGCTGCATCTGCTTTCCTGATACATTTATATCCTAGTTCTGGTTTCATATCTAAGTACATTCTTATTCAGTCAAAAATATTTGGATAATGGCTATGTCCCCAAATACAATATAGCTTAGTGTTTTCAATATTAAGTAAGATCAAGATAAGGAAGAAAAAAGAAAATAGTTCTAGGCTGTTAGAAGTTATTCCATTTTCCTCCTCTCTGCTAACATTTTTGGAGACACGAGTGAGCGTGTGCACTTGTGTACATGTGTTTGTGGAGACCTAGGGGAAACATTAGGAAACATTCTGGATTGTTCTAACTTCTTTTTGTTTTGGTTCTGGAGTTTCCCAGGATCCTCCTTCAGGGCTAGAAGTGTAGGTAATCCATTTTCACATGGGATCTGGTAATCCAAACTCAGGTCCTTTGCTTGCAGGGCAAAGGCTGCAAACCCTGAGCCATAATTTTTTTAAATTTTAAAAAATTAAAAGTTCTGATTTTAGAATATTACTAAATATGTTTTCCATAATGAGAAAACATTAACAGAAGACCTTAGTTATCAAGCTATACATTCAAAAGATAGAGGAAAGTTTAAGCATACACAGATACACTTAAGTGTCTTAATTAGCAACCAAATTGATATAAAGAAATGAGTTCTCATAACCTGGGAGTAAAGCAATAGTTTGCCTCCAGTGGAGATACATTTTAAGGTTAATGTTTCTTCTTTTAAATTAATTTCCAATATCACCAAACAAAATGGCATAAACTTAAAGATGGTTCTAGGTTGAAAAATTAATATTCATATTGCTAACACAAATTTTAAATTCTAAGTCAGGAAGCATCTTAATTAGCCTGCTCAGAGTTCTTGAAATCAGCACAGGCCATCTGGAGGTGAATCAGGGGCAAGCATTACCTTTTCCGTAGGAGTAATTTATACCCTTCCAGTGATGTTCTCTCGGCGGTTGTGACTTTGATTGGATGACCAATAGCCAGGCAGCCCTGAGTTACCGCTTTGCTCACGATCATCCCAGTCTTCCAATGAATAGAGAGTGGGAGAGAAAGGTCTAAATAAGTTAAAAGAACCAGAAAATTCAACAATGTGTCACAAATAGTGAGGTCATTATGCCTGGATAACCCCGGATATTAACAGTTGCTGAAAGTGAAACACTATCCACAACTTCGCAGCCAGCCAGCCCTGCTCAGAATCAGCGATCTTCTGTCCGACAAGGGCAGTATTTCACAGTTCAGTGCAAAACAAAGCAGACCTTGATATCTTCATTTGTCTTTTTTTTTTTTCCTGTGCATATTTCACAGTGTAGTGACTTGGAGGTCAATCACGTGTCACTTGCTAGAGTTGTAGCTACAGAGCTTACTTATTTGAAATATGTATGCATAGAACTAAGTGCAGTGAACTGAAAACATTGAAACAAATTTTTAACCTTCATATGAAACAAATTCTTAGCCTTCATATCAATTGAAGGTTTTACTCTTACTCTAGGTATTTATACTATGGGTTAAAACTGTAAACAGCTCTGTGACCTTCTTTGTCTTAAGTGCTAAGATTATCTGCCAAGAACATTAATTGGGAATACTGTACTAGCAGCCATTTCATCATTTTCCTTCTTAGTAAATCAACTTACTTTAAGCAAGTAGCAACCCCTAAGAGTTTTATCAACACCCACTGTGAATTTATGCCTTACAAGATTCTCTACGATACCACAAAAAGACTTACCTAAATAGAAAAGGAAAAATTTTTAATTGTTTCCTTTGTAGAAACTTTCACATCTTTGATTTTTGTTGTATAAAACAAATACTTTTGGTAAGTATTTTAATTATTTTTCAGGAAGTTTTACATAGTACTTGTTCGTACTGTAATATGTACTTGTAGAAGTAAATACCATGAAATTAAAGAATATGAATTCTAGAAAATATGAACTACTAGAAGAGTATTTTCCATGCTATCTGATCCCATTTAGTCATGGTAAAGCCATGACTGGGATAATTCGCCTGTGTCACTCAAGTATTGGAATACTGAGACAAAGACACTCTATTGTGTTCAATATAGAACAGTGTTTCATATTACAGGGAAAAGGTTCAATTTGTGAAGTCAGAAAGATGAACAATCCTTCATTTGGTGCTTCCTATCCAGTTCTTTCAACTGTAAATTGTGATAGTTTTAGCATAAACTATTATTATTCAAAAGACTTCTGTGTTGAGGACTTGGTGGCCAAGTGTTGGATTCAATCGCTGATGAGTTCTGACTAAGTGGATGGATTCATCTACAGCTGGATTCATAATTTAGTGATATCATTGCAAGGTGGTAAAAGATACATATTGGAGTTATCACCTGATTGGGAGAAATAGCCTACTGGAGTGTGCCTTCGAAGGAGGCATCCCGTCCTTGACCCTCTCCTGTCTCTGCTCCCTGACTGCAATGAGACCACCAGCTTTCTTCTGCTGTGCACTTTAGCCATGATGTTCTGGCTTATGTGGCCAGCTAAGCATGGACTAAAGCCATGTGCTAAAACAATACCTTCACATCTCGACTTCTTTATTTGTTTTTAGATCTCAAAGAATAGTAGTTAAGAGAATTCCAATACTTTGAGAAAATAGTTACAGCTTCTTTCTAACCTTCTCAAATAATGCCAGACCACTTGACTAGGTGATTTCACATCCACAGAAGTGCTTGAGCAGCAGCAAATATTCTACTGTGAGTTGTGACAAATAAAGATAGGAGAGCAAATGCAAGCTGCCCATCTCTTTTAGAGATATACTTATTTGAAGGACATACTTCAGTTTGAACAGGGAATAAAAGGGTGATTGCATGTTTTCTTGTATAGTACTAAAGTGAAAAAGTTAAGTATTACATATTACTAAATAATGTATCACTAAAGTTAAGTTTGCTAACTTAGACATACCAAGAATGTTAGGCACTGTTTATATTTTAAACTGAAAAGTTATTCTGAAAACTGTGTCCTTGCTGAGACTCTATGCAAAGTCATAATGTGACGCTCATCTAGCAGGCCCAGTGATGTTTGAGTTGGTAAAGATCAGCTAAGGAATGGATGCAAACAACATGCAGATAAACCTAAAAATGATCAATTGGTGGACCCTATATACACTCTATGTCTCATTTAATTGTTCTCTAAGGTATGAACTAATACTTCCTAAAAGTGAGTAAGATGGAAATCTACAAAAGTCTTTTGGGCCAGACAATGCCAGGAGCAGAGAAAGCATCTAAACACTAGGAAATTTATCATAAGTTCACTTGTATGTTCATATGCAAGCGGGCACCAGGTACTGGAGCAGCACACATATCAGCAAGCAGAAGTCACTTGGCTAGATCAGCTGTTTTTCGGCACCTTTGTGATCAGCCACACACTGGCTGGAGACCTCGGGCCTCTGTGATTCCTGCTGTTCACTTCACGACTTGAGGAACTCCACTTTCCCATGGAAACAGAAGCATGAAGGACAATACTGGGATCTGCCTGCATCACAAAAAGAAGCATGCATTTGTAACTTGCATTCTGAATGTTAACTTCCGTGAGCACACCTACCCGAAACAGGTACACCTCGTGATTGAAAGGGTGTTTTCAAAACATGATTCTCAGTCCTCCTTTAATTAAATTCAATTCACATTTTTGTTGAGTACTGATTCTGATGTGCAAAGACTTCCAAGATGTGTGGACCAAATGCTATAAATCATTTTTCTTTCTCTGTAAACAAACTTATAGTAGATTCTCTCTCTCTCTCACAGAGAGATTCACATTAAACTCTATATAAATAATCACTGTCACAGTTACTCAGCATTGTTGCTGATAAAGACATGACCAAACAGCTTAAGGGGCCCAAGGGGTTTAATTGTGGCTTGAAATTCTTTAGGTTACAGTTTCTTCTCCCGCTTGACAGGAGAGCTCACACCAGGCGCACAGCCACAGGACCACTGAGAGAGGAATGATCCTCACTGGCCAGACCAGCATGTGTGGCCAAGTACACGGAGGAATACTGACTTCCCCAACCAACTTCCTCCATCTTATTCACCTGCCCAGGTACTAGCTCTACTCACCATGGACTGGACCTCCCTATCAGTCAGGCAATCTCCTGCAGGCTTGCTAGGGACTTAACTCAACTACCAATCCCTACAAATTGCCCACAGTGCTAAGTCTTCAACTGTTGAGTTGATACCTATATCAACTCAATCACTAACGCCTCTAACACAGGTGCATAAAAAGTAGAATTATATTATGTTAGAAAAACCCAAACAGAAAACATCTTGAAAGTAGCAAAATGTGACACAGCTCTTGAAAAATGGAGACAATTTAACAGACATAATGAAGAAAAGGGATTATGTGTGTAAAGTAATTTTACTCAATGTGTTTAGGATTTATTGGCAGGTTCAAAGGGAAAATTTGGCCAAAGGATAGAGTCAGGTGAAGGCTCTGTTATTAGGTGACTAGCACAGATCCAGTTTTCATGTGGGGACTGGGGGACTCAGTTCCAATACATTCATCTGACTGGGAAAACATCATGAGTTGTGTAATGGAGACATAAAAGGCTGGGAAAACAACCAAGTGTCCATAGAATTTCCAGAGAATAAAGGGATAAAAAGTGAGACTTTCAAGACAGTATGAATAGAGACAACAGGGGACTGATGGGGATGACATTCCATCCAAGGCTCCTAAATTTGTTATCAGACTGTGTATGTAGAAAGCATTTTGTGCCTTCAGGTATCTCTTGCTTAGATTTAGTTGTTGATTACCATCTATTCATGTCACCTTGGGGAACTCTACTATTTCACTTTGAATAAAAGTTATCTCCAACTCTTAGGGCTGGAGAGGTGGCTCAGGGGTTGCAGAGGGTCCTGAGTTCGGATCCTAGATTCCATGTATAGACGCCAGCGGAGGCGGGGGCAGCCTGCGTTTCCGGTCCTGGTAGGGCGGAGCTTGTGAATCCCGAGGCAGAGTAAACGAGGAGATGGAGGCGTCCATGGTGGTTCCCGAATTCGCCCGTGGTTCTACACACACACACATACATACACACACGCACATACACACATGCGCACACACGCATACACACGCAATTGAATAAATACAAAAATTTTTAAAAATTAAAAAAAAAGTTATCTCCAACTCTAGCTGACTATTTTCCTTGAGCAGTGACTGGTTGCAAATATCAACATGCTTCAAATTAAAAATTTGTCACTTGAAAACCTTCTAATGTTAGAACATATGTCTGTGACAATACTAGATACTTGTTTCAAATAAATTATTTTAAAAATATATACAAAATAATCATTTATAAGACAATATTTTATAAATGTGATCAAACAATAACATTAGCATATAGCTACCTAACTTGGTAATTATTCTATAATGGATGATAGACATTTCCCAAAAGGGAAAAATGTCATATAACTCCTTTATGTGATCTAAAATGCAGCAGTTTTCCACAAAGCAGACTTGACTTAGAGCCCTTAGATTGTGTATTCCCTCAGACTGAAGCCAGTGGCTGGATTCCAGAGGGGCATCTCCTGCAGTTTCTGAACAATGATAAACTATATTCTACTAATCCATCCACCATGGGATTCAGCATTTAAAGTAGCAATATCACTCAACCTCCTAACTCTAAGTTTCCATCACACTCAAAACTCCCCTCTGTAGCTGAGCGGATGATTGTTTTGACTGGCATTAGACAGAAGAGCCATTCTGCCAACTGCTTCTTTGCACAGCACCTGCTGCCAGTGTCTAAATTCTTGTTATCTCCACAACATGGCTTAATCCCTTTAACAGTTGGCTTATTGGTGAAGAGCGAAGGGGTCCTTTGTCTCTGCCTTGGGCTGGCACCCAGCGTTAACGCCATGCTGTTCTTCAAGAGATATTTTGCTGGACAGTTCCCAAGTGATTCTACATAGAGAAAGCCAGGCCTGGCTAGTGCTGTTTCATTTTGTGTTATGTATGTATAAAAGTATCTTGTCAACTCCATGCATCTCATACACTTCAAACTCATGATCATCATTTAAAAACCCTTCTTTTCCTCCTCCTCTTTCTTTTTCTCCTCCTCCTCCTCCTCCGCCTCGTCCTCCTCCTTGTCTTTTTACCCTTTTCTTAGTATTGCTGAATGTGTCTTCTCTTGCCTTTTCAATTGCTATTTTAGGAAATTAATTTTCATCTTTTTAATTTATACAAAAGACACAAATGTGCCAATAGGTACAAAGAAAGAATCCACAAAAATAAGTTTACAAAGACTGGTTATAGAGAGAGAGAGAATGAAGCCATCCCCAGGCTGGGATGCTGCTAACCTCCTGAGCCACCCCAAGGTGATGAAAAGCAACAGCTTCATCCTGGGCTCTGGCGCTGGAGATAGACGTTGTCTTCCAAATTCCCGTTTTTGTGCAAAAACTTGATCTCTTTTTTAATTTAATCCGATGGCTTAACTCTAGACTGAACACTTATGAGGCGCAGGGAATAAGAACTGTGAAAATTAGAATTCAAGGGGAGAAGAGAATCTGAAAGCTTACAACATAGTATGCCATACATGTAACTATATACATGCATGTGCACACCTGCACAGAAATATTTATGTGTCTGTAACAGGAAGCCCTTTTAGACTCCTGTCATGAATCCAAAAGGAAATTCCTGCTTACACTTCCAAGTACCATACATGTAACTTCCTTTAAGTGATTATTGCAACTTCACTAGTCTGAACAAAGTGATATAGAGGTCATGACAAAATGATAAATATATGTGCTAAGCCAGCTAAAATTTCTTTATAATTCTCCTCCCTCCCCATGACTAATGGTGGTAAGAGCCTTCACTATTCCTGTGTAAATTCAAAATAATAAACTACTTGCTCTCTTCTCTTGTAGCTAGATGAAGGAGCAGACTATAAGATAATAAAAGGAGAAATTCAAAATTGTTTACTACTCAGAAATTTAATGAAAATGATCACTTCTAATAATATATTTAGTACTTAGTTAAATAATTCTGTACTTGAATTAAAAGTGTTGTAAGTTATTTTGCTTTGTGTTTATTATTCCCCTGTCTTAAATTATTTCCAGCTTCTAAATTTATAGCTGATGAGTCTACACAGTACTAAAGCTAAGATATTGAAAAATTCAAAATGATAAAAAAAATCAGCCATAATTATGCACCAATGCAGAAAAAAATATCTAGTGTATAGGTGTGCAATCCTCAAATAGCTTCTAATTACTGGTCTGAGAGGAAGGAAATTAGATGTCCTATGTTCATGTGGGTCTATTAAATTAACTTTTGCATTTTCCCTAGTATATAAATAATTTATTTTTCAATTATTGCTAAATGGCTTGCTCTTCAAAAAAATGGGAGCTTTTCTTGCTTCAAGGAAAGCAAAAAAATGCTTGTCTTTTCCCAGTCTCCTTTGTGTTACAAGACTAACTCTAAACTAATATAATCCAACAAACATAGATGCCTCCTGCCACCACTCATAAAGGTTAGATTTATCAGCTAACATGGAACAAACATGCTAAGATTCTAATGTTACAAGTTGAAATCTTGCTCTTTTCATAAAGTTGACTCAGAGACGTTCTGCCATCTGAAATCAAATCCAAATCAAGGATCAAGATAAGTTTCCTTCTCATTTTTATAAGTCTCACTAACTGCTAAAGTCCATGTTTTTCTGCTCTCTTTCCCCATAACCAGGCATTTCTCCAGATCTTAGCTACCATGAAGTTCAAATTTCATCCACCTCACAGAAACATATCATTTGGTTGCCCCTAAACTAAGTCAATCTAAAAAACCTTGCCAATTTTAGCAACAATGGAGAGCTGCTGAAAGATGTATGTGCCAAATTGTCAACTCAAAGTAGATTCCAAATCTGCTTTTGAAATGGATAAAAGAGCAACAGGTTGTAATTGTCAGGGTTACATTGATCTCCCACATTACAATTGGGGATTATATGTTCCAAATATTTCTCTGTAGGAAAGGTTTTACTTGTCAATAAGAGATTTAAAAGAACAGTCAGGGGTTGGGCACTGATATCTCTATCTCCAGCCAATTTTAAAACCCATGCATCAAGAATATCGGTTTTTTCCTCCCTTCCCTCAACCCCTGTTGTAATCCTCTTAGTATCTTCTTTACCTCAATGAGCAGCAAGGTTCCACAATGAAATGCCCTGTCGGTATCTCTCACCTCTGCTTGCTTCCATCCTTAAAGCGCTCCTTTCCAAGTTATTAAATTACTGTTTCCGATGCACTGATCACCTTGCTGTAAATAATTGAAGATACTTTTCTGAAAGGATTTCAAAGGCTTCATAGCATAGGGAGACCACTTGTCCTGAAAGCTGCTCTTTCCTGGCCAATTCTGGTTTATCACGTTTTTGCCTTTTTGCTCTACTATTTTGTTATTATTAGAATTTTATTCAAAATCAATTCATTCTTCCAAATATACAGTATTGAAAAAAATTATTTAATGTGAACCTTTTTTACATTTTCTTGAAATCACTGGAGTCTCCTCCAGCATTAGAGCCCGTAAGTGAGGGATAGCCAGAGACCCTAAGTGTCCCACCTGGACAGAAGTAAAAAAAAAAAAAAAAAAAAAAAAAAAAACGGGATTTTCCCTTAAGTCTCTTGGAATGTTGTCTATTTTGTTTTGAAACAGGTGTGAACTGGTCTTTTTTTGAGTGAGTTCAATAATTCTCAACTCAGTTCAATTTGGTTAACTCTGAGCATACAGACCCTTCTGCAAACACAAGAATGATCCAGGCATGGCTTGAGAGTTTTCCATATGCTTCTTGAAACAATCAAGATTTTTAAGCATAAATTTGATACAATATAGCAATTCAGTGGGTAACCAAAAAATTTAAAAGAAACAGTTTTAGGTAAGATGTCTTTTGCATTTTTTCTTGAAATGCCACCTTATTGATAGGCAAATAGTCCTACTCTTTGGTGTGTGTTCATGGTGTGTATATATGGTGTGTGTGTGTACGTATGTGTTTGCAGTCACATGATGCATATGTGTAGGCCTATGATTGTGTCTCCCTCAATCCTTCTCCCTCATACTTTCTGAGACAGGGTCTCACACTGAACCTGGAGATCACTAACTCGGATAGACTGGCTGGTCGGTGAGCTCTGGAAATCCGCCCGTGTCTGCCTCACATCCAACCCTAGTGTTATACACACCCTGCCACACCCAGCTTTTTACATGGGTGCCAGGAATCCAACTTAGATCCTCA
Source organism: Typhlomys cinereus (assembly GCA_023101885.1). NCBI lineage: Eukaryota > Metazoa > Chordata > Mammalia > Rodentia > Platacanthomyidae > Typhlomys > Typhlomys cinereus. The sequence goes on from JALPQD010000405.1 coordinate 254,110, forward strand.
TTCTTACACAGCTGCAACTTTGCTGACTGAGCCATCTCCTTAGCTCTGGCACTGATATTTCTGAAGGTATGTTTTGGTTTTGATTTCCTTATGCTCACAAAGTTCATGCAGCTGAAACAAACAACAATCTTACACCGAATCTTCCAGCTAAGATAGATAAGTATCTCTTTAGAGATATGTAAAATGTCAGTTTTAATTGAAAAAAACAACTGAAGGATAAATTTATTTATTTATGTTTTATGTATGTGTATTTGTGGTCCATGCATGTACATATGCATGTTTGTGTGTTTCTGGGTGCGAGTACACAAATGTGCTTATGCATGTGGAGGCCCAACACTGACCTCAGGAGTATTCACTGACTTTTCACTTTTATTAAGGCAAAGTCTCTCAACTGAATCCACAGCTTGTCCATTGACCCGGCTAACTAGCCAGTTCGCCCCAGGGGTTTCGTGTCCTTGCCCCAGGGATTCCTTGTACTGGGACAATGGGCTGCCTCCACCGCTGCTGCCTGGCCTTTACAGTAGCTCTGGGATCTGGACTTTGGTCATCATACATGCAGGGCAAGTACCTTATCCACTGAACCATTTTCACAGTTTCCTGAAGAATAAACTTCTAAGTATGAAGCAATAAATAAATAGGGTTACAACCTGAGTTTTCTAATGATTTCACACTCATTAGATATACTGATCAATAAATCAAATAGGCCAACTCCTAACACAGAGGGACAGGTTGGCTGTCTTAGAGATGTTCTTAACACCAACTCACCAATTCAGCTGCTACAAAGAAAATACGACAAACAATAGCACTTAGTGACACAATTGAGGTAGAATTTTTCCAAGTGTGTCACAGACTACTCAGTTTTCAAGTACTTAATTAGCAATAAGTAAATAAAAACACTTGCCCTTACAACTAAGAAAATTATTTCTGTTTTTTTTAAATTACACAAATATGCACTGTTTTGCTTTTATCTATTGGGTTAGTGTCCAATCCATAAAAGTACCTTGTACAACAAAGTCTGACCTTGTTCTGTAGGAAATGGTTCTCCAAGTCCACCTTTTCAAATTGGCCAGGGAGCTGCTGGTTGGTGTAGTCAAAGTTCATTGGAAATCCCTCACAAACTTCCCAACTAAGAATAGCAAAATAATGTTATTATTTCTAAGAATCAAAATATTTAACTACAATACCCTTTATTTGCATCGTAACTTATGGATTATAGCCTCAAGTAGTGAAATAAATTGTATAAATAAACAGTCATTTGTAGAGTATGTTGGTATTTATAATTGGGAAAAGAAAAATTTGAAAATATTTATCTTGTAATTCATTTTGATATGGGTGATTCTTTACATAATCAATTATGAATAGAAAAAAATATTTTTACATTATTTGTAGTTTGCTTATTTATTTGTTTATTAATGCTGCATTCCAAATTCACTAAGCCCCGACTAATAAATGATGCTTTTATGCTTGGAAATTCCAAACATACTAGTTTGGAATTTAAGAGCTAGCCAATGAAAACACAACAGCCCGTGTATACCTAAAAATAAACACAACCCAAAGAGGCCAGACTACATTCTTAGTCCAGACAAATCATTTATCTTAAAAATGACCACTCCTTACTCTGAAAGCAATTACTCAGCTCATCATAGATGTCAGGGCATACCACACAGCATTCTAGCTAAGAGAAACCAGTCCTGGGACAGGTAATAGCGAGTTTAGCACTGCTCTGAGAATATGAAAATAAGAACATGAATATCACAGTCTCAAATTATCTACTCCAGAGTAGAGGGAGAAACATCAAAGCTCATAGAAATGAAGTAAATTAGTTTGCATTAAATAAAGGCAGTTTCACAGTTATACTTAGTGACCTCGATCTAATTTAATCAATTCCATGAAACCATACTCAGTTGCCTGAGGAAGGAGTTCTGGTGTTCTAAATCTGGTCCTCACGTTTGCAAGTAAGCACCTTACCCACTGAACCTCTCCCCAGTCCTCTGATGGATAAACCAATAAGTATGAATCGGTAAACAGACAGGGGTTTGGATGGTATGAACTAGGTTTTCTAAAGAATTCACACTCATTAGACATACTGACAAATAAAGCAAATAGGCCAAATCCTAATGCACAGGGATATTATGGCTGTTTAAGAGTTGTTCTTGACACCAACTCATCAAAAGGACTTCATGAGAGTAGTGGTTGCAGCTCAGCAGTGCAGTGGTAGAGTGCAAGAATGAAAAACATGAACTAGCAGAAACTTAAGAGAAAAGCTTTAGGTGAATTAAACAGTCTAGGGAAAGACTGCACAGAAAAATCAATCTTGTAAATGGAAAATATCCACAGAAATGAAGGCTGATGAGTTATGTTCTCGACAAATAAAAGTGAGCAAGAAGAAACAAATTGTAATCTTATATGAAAAGCACAAGTGGTCACTGGGAGGTAGAGCCACTATTTAAACAACTACTGTCATATTTGATACAGGTGTCAGACATGACAACTACCAAAGAAGAGCTATGCATGTGGCCTTCTAAACATGTAAGTGAACCTCATCGACTTCTTTTAGTTTCCTGAGCATGACTTCCAGTCCATCCTTTTCAGTTGTATATTAAGGAGTTGTATATTAATTTGCTAAATTGTGCAACACTAAAACTAAATGGGCTCTTGTGGATCAATCGCCTGACCCAACCTAGTATTGGCAATGTAATGTAACGTCCAATACGTCACTCACGAATGATATAGCCCTATGTATAAATTAAATCAAATTAACTTTACCCAAGTTTAAATGAAATAAAGTAAGATGTTGTTTCTTCCATGATAATTGTCACATTTCAAGTACTCAGTTCTCATTAACTGTGCCTTCCATCATCAGAGGGCTGGACTGTGATGATAGTGGGTGAAGCACTTAGGTCTTTAGGACAGACGATACAGGTCAGATTCCTTGGCTTACCAGAAGCCACCAGCAAAATGATACAGGGAAATTTCTTCTTTTCTCTCTTGTTCCCCCCTCTCTCTTTTTCTCTCTCAAAAATGGTGCAATAGCAGGAACTGAGAGCATGAAATCATTGCTTTGAGAGTCAAATAAAATAAAAACTTATGGCTGTGTGAGAATATAGTCAAAACTGAGCAGATGAAGACTTTCATTCTGGAGAGACAAGAAGCTGACATCCCTCTAATCCTAGGATCACGAGCCTGAGCTGAACCCCCATCCTCTAGCATCTCCTCACTGAGCCCCCAGCATATTGCATGGCTTTAATTTTGTCATCATCAAATAAAATGCTTAAATATGAACATTCCTGCTAGAGAACACATTATTTTATATTTTAATGAATCCACTTAAAGTTATTGATCTGGAAATAACCACTGAAACAGCTTTTATATTTTAAACATAATTGTAACTTCTACAAAGCAGAAACTTTGTCCACGTGATTCCTTTTGAAAACAAAGGGAAATTGATGGTAAGGCCTTAGTTCATTATATCATGAAGTCAATGTAACAAGTAATTGTTTAAGATAATTCGAGAATACATTTTACTGTTTAAAATTTTTCACTCTGGGATATTCTAAATTAGGTGATAGATTACTTTAATCAAATATGTATTATTTACTTGTCACATCCAGATAGGGGAACAGCATTAGCATCCACAAAGGTCTTATACACAACAGTGATGTCACCTCTGGCAAATGCAGTCACTTGGTCAAAGGTCAAAGTCAAAACAGGGTTTAGGGGAGATCTGAAAAATGGAAAAAAAATATCAAAGCTATCAGTAGATAAAACCCACTGAAATTTGAGCACAAATAAACAAGAAAGTATATAATATTGGTGTCTAATAAAATCCAGATGAATTTACTATTATAATATTGTCGTTGATATCCTATATTGACACTGAAGTTTACAGTTTGCTTTATTTAGATGATTTACAGTGTGTCAGAGAGAGCTGCAACATGTGTAACTAAATAATTGTAACATTGAAAGAACTTAGTATAGCAAATTATTAATGGTTCATATAATTCTTATTTCATATATAACTAATTCAGACATCTTGAGTGTTGTCTGAGACTGGTAATTAAATAAATCATTAGCATCTGACTATAACAACTATTTTTTGTAGGCTCATTTACTATATGTTATTGAATCTTGTGTTGAATATAGATTGTGTGTTCGATAATATGTTAATATTGGCTGTTGGATACTATGACATGCTCATACAGAAGGAGGTCCTGTTCTTCAATCTGCCTGAAGCATTTAGGAATGAGATTTTAATAATTCTTTGGAGCTATTTTCAAACTATTCAGGGACTTATTAAAGAGGTAGACATGTATAGGAAACTCTTCAGATTGGTGACTCAAGATAAAGAATACACAGGTGTTTGTTATACTCTTTGAACACTTCTGTAGAATTTTAAATTTTCAAAATAAAACTTTTGAGGAGAAAACTCAAATATTGACAAAAATCAGTTTTTACAAATGAGTAGTCTGAACTCCTATGTCAAAATAAATTAGACACACCAGGATAATTCTCTGCAAATAAACATTATTTACTGAGTATGTGTTATACATTTTCTCAGCATATTTTAAAGTAGATGTCAATACATATTTATGAAGTTCCACTGGGTCCAAAGAGCTGCAGTGGCTGCTTTGTGTATCACATTAGCACTTTATTTTCAAAACTAGAAAAAATACACTATCTTATTAAAATAGTAATGAAATGCAAACAAATATATAAACTTGTGAATTTCTCCAGCTACAACCAGATTTATAGCATTTACTGCTAATCTCAAAAATATGATATTAATAACCATGAAGATAAGCTGAATTTTTTTAAAAAAATAATGAGCTATAGCAAATATTAAAAGCATCCAAACATTGTTTTACATTGATAATCATATTAAGAAGGAATAAAAATTAACATGCACTATTTACAAAACTCTTTCTTATATTGATTGGAAGGACATGCTAAATTGTTCAAAGAATTGATGCTCTGAAATTCATTACTGTTTTTATCATTTACCAAAAAAACTCTACTCAAAAAGTAATTAAAATGTATCTTCAGATTTGTCTATAGTAGAAACACTCATTTTTTGAATATTTGTAATTCTACAAATTGTACAGCATAAGAAATCAATATATATCTTAATTTTATTCTGTTAAGGTAAATAAAACCAAATTTTGTAACAAACCACCACACTTCTCTTAGCGTTCTCCCAAACCATTGTGGATTTCTAAGGAGATTGTTTCAGTATTTTAAATTTTGAACAGGTAGCAAATCAAATTAGTTACTGGTTTGCTGAAATTGAGTCTGTGTATAATATCATAAAAGCCATAATAGTCTACATGCAAAACTATTTCCCTTATTGTGTTTTACAGCTAAATAATGAGCTAAGACAATTAGTAATAGGCCAAAAGAAAGGTGTGTTTAAGTTTCTCAACAAGCAGTTTCAGAGTTCATCTGGAAGTGTGCTGTCAAAATACACATAAATTTCCAATATGTTCGACCTGAGAGCCCGCTCTTCATAGTCTGGCCTCCCCTGCCTTTTCCTTTCTTCAGAGGCGCTGATAATTTTATGCAGGAATTTACCAATCGACAAAAAATTTACACAATGCTCAGCTAAAACCAGTAATTATTGTGGGATAATGCAAGACGCTTTGGAGAAATACAGCCTAGGCAGGATGGGGCTTCTGAGTTTGAACGATTCATCTCGAGCTGTGCCGCCATTGGTGCTCAAAAGGTTAAGACTTTATTTGTGAAAACATAGAGATACAGTGGGGAATCGTGTTGTCTCCAGCTTCATAAATCTTGCTTAAGATCCTTTTCAATTACCATCCATTTCTCCTTTAAAAAGGGACAAAAAATAGAGGCGAGGAAGCAGGTCAGGGCAGTGTGCGACAATGACAGTGTGATGGGCTTGAGCCCCCCGTGGCGTTTCCATCTGCTATCATTAAGGTGACTACTCAGACATGAACAAATCCCTCTTGCTGTGCTGACAGGCAGACTTCAAGAACTATGACAAGGCATTAAGACAGAAAGTCAGAGAGAGAGAGAGAGAGAGAGAGCAAGGGAGGGGTCTGTCATATTCCACAAACAATGTTGTCTCACAAAAAAAATGCTCCTGAAATTGTATTTTTTAATTTCATAAAGGATGTTTCTTGGTCCCTCAGTTGTCTTGTTATATCGCCTCGTCCCTGGAAAGGTTGAGAGCAGACAGGAAAAAAAAAAAAAGAATCCTCCTCCTACCTGTATGCTTTACCATAAGAGAGCCAAATCTTCTGCTCATTCCTCAGCAGAAGTGGGTTCTTAATTTCTTGACCGTGCTCATCGAAAAGCCGGATTGTAGAAACGTGGAGGCCCTGGGAAGAACCCTGAAACCGTTGATGAATCTTGAGCTGTAACTGGTGGAGGGCAGGAGAAGGGGATGAAGAAGGAGACATAACCTCAGTGTGCACATCTGTAATAAACTGTCTCTCCTCGGTAACAAATGAAGTCCAAACAAATGATAATTAAATTCACATAGAATGTTAAAGGAAGTGTGAAATGACGGCAATGTTTAGCTCAGTGTAAAGCAACAAAATGAGCACAGGCTTTTAACCAGCAGGGGGTGCCACAGGCTTGTGATTGAGCTCTGACCCTTTGGCACGAGGACTGAAAGCAGATGAGATTCTCCTGGAAAGAGCATTTAGCTTCTGCCCACGCTAACAGTTCTTTTGATGAGAGTGATGTTTTTCTTGCTGGAGCCCCACGTTTGGTTAGGGGTCTTCCTGACCAGGTTAAAGTTTTACAATGTCTCCAAGTAACTTCAGATAACACAGTGGGAGAATAATTCATCACTGACAAGGGTAAATAAATAAACATGACCGTCAGGCTAAGCTGGCTCATTTAGATCTCTTTCTGGAAGCCTTCTAATTGCAAATCTTGCAAGCACTTCTTAAGGTTTTTCAAAAATGGATGTTTTCAAGTTGTGAATCAGACCTCGTTGAAATGCGAAGTATGAAATGTGGTCACGTGTTCTAAATAATGGTGTTGTCCATGTTTGCTTCTAACTTCCATTCAGACACCAAGTGATTAAGAGAGTTCTCATTTCAGGCATGCTTCAAAGCTAGAGCAGATCTAGCTGAACTGTGGCACCTATGGTATTTTAGGAAGACGTGGTCATTATCGTCTGTAGCCCTCATTTCAGCAACAGCCCTGGCTCTTTCCTGCTCTGCAGCTCCCACGATCCATCACTGCTCTTCCCCAGCCTCTGTCACCGGCCTCCTTTCCTTCTCTTCCTTGTCAATACCCGCGTCTCTCCCCGTCTAGACCCTGAGATCCCTGCAGGGCTGTGTTCTTTTCTTGCCTGGCCGTGATTCCAAGTCCCTTTCACTTATTTTTTTTTCTCCCTCTCCCTCCTATTAATTCCCACTGAAGGCAGATTGAAAAGTGCCAAATGCCGAGGCTCAGAAGAAAAGAAGGGAAAGTTACAACCCCCCTCATGCATTGCAGGTGTCTCACTAATTGGCTGTAAATTCTTGACTAAGTACAATAATTTTCACTGGTCTGTGGCTATGCTTGTAGAATACCTAAAACTTAAGCATTATCCTAATTAAAGAGAAAATAATAGTATCTCCAAATTCAATGCTTTTGTTGAAGTTTTTGTCCGGAGCATTAAGAGGTTGGGAATGTTGACACACTTTTTCATTAATATTAATACTTCTTATCAAGCAGAGCCAAGTTCCGTACACGAAAAACAGTGATCACCAGCCTCTCCAGCTCTCTAACAGGCAAGGCGCATCACTGTTTAAGTGCAAATATCTTCTGAGAGCTATATATTGTCGTTCCAAAGTCCTGCATTTATTTCTGTATGGCCTCACCTCAGGTTTAGGATTGCTTGATTGTGACATCAGCAAGCATGTAATACTGATCATTTTTTAAATCATAGGTATTTGGCTTTACAGGAATCGCCTTTCTGTATGAGGGATAGATGCAGAAGATTTGAGGCCTGGTCTTAGAAAAAGAAAAACATGTACATAAAGGCCAGAGGCAAGGGGAAGGTATGGGCTGTGAACACCTGACCACTTAGCCCAATTCACTTTCGCAGAAGTCGCACTGCAACCTCTATTTTCTCAACTTGGTGGCAGACTGCAGTTAGGTGTTCAGAGACAGCGTTGGTCAGCCTACGGGGAGGCGAGAGCTACGGTCCTTTCATCTGCAGGTCACTCTTTAGGGATGGGCTGTGAAAGGCAAAAACTGTGATAATCTCTATCCATTTATCCTTGAAGCTATCATCACTAGGCCTTTATAGGATGAGAATTCATGCAGGGATCTGAGAAGAGCACGAAGTGCCCCAGGGTAGTGATTGAGAAAACTGTCCACAGGAGGGAGCAATCAAGCTTGGGTGTCACAAGGGTTCTCTGGAACTTAGGCTTCCATGGTGCTCCTGGTTAAAACGTTTCCCCCAGATTTACTTGCAAATTGAAACAAAACACAATTTCTCTGTGTTATAAGTCAATAAAAAAAACTCCATAGAATAACATCTACCTGTTTAAGCACCTTGATTTTACAACTAAAAAAAAGGAAACTATTCTAATGTGAAAAGGCCAGGAGGCAGGTAGAACACTCTAGAAGGGCTTTGTGCATCCCGATGATTTGTATAATCAAGAATATGATGGTAGAAAGAAACCAGCTGAAGCTCTGGATCTTTCTTTAATACATCAACGTAGCACTTTGTTATCTCCTCTGGGTCCAGCTAATGATCCAATGAGAACATGCCCAATCAACTTTAGTGATTGGCTACAAAGCCCAGGTAATAATACGGTCAGGGAGAGGTAAGTCTGAGGGCGCTGAACTGAAGGGGGGGTGTGTGTGTGTGAAAGGAACAAGCTTCTGAAGAAAGAGTCGGCAGAGCCCAAAGCACTCGCGCGCATAGCCCCAATTTGTAAACAACGGGGTGCTCGGTGTCTTTTTATGCAAGACAAAGGCCCAAAATAAAGACCCTGAACATGCTGGTTCTGCCTGAGAAACATCCCAATTGTCTAGAAAATAGGCAAAGGTGAGAGCACTTAAGATAAATCAGCTGGACCTGCTCACACCGAGTCCCAAGAAGATCAAGGCTGTGTCAGTCACTCAGGGTACCGCGTTTAGAGACCACACTGGTGGTCACGTCATTTCCTTTTAAAGAGCAAACGAGACAGATATCCTGAAGTATTGGAGCCAGGGCCCAGTGTAGAAACATTTTCATTTTAAATTTCACTAAAGTGCAGTGGCAGATCAACATATGGCTGAGATTTTATAAGCAAACTTGAAATGAAATTGTATACATTGTTACACGGGAAAGGCTTACAGCCATTTATCACAGTAACTCACCCTCTGCATCATACTCTCAGTTGGAGTTGGACTATCAGATACTAGGTCTTCTTTGCTGATATAAACAGAGATCTCTCCAGTGTCTTTACCATTCTCAAATACCTGAAAAATAAACATATTGAAAGATAAATGTAAATACATGCATGCTGATGCATATATCCACATAAAGGGATCAGTGCATAACAAAATAATTGCATGAACACGTACGTGTAAGCAGTGAAAATCAGGAGTGCTAAACGTGTAAAGTAAGGCCTCTGTTTCTCTCATGGTTTCAGATTCACATTTCCTATCACCCTAAAATAAAAGCTCAGACACTGACAGAAGGATCTCTGACCTCAGGAGATGCTTAAATGGAATAAACGTCAGCAGAAGGCTGGCTCTTGACTAGCTCATTTCATTCTTGTTGCAAAATCCAAAGCCAAAAAGATATAAACAATCTGTATTTACAAGATATTAGTACTCAACCCATCTTTAGACTCCCAAAAAGGGAATTCAACCTAACAAACTTTTTGCATAACTGTAAGAGGAAAGCCATCAATTTAAGTGTATATATTCAACAAGTTATTGAGAGCAGAGATTATATTATATGAATTACATTATATAATTATATTACACTACATTATATGAATATTACATTATATAGCACTTGCTGGGGAGGGGGGTGAGGGGAGATAGCAACAAAGATTCTGATCAAAAGGTCCCAAAGAAACCTCTGACAGTAGCACTACCCCTAGGCCCACACTGAGGATCCACGCAGGGTGCGCCATTCACCAGGCAAGAGAGGAAGCAGGCCACAGGGAGGCCTGAGGAATAATTTAAATCCTCGCTTTATCTTTCCTTTTCTTCCTCAAAAGTTCTTTCCTTCCCTTTCTGATATGCCCATCACATTGGCGTGATCGGCCATTTTACGTGCTCCCGGTGCTATTTTCAGAGATCATTCAGGGACAGAACTAGTCTAGAAGTAAAGGAAACGGTCTGTTATATTTTGGAGACAGTTCACATTTTATTTAGTATGTTTTAACTTATTTGGGAAGTAATGTGCTTCCATAGGACCTCTTCGACATTTTGGCAAAAAGGAGAAAGAAAGAGGAGAGAAAGGAGAGAAAGAGACAGAGAGAAAGAAGAGAGAAGCAAAGAGCAGGGAAGGAAGGGAAGGAGATGAAAAGGAAAAAGGAAAGGGGAGAGGAGGGGAGGAGAGAAAAAGAAAGGAAAGGGAGGGGAGGGGAGAGGAAAGAAGAGGAGGGGAGAGGAAAGGAGAAAAAGAAAGAAGAGGAGAGGGGAGGAGAGGGGAAGAGAAGGAAGGGGAAGGGAGGGAGGAAAGGGGAGAAAAAAAGGAGGAAAGGGGAGAGGAGGAGAGGGGAGGGAGGAGAGAGGGAAAAGGGGGAGAGGGAGAGAAAATAAAAGAGGGGAGAAGCTTAGCAAGAGCTACTCGAGTGCTACAGGCTCCTTGACTCTTGGCCTTGGTATCCTGATTTCTATGATCTGTCTTTTTCTAATGGGGATTTAAAAAAAAAAAGCAACGTTTTTTTCTGAGTAAAAGTACAATTATGAGCAAGAACTGTCTCTACTTTTACAAATATGAGAGAGAGAATGGGAGGACAACCACATTGTCTCAATCACTCTTCAGGGACCCCAATCTTAAACAATAGAGAAATTTCTCAATAGAGGTCGCCCCTCCAGGGAGACATGCTGCAAGGTGAGAGTTGACAAGGGCTCCGGTTGCAGATTTATTGATGTTCCTTTGTCGAGACTTGCTAGACACAGAGTCAGAGTGCAGCAAATTATGTTCTAGAAAATAGCGATGTGAGTGCTAACTGCCACACAGAAAGCCGAGGACTTGGTCCACACCTAACAACCTTCGTTAGCCCGCAGCTTTGGTCGCAACCGATGTTCAGACTTCCTGTGCTATCCCCAGAAATATGATGTGATGCCAAAAAAAAATGAAGTGAACACACACACACACACACACACACACACACACACACTTCCAAAAATTTTCTAAGACCGTAAGAAAAGGACACTTGCAGGATTACACAAAACTTCAGGTGTTTAAATGACAGAAGGCTGTCTCCATTCTATCTATATTCATCCTATATCCATCCTGTATCTATAAAAATAAAAGTTCTCCAAACAGAAATTCTTTGAGACTCTATTTTTCTGGATTTTTAAGCTCAGAGTAAAAGTCCCATTTAAAATGGTTAATCTAGAGGTGTATTCTTCCTTTGCACAAGAAGTATTTTTACCTCAATGTTTAATGCTTAACAAAGAGAGTCTTCTAAGCTGAAAGTATCTATAATGGACTAGATATAGGAAAATGAAAAGTCACCTACCTTATTTTCTTACTGCCTGATCATTGGTTTAAGAAACCCAGCTACTATGACGGCTTCCTAGTGTCTCTCTGCATGGTTTCACTTCCTACAGCTCTAAAATTAAATTCCCACCCATGGAGCAGGATGATGCCCAAAGCCAGCTGGGGCTAGCCTTGGTGTTCAGAAAGTAAAGTAATAGAACCCATAAAACATGATCCACATTCTCCGAACAAGCATCTGGCTGCCTAGGACTGAACAATGCTGAAGAATTATGCAAAGTATAAATGTTTACAAAGGGTCCCATGCATCTCAGTGGTTTTACTTTCCATCATGTTAGCATTGACTTCTCTTGAATAGGATTAGATAGGTTGACACTGTGATCCACTGTCGTGTTATAAATTCATCTACTTACTCAAAAAGCATGTGTTAAGTGTCTGCTCTGTGCCCATACTTCTCGGGTGCTTAAAACACATTGACTAAGCTTTCTATTCCTGACATGATTACTCACTGCTGGATTAGAGCGAGGGACAGACAGTAAAGATGGCTCAGTGGTTAAAGCATTTGCCCTACTGACAGAAGGGTCATAGTTCAGATGCCCAGATCCCATGTAAAATTCTATGTGGGTTCAGCAGCCCTCCTGTAATTCCAGCCTTAGAAGGCAGAGACTGTGAGTCAGCAGAGGAAGACTGCTAGCCAAACTAATTCTCAGTACCAATCTCAGGTCTCACAAACATGCACACACATGCATATAATCACATACAGTCAAACGTGCACACACTTATGCATACATGAGATGATGAAAAAAGGGAAAAACAATGTATAGTCTAAATAAGAAAATAATGCAGCACATTTTGGTAGAAAGACCTGAAGCTCGTGCAATTTTGTGGGCCTTTTTAAAAGTAACCTGCTATAAGGGAGAAGGTGAAAGTGAAGAAACTGAATTGAAAGAGATCATGTTCTTAACCAGTTGTGCGCAAATATATTATGCTTGCCAGGGTTATAGGAATGTGTGCCCATGCAAATGCAATATCCAAGTGAGAGAAGGGGCCCTTTTATTGCTTTTAGAAGGAACTAATGCATTAGTTTCATGCTAAATACTGTTCTAAATAACAAGGTAGTGAGTGCTATATAAAGAAGAAAAGAGAATAGTTAACCAGGGAGGAGGGACATGGTATTCACTGTATGAAATAACTGATGGAATAGACCCTTAACAGAGGAATTATTGAAGCAATGATTTGGAAGTAAGAGGGACAGACAATGAAATAAATAGTTTGGAGAAAAGCTCTGCAAGCATAGGAAGCCATGAGAGTTAAGAAACTGACAGAAATGGTCAAGTCTGTCCCGGAAATAGTAAGGAAATATTGTAACTAAAGTCATTTCTCTTGGCTCCTAATGTTGATATGAACTCTGATGCTAAGACTATGAACTACAACCAGAGTCATAATCAAGAATAAAATCCCTTACTCTCCTACGTAGTTTAGTCATGAATTTGTTAGGAACATGAAGAGAAACTGGAGCAGAGGCCTAATTTTAAGTAAAGAAAGTTGAGGGCAACAGTCCAGAAGGATGGTGCCTTAGAAGCTGAGAATGTGCGTTGTCAGTTCTGAAGACATTCAGGGGGTGTGACATTGCAAACGAGGAAGTTCAGAGCATAGGAGGCACATGGACTCCTTCACTGCTCACAACTAGATATCACAGATAATTCTGAGAAAGGTTAAGTGATTTCCCAAGGCAGAGCCACTCAAATCAAGTCCATGGTGTCTTAAATTTCAGATGCCAAAGTTCACACTTCGGCTTAGTATTAAAGACTCTAACCTGTAAAACTTGATGCGTAAGAAAATGAACACATAGAAAATAGTTTATAACAGAAGCTTCTCCTCAGTTGCAGAACATGGGAATTAAAGTCAAACATGTGCCTTGTACGAGAAGCTAATCGTCCATGAAAAACTTCTGTCCAATCAGAACTTACCTTTGAAAGCAGAAAAGCAACTGTAACTTAACTAATATTATATGGACATTAAATCACATCATTGCTACTGTTTTTATAAACTCACAAAATGACTTTTATAATATCCACAATATCTGCATTTTTTCTTAAGAATATAATGTGGTATAAATCAAACAATAGCAACCTGAATATTCAGTTAAAATGATAAAACAAAAGCAAATATCAAAATTATAGGATTAAGGGACAGAAAGTTAATAATGAATTAGGATATTCATTACTACATGGGAGAAATTGTCAGACAGACGGGAGCATGTCTATAATCCTGAACTTGAAACATTGCAGCAGGATGACTGTAAGCCCTAGTTCAGTTTGGGCTACACAACAAGAGTGGTCTGAAGGAGAAGAGAATGGAGAGGAGAAGAAAGAAGGAAAGAAGAAAGAGTGCTTTAATGCCTAATATAGATAGTTTCAAATACTATATAATTGGTAAGAAGCTAATATATTTTGTCTCAAGACATGAAAAATTGCTTAAGCAAAAGCTATTTATCTAACTGTTAAACTTCATCAGTCTAAGGGTGATTGGACCAAATATATACATACACACACACAACACACACACACACAAACCTTTTCTGAGTATATTTATGAAAAGAAATTATTCCATTGCAGGTTTCATCAAAGTCTACCATTCAGAAGAACCGAATAAAGGCAGTTTACCCATGGAGTAGGATTTCAGAGGTAGACTAAAAGACTCCAACCTCAAAATAGCTCTCCCATCAATTTGTCAATACATGAAATTCGCATCAAAGATTCATTGCTTTGAGCAGAAGAGATGGCTCAAGGGTTAAGACTTTGCCTTGCAAGTAGAAGGACCTGAGTTCAGATCCCAGATCCCATGTAAAAACTCTAGGGGGAAACAACAGTGGCCTGAACTTCTGGCTGTGGAAGGTGGAGCCTGAAAACTCTCAGAACAAAACAAAAGTAAAAGCAATCCAGGATGATTACCTAAGTCACCCTCGGGCCTCCACAGTCACACCCAGTGCTCTCTGATACACACACACATATACACACAGACACACAGACACACACACACACACATACACACACACACACACACGATTTTTTGCTTTGTTACAATTAAAATACCACAGCTTCAGGAGAAGAAATGGAAATCAGCATTATTAATTAATGAATATTTAATAAGACCATGATGTTGGTCTAGGGAGATGGCGCAGTGGTCAAAGCCTTTGCCTCACAAGCAAAAGGACCTGAGTTCAAATCTCCAGATCTTATCTAAAAAAATTCTAGGAAGACGTGGACTCACCCTGTAATTTCAGCCCTGGAGGCAAAACCTGGGAAAACTCAAGCAATGTAGAAGAGCAATCCAGGATAGTTCCTTATGTCACCCTTTGACCTCCACAGGTACACACACTCAAATACACACTCTTGTACACACACACACACACACACACACACACACACACAAAATGGACCAGTTTGGCAGTATATCTCAAAAATACATCACTTGCCTAGCATGTATAAGGCCCCAGGTTCCTTAATGATGAAATGACTAAATAAATAAAATAAAATGAAACAAACCAAAATGGAGCAAAATAAAATTAATTTTTTAAAAAGATTATGATGCTGTTAATCTTAGTTCAGAGGACCCAAGGTACTGTTGATGGGTAATTTGTCAGGGGACAGTGGGATATCAAACCTGATGGCTTCAAACAGACTGGATCCTACTTTTACCTGTTTGATGCAATGCAGTCCAAGAAAATATTTTCGTCTAAGAAAAAATTGAAAACCATTATCTTAGCTTGAAAGAACATGTGAAATGTTTTTTTCCTAAGAGAAAATTTGAAGAAAGGGTGAAAATAAGAGCCCAGGGTACCTGACAGCCTGAATTGGGATTGGCAGGACCGAGAAAAATGAGAGATGCAGAATGCTACAAGATGGTTTCATGAGCTCTGTAGTCACACTAGGCAAGGGCCATGTCCCTTTGAGCATCTGCAGTTATTTTCATCTCACATTTCAGTTCTGCAATTACTATTGACAAAATAAAATTTCTAAGATATAGTGTGTAGTTCCATAAAAATATAGTCTTTTATTCGTTGTAAGTCCTATCAAATTCAGTATATGGATATGTTTTAAATTATCTATAAGTCAATGGTAAGGGACATTTGCTTGGCTCTATGTCCCAAAATAAGTTATTTGAATAAGCCCTTTATAATGGAACAATCTGAAAGAGAAACAGAATAAGAATGCCATTTGTAAAATGTTAATTCAGTGCCTGAAACTGCATTTAATTCGGATTAAGTATTAGGTATAGGATGGAATACTGGTCTCAAGTGTATTCCTATTAACAGCATCTTTGACAAGAAAGTTAAAATCACACACACACACACACACACACACACACACACACACACACACACACAATTCTATTTTACTAAGAGAAATGATCATTACGGAATTAAAAATTAATCAAATCATCAAACTTCACCAGATCCGCAGCCTTGGAGATTACATTTTTCACCTTTGGAGAGAGTATGTTTTAAATGCTATTTAGTTTAATCTTTATGTTTAAAGTGCCTGTAAAGATCATTTCCCATAATATGAATTGCTATTCAGAGTAACTAAAACTTACTATTTGTAACAAAGCATTTTTTAATCTTGAGAAACAATCCATTTTAAAGATTGTGAGGCATGTCTGAAACTGTGGGTGGATTACTGAATGTGCCTGGTTAATGTGTCGCTTCATTTGCACTTACTACGAAACTTGCATACATGTATGTTCAAATGACGAATGTCTGCTTGAAAATATTCATGATGAGTCAGACTAACATAGATGTCAGCGGGTAATCCAGGGGAGGGGAACATATGTAGGAAGAGAATCTCAGCAACTTGAGCATGTCAAACAGTCTGTGGAAAAGCTAATTGAGAGGTAAAAACAAATTAACTGCTATGGAGAACGACAGTCTCCCTAGAGGGAGGGGGGCCCTGCAACAACAAGGTTCAGTGGTTCATTTAGTTCGGGACAGTAGCACAGCTCTGGCCCGTGGACTTTGCCTGCTGACTGCCCACCTGGCAATTCTCTGGGCACCTTGGAGGATGTCAGCACGGCGCGGGAAAAGGCTGTCTCATTACCACACGCCCTGCGTGGGAGCTAATGCCCTCACCAATTGCTCGTCCCCGTCGATACGGACGCTGTTTTGCTCTTCAACGCATCTAGGAAAGGAAGATTGGATCTTCCTGCTCGCGGAGATTTACACCTGGCTGCAGATGTCTGTCAGCAAAATGAGCCTTAGGAAGAAGAGCCCGGGAGAGGATTCAGAGCTCGCAGCTAATTACCTGTCCCAGAGAGGCTGGAAGGTGCACTCAAACCCTTCTGGGACTCACAGTGTCTCTGGGTCTTACTTTTATAATGGGCAGCTCCATATTTGTCACCTAGGGTAAAGTTCGAATGTGAAAATTAGTTATCTCCATGACATTTTCACCAATCTTGAAGGACAGTTCGTAAAAGTCACACTAACTTTCAATATTGGGTCACTCTCATCAAAATTTCTTTTCAAATGATGGTAATGGGGTCATGTTTTACTATTTTTTCTAAATCAGGTGTTATTTTGATTTACTCAAGTTACAGGTGAAAATGAGCAGTTTGCAGCTTATAAATACATATGTGGAGGAGATGGTCAAATAGGAATAAGGGTCAAGGAATGAACAATAGAAATAATTATGCTCATGGAATAATGAAAAAGCAAACCAGGGCCAGCAAACCTGACCAACTCTACAAAATTGTCCTCTGGCTTCCACATGTATGCTGTGGCACACACACACACACACACACACACACACACACACAGAGAGAGAGAGAGAGAGAGACAGAGAGAGAGAGAGAGAGAGAGAAAGAGAGAGAGAAAGCAAAATAAATTTTAAGTGAAAGAAAACTCAATCTAAAGAAAATCTAGACACTATGACTAATAATCCTTGCTTATCTCATCTGGGCCTTTAATTGTTCCAAGAGATCAGTAAGCTTTTTATTGATACAAATAAATGGCCAGAGAGCTTCAAAGTTGTTTCAGGGAGTACAAAACAAGATGCAAATGTCAAGCAGTCTCATAGTGCTCCTGGGCCACTGACACAGGCTTTTCAAGTGTCCAAGGGCAACACTTTCTCTGCTTTTGACCAAGGAAACTCATGTTCTAAATATAATCAAGATTGTAAGGTCAAGTTGAGGAACTGTAATACAACGATAAGAAGATCAACTCATTAGCTTTGTCTTGAAACGTGTAATGATGTTGTAATTATATGGAGTAAACTTGGGGTTTGGGCACAGAAGGAAAAGAAAACTCAATCTGTAAGTTTCTACTAAATTGTTGTGATTCATATTCTTGTTCTGACCATGCCTTAGACCAAATTCTATACTAAGCACCCCCCTCTCTCCCACCCTATTTCCAATCCTAAATTTTGTAAACTCTCAGCCCCACCCAAACTGGATCTGTCTTTGGATCTTATCTTTGCAGCAAGTGGCAGACAAAACATAGAGCATCACTGACCAAATTGTGTGCGGAAAGCACTAATCCCAATGGGAAGACACCCCACACCCATCTTCTATTCCTCCCAAGCTTTCTCCCACCTACGCATACCTCACACACTCATGCTCATCAATCCTCTGTCACAATCACCCCCCTTACTGCCAGCGCTTCCACCCACCGGCCCCTACAGATTCGCTAATATCCTTTCCCATCAATCCTCCTTGTCCTGCTCTCTTAGGCTAATGCTGCTGACAGCATCTCTGTGGGAAAGGGGAGGAGGAGGAGGTTCAGGGAAAGAGTGGGACAGAGAAGGCAGAAGTCACTGAGCCATGGCAACAGCAGATGTTCTCAGTGGCTGGGGGTGGTGGCAAAAGTAGAACATATGGACTAAGAGAAGAATGTTATGGCATGAAAGGCACACCCTTGTTGCCTAAAAACCTTGACAGATTATGGTACACAATGAGTGCATGCATTGAAACATAAGAATTTTCATCAACCTAAAACATGTAATTGATACAGTGACAAGAAAATGTACCAGAGTTTACACTCAAAAAAGTGTACAGTGTGAAGGTAAATATATAGGGCACACAAAGCCTATGGAGATGATGTACAACATTGAGGATAAATGGACAGGAATAATGGGACTTCAGTAGATACAACTTTGTCTAAACTTCCTCCAAAACTATCGTATTCTCTTTCTGTATAACTAATAGTTTTAAACTTCTATTTATTTGAGAGTTTGAGAGAGAGAGATTGAAAGAGAGAGAGAGAGCATGTATATATGCCACTGTACATTTGTGTACAGTGTTAGAGGTCAGAAGACAACTTTGTAAAGTTGTTTCTTTCCTTCCAAGAGCTCTGGAGATAAAACTCAAAGTATCCAGCTTGCACACAGCTGCCTTTACCTGTTAAGCCATATCACTGGTCCTCATCTTGAAAAAAAAAAAAGAATATAGTCTAGCAGATAAAAAGTAATCATTTTGCAAATGGGTGATGGACCCCTCCCTCAGTGAGGTTTCCTACTCTTATTACATCTACCCTTGAATGTGCTATTACAACAAGACTCCAGTTTAACAGCTTTTTGTCTCTGGCCAGGGGGTGACATACAGTGCCCAGCAGAATGGAGTGAAGGGAATTGCAGGAGCAGCAAAACTGCAAAAGAAAATCAACAAACCACAATCCAGAACTTCAGAGACTCTATATCAATCACATAGAACTAGGACAGCCTAATCTCTCCCCATCCTGGAGCTCAGGGACATTTGCGGAAGAGGGGGCGGTAAGATTGTAAGAGCAAAAGGATGGGAGGAGCAACGATTTGCAAGATTCTCAACAATAGTTGGGGCCAAAGCAATCATAATGGGACTTTGCATGCCCTGCGCAATGTCCAGCGCACTGTTGCCCTCATAAAGTCTAGCATCTGTTAAGGGCACCGAGACCC
Source organism: Typhlomys cinereus (assembly GCA_023101885.1). NCBI lineage: Eukaryota > Metazoa > Chordata > Mammalia > Rodentia > Platacanthomyidae > Typhlomys > Typhlomys cinereus. Next base: position 273,673 of record JALPQD010000405.1, read on the forward strand.
CTGGAGGCAAGGGATTGACAGCCATAGTAGTGATCTTATGCTTAAGGGGAACAAGAGAAAGGGCTTATGGAAATGCCACTGGGTCCTTATATGTCATCGGAGAAGAGGACCCAGTGGAGAGTTAGGCGTACACAATAAAGGACTCTCTGGGAATTGGGGGGGAGGCACTGGGGGAAGGGGAGGGGGAGGAGGGGGGAGGGAGGGAACTGGTAAAAAATTTTAAAATGTATAATTAAATTTTTAATAAAAAAAATTTAAAAAAAAGAACTTTTTTGCAGCAGGAATGAAATCGACACTTACTCTCTTTCCCTCTTAAACATATTATAAAAACTGGATATGAATTACAGAATTATATATATATACATATATCTTTTAAGAGGTTGTAATGTTGAAAGCTATCTAAAAATTGTTAAAATTTTTATGTTAGGTTATTTTTGCATATGTACATATGTTGGAGTGTGTGTAGGTGAATGTGGGTATAGAAGAGGGCATTGTGTGTGCCTATCTGTGGAGGCCCAAGAGTGACTTAAGGAGTCATCCTAGATTGCTTTAGCTCCTTATTGCTTTGCTCTGGGGTTTTCCGGGTTCTACCTTCCAGGGTTGGAAGTGCAGGTCACCTACATATCCACCTGGCATTTTTACATGAGATATCTAGGGATCAGAATACTCAAGTCCTTTTGCTTGCAAAGGCTTAGCACCGTGTCATCTCTCCAGTCCTTTGTGTTAGAATTTTAATGTTAGAACAGCATTAAGAGTTAACTAAGCTCCAGAAGCTCAATGGAGAGGGTTGTAAGGCTGCCACACGTAACATGAAAAGCAGCCCAGGAAATCTGAATACTGTCTTATTCCCAGCCCCTACTTGAGAACAAATGCTTTAGACTCAGATGTTAATGGATATTCTGAGCTGTGACTTTTATTTACATACAACACCATGATACAGAAACTAGAAAGCTAATCACCCCCAATTCACCCTTATAACTTTCATAAGAGCAAAATGAATACACAGTAGAAACATTTAACTAGAACTACACCTTTCAATTAAAAGTGGGAAATGTCTTTGCTTGTTGATATATCATGCAGCAATCTGCACATTATATACCACGATGTGGAATGAAGTTGTTCATATCAGAAAAAAACGTGGCCTTTGCCCCACAGTGACTGAAAGGTAACTGAGTTAGTGATGGAGTCTAAAGTGTGTGGAAAAACTTAAGAGTCTGGCCAGGCCACTGAGACAAAAGAGAGGGGGGTTCAAGAGGAAGGGAAGGGACCTGCCCCTAGAGGCACTGCACATGCAGCTGCTGTGTCCCATGTGCATTGGACGGAGGCAGAGAGGAGATGAGACTATTTCTACATTCAGTTCTGACCTGTGGACAGCTGAGTGATTAATTGCCTGATATACCACACTGCCTGCCAAAACCCTGAACTCCATTATCTGTGTACTCATAACATGAAGGTCTCTCATGTAGTAGGTTCCATGGGCACACAATGTAGAGGGCCACGCTGGGTCGGGGCTCACATGGTGTATGGCCTTCTGCAGGCTCACGAGTAGGATGATCTCTTATAGACCATGTGCTCACAATGTGGACAGCCTCCTGTGGGCTGGGTCTCTGTGTGAACTTAGTCTCAGAGAAGATAGACAAACTGCTATTCTTCAGTTTTATCATGTGTTCTTAACCATGTAGAACTGGGAGCTCAATCATAACTATCTATACCCTAAATGTATTTCTTTTATTACTTACATATTATTTTATATTATCCAATTTAAAAAATTAGGACATAAATGCAGGAAGTGGACATGCTAGAGAAATGTCCAGGGGAAGCAGGAGAGGAGAATATGCTAGCTATGATCAAAAGCATGTCTACATATATGAGATTGTAAAAAAGTAAAAATAAAAATAAAATTAATTTTTGAAAAAAAGAATATGAAGAAGACCCATAGTGTCATCAAACCGGTATGAAATTGTGGTTCCTATCATACAAGTACATTCTAAGGGATTCACGAATGGAGGGAGCAAGACGAAAATATTTTCTCTTTTCCTTAAAAAAAAAAGAGGAGGGGAAAAGGATAAGGGAAGGTAATGGAGGTTGAATATAATTGTCATACATAATCAAAAATCAATATACATGTCAAAATTAATTAATAAAAACCTATATAGAGAAGGAGTAACAATTGCACATTCTACTAATATGAAGATACATGGAACATAAGTTGTAAATTATAATAAGTCATGTAATGAATGCTCTTTTGTAAATTCCAGATAGTCAACAGCACATTTGCTGATTTTTGCTCATGTGTTGTCACAAATTGAGAAAAATAGGGTAGTCTGATATGAATATTGATTGATATTCCCATCCATGTTAATAAGATGAAACTAAAACAAGAAAGAGGTACAATGATGACTTTTCCTACTAAGTAATGACATGAGTAATTTCATTACTGAGCCAAAAAATAGTTTTGCACACTGGAAGAATATTTCACTTTTTGTGCTCTTCACAATGAAACAGTTACAAAAATTCCATGCTTTTTAAAAATATCTTTGTACATACATGTGTTTGTGAGTACATGCAAGTCACGTGCACCGGTGAAGGTCAGAGGACAACCTTGGGTTTGGTCCTTACTTTCCTCCTTGCTTGAGACGGGGTCTTTCTTGTTTGGTTTGGTTTTTGTTTTTGCTGTGTATGCAAGGCTAGTTTGTTCATAATTCTCAAGGATTTTTCTATCACTGCTTCCAGTTTTCTCATAATAGCATTGGGGCTACAATGCTACATATGTGCTACAATGTTCAGCTTTATGTGGGTTCTTGGGATTCTAACCCAAGTTCTCATGTTTGTGCAGTATGAAATTTACCTACTAAGCCATCTTGTAGCCAATGAAATTTTATACTTTTAAGTTTAATTTGCATTATAACATTTTCTATTGTACTCTTAAATCAAATTTTTCTGGAATAAACCAAGGAGTAAATATTTCATGTTTTTCAAGTCATCTATTCTGCAGTCATATTGTATAAACAGCCTGGTAATCTGCAAACAAATAGATATGACTATATTATAGTACTTAATATTTTTTAAAATGTAGATTTGGTCAATGATCTGCTCCAAATATCAACCAAACATTAACTCAAGCTCTCAATTTTATCACTTGCAAATTTCTATTGTATATGCACCTTGATTATGGCCAAATTGGAGTTACTATAAATAACCACTGAAAATAAACTTTGGAAGAAATATACTATATTATGTAGTATTCATACTGCATAAACACAATAAGCAGTAATAACTTTAAGAGACTAACTAGGTCACTGCAGAGTGCTGTTGACTCTAAGATACCCAGTCAGAATCAGACCAACCAAACCTCTGTCCATCCTAAGGCTCAGGGAATCTTTTAGAAGAAGGGCAATAAGATTGTAAGAGCCTAAAGGTGGGGAGGTCCATGACTGGCCAAGTCATTCCATTAAAGATAGGTCTACTACATCCAGAAACTAACAATGAGACTACTCCTCACAAGACCTGCACTATGACTGACATATCAACATTTCCCCATAGACTAGCAATGGACTCATGAGAAATAATTGCAATCAGGTGGAACCTTAGGTACTAGGGTTAAACAGGCGAAGGAGAGTATGCCTATCAGTAAGTCTACCCAAGGAAGGGCCACTTAATCTTCCACAGAGACCTGAGCCCATTCCATACAGACAACCCAAAGGGAACCCTATGGTCCACACAAGCAGACAAACAGGAGGGGTAGGAGAGAGAGGGATGGATTGGTGAAGGGAGGGGAGGATGAGAAAGGGAGGGCACATGGAGGGAGAGAAGGAGGGAGCAAAGGAGGAGGTCAGGGGCAACTACCCATCATATTTGTAATAAAGAAGACTAAATATTAACAAAAAACAAAAAAAGTTTAAAAATCTAAATATATTTAAAAAGAGAGAAAATAGGTCACAAAATAAAGATATCAAATAATTTTTTCTCCCACATTTTATTAGATATCAAATAATTTGAAAGGAAAGAATATCTATCTTTTGATAAGATGTTAATTTTAAGTTTAAATATGATTTTTAAGTAATAGCTGCATTTAACAACTGGCTCATATAATACTTGAATATTTCATTATCAGGACTTCCAAGCTGATGGGAGTCAACCTTAGCACATTAAGTTAATTAGCTCAAGCTCTCTAGGATTAGGGGCACTGACCGTTTTCAAAGCTCTCTAGATAGTTCTATTGAGCCAGGACTGAAACCTATTACCTCCAGGCCTAAAGATGGAGCTGCTATTTACAACTTTCGGATTTAGGAAAGTAATTTTCACTGAAGGAAATAACTTCAAATGGAGGAAACAGAGAGAAGAGGCCAAAGTTGTACTGCTGAGGTCTTCATGGAGGGAGAATTGTAAAACAAGAGACCGTCTGGAATGGATTAGAGGGAAATTTGGAACCAGGACTTGGGTGAGCAACTGTTGTAGTTTCTTTTCCTGTTACTGTGATAAAATATGTGGGTCAAAGCAACCTAAGGGTAAAAGAGTTTAAGGTACAGCCCATGAGAGCAGAGATCTCAAGTTGAAGCAGTTGTTCACATCACATACACTGTCAGGAAGCAGGAGGATGAAAGACTTGCTCAGCCCACTTTATCCTTTTGATGCAATCCAGGATCCCAAGGTAGAGAATGGGGCCACCCAGAGTGGGCAGGTTTTCCTACCTCAACTAACCTAATTAAGATCATCTCCCATTGGCTGCCTTTGCCCAAGTGATTCTAGTTCTCATTAAGTTCACAACTGAAAATAATCATCACACCAACCATTCTTATACGTTGGTTATATCATTTTTACTGCTAACGTCAAGGGCGTTTATGACAAACTGCCAAGAACATTTGGTTTATTTCTTTAATTGATTTTGATAGCCACATATAGTTAGTGACTACTATATCAGATAGCACAGCGAGCACCCACGAGGCAGCATAATTCCTTTGCCCACATAAATTCTCTTTCTATTTGCTGGTATGGAAAGAATTTTGAAGGTTACTAAAAAGGGAAATATGAGAAAGTAACACTTCAGAAATGAAAGTTAAATGTTTGCTGTCAAGCTACTGTGCTAATGTGTGATGGAGATTCTTCAGAAGTAAGCAATGAACTTGTGAGGGCAGAAAAGATTTTCACAAGGTAGAACAGTAATAAACACAATAGCTGGTAACAATGAGCCAGGAATGAATGGTGTTATTGTGGCCATAGTCCCTTTTCTGGTTTATCTTTTAATCAATAGCAAGTATTGTAGAATGGTCCATAACCAAGTGCTAATAGACTCTAAGGACCCTTGACCTAGGCCTTGATGTCATAGCCATCACTTCTTATACCTTTCGCTGACTAGTATAGACTATGAGAGTTACGTTATTATGCTTATCAGCATAGACTATGAGAGTGACATTATTATATTTAAGATGGAATTACATTTCTCTAAAGATTGATTCTTATTGAGAATAATCTCACTCAAAGTACAAACATAGGCATACTAGGCATACCATTGCAAGAAAGAACTACACATAAATTTATAAACATACAACAACACCATGTTAGAAAGGTAAATTGTAGAGATGAAAGATAATCAAAAAATGATTAGCTTTGAATATTATCATATCCTGCAAAAAAGGTCAAAAGGAAACCAAAAGTTTCCTCTAATGATATTCTTTAAATGGACAAGGATCACACTCTGAGAAATTCATATTTTACTAATTAGAGCCTATTGACATAAAATAAAACACTATATTAATTGGACAAAGTTAGCAGGACATTCTATTTTGAATATAAAAATGCTTAAATTCCCTAGGTTTTTCAGTATTTCAGGTCACTTTAGCCAAGGAGAGTTATTCCTTTTCTCATCTACAGCTGCAAAGCGAGGTAGCCTAGGACCTTTAGACATCTTGTCCTGACAAATAACCAATTCACCTTCTTTCCCCAATATATTCTTAAGTATTGATTTTGCCAAGTGAACTGAGACATGTGTCACACTTATCCAATACATATCCTTTTCCTTGGAAATGTAGTTTGAGCATCAATCAGTCACCTGGCCTTTCACCTTCAGTTCCTGCTGCTGCTGTTGTCTGTCAACTATTAAAACTTGGCCATTTTCCCAAACATGTTTTTTATAGAAACTGAAGCACACAATGTGTCCTGCTTCTTGGAAGAGCATACAAATATTCACCTGATTAAATGTCTTCATTAAATTAACTTTCTGGGTTGAACACAAAGCTTATAGATTCCCAGTTTCAAATAGATAGTTATTTACTCTTAAAACCCAGTTCCTGCGTAGTAGCATTACCACTTAGGAGTCCAATTACAGTTTCCAGGAAAACATGAAATATTCAACTAAGTGGCAATTTTACAGCAGTCTTCAAATGGAATAGAGGGCTTTTTGTCTCTGCCTGAATCCAATGAAAATCACAAAAAAGACACCCACCTTGAGTTGCAGGCCTCCTGGGACCACAGTTTTTGCTGGAAGGCTTTTAATGTGTTGGCAGACATAAGAAGAGACTTGCTCTTGCTCAGCCTGTAATTGGGGGCCAAGCTTAGCGAGGTGACCTCTGTTGCCTTTGATAGCTGTCTGCAGCTCATCAATCAGTGTGTTCACCTGAAAGGGTTAAATTACGAAAGTTGTTAGCAAGAAGTAATTGTTGATGTCACACCTATTAGATTCTTGAGTACCTAGCTTGACGGGGGAAAAATGACTTCAATCTAAGAATTTAAGTACAGATTTATTTTCAAGTAAAGAGGTAACATTTTCTTATTATCCATTTTTATTTGTTAAAAAAGTTCATTCTTTTCACTTCAGCATTATGGAAGAGGTAGCTATTTGCAATTATTGAATATGAAATATTTGCATGCATATAAAGGAACACATGCATCCTAGAAGTTTGCAAAAGACTTAAATACACTGGATGCACATGCCTCTATCTTAGCATTCGTGAGACAGAAGCAAGAGAATAGCTACAAGTTTGAAGCCAGCCTGGTCTACATAGCAAATTCCAGGACAACCAGAGGTACATGGTGAGACCCTGCTTTAAAGAAAAATGACAAATAGACAGATACTTAAAATAAAGCTTTTCTGGGACTTTAAATATTTCAACATTATGTGAACAATACCGTATTTCATCCAACCATATGTACCTATTTTCTAGAGTATTTTACTTTATTATGCATCACGTAAAATCCAAATTGATATATTAAGTTCCTTAAGATTTTCCAGATTTTTAAAATCTGTTATTGCTTAATAATAGAGTGCTTGCCTACTTTGCATCTCTACCTTAGCAATGCAATCCTTTTCAGGAAGCCCTATACTACCCTATGTCTGCATCTTGAAGTGCTCTCCCTCATTTTTCCTTTGACAGTTTCAGATTTTCCCTCTGTATTTGGCTAACTACTTTCCCCAATATATTTGTTTAAGAGACTATCCTTTCTCCTATGTATTTTTTGGCATCTATGTCATAAATCAGGAGGTTGTAGCTATCTGGATTTATAGTTGAGTCCTTTATTCTATTTCAATGATCTAGCATATCTGTTTTGTGCCAGGCATACTATGCCAGTTAGTATACCTTGAACTCAGGTACGATGATATATCTTGAAATTTTTTTTTTGTGCTCAGGACTGTGTTGGCTATACCTTTTCTTTGATCATCCATCACTTTCTTATTTGTTCCTGTGTGATCATTCACTGCATTTTAAATAATTCTCATTCTAAATAAAGTGCCAGTAATCCCTTTCAGTAATGGTTAGCTAATAAAAACTTTTAACTTCATGGGTCATAAGGCCTCTATAGAGACTATAAGTGAATGTTCATGACTAAGGTCAAATAAACTTTTTAAATACAAACAGTGGACTTTCTTTGGTTCTGGTGTTATAGCCTAAACACCTTTTTTCTAAATATACATATTTCTTCTCCTTCCTTTCATTTCTTATAAGTAATATTGTCTTTCAGATATTCCTCTAATTCTTTCCACCAGATAGCTCTCTGCTTTCCATTAATCTGCTTCCAAATCTGTCCTGCCATCTCTAGAGAATTATTACACCTTGAACTGCATATTGGCTCACCTAGATATTTTAGCTTGGTATTCAAGGACCAAGACTTTTTACAATCTGATCCTCAAATGTTTATGTGGCTCAAATTTTCAGCCCTTCCGATCTAACAAGATGACTCTTCTCATAGCCCTAACTACATTATACCCATCCACACAAACCCCCCCACTCTGTGTCATCTTGTGTATTATCACACACACACACACACACACACACACACACACACACACACACAAAACATACACATGCACACGCACTATCTAACTAATGGAGAAATGTGATCTAGAAGAGTTAATCTGTGTAGAAAGCTTAGTATCAGCACCAACACCCTGATAACAACACCACTGTTTTCCCATATATTCTTCTTCCCATACATTCCTAACTCCCCAAGTCACTGATTTATCTCATCCTTCCAGCATGTATTACATAGATACAGACACTTGATACTTTGTCAGGGTCAGCTGTGTACTGTTCTTCCCTTGTTTTATGCATCAATGTCAGGATTCCCCAAGTTACAAATATTTCCCATAGGTCTTTCCCACTTTATATAGCAAGCCCATGAGTCTAGGCTATTACACCTATTAGGCTAGACAAATGTGTTGAGGAGAGGAAGTAAGATCTGATAAGGGCATAACAGAGATTATGGAAAAATTGTAAAGAAGGCTTCTCTTAGCCATATACACATAATATCAGATCTCCTGTGTAATCTTCTGTGGCCCTTCTTATCAACAACTTTATGAGCCATTGTACAGTCACAAAAGAACTTTTTGCCCCTGCTATAAAAATAATGTCCCAATGGAGGCTATTTCTTCAACTTCTATCCCAGGCTAAGAAAGACACAATCGAGACATTCACAGACAAAATCTACAGCCACCACATAAGGAGCAAAAAATAGTATTTTATTTTAAGTCACTGGGATTTGTGACTCATTGACATTGTACCAAAAGATTAGTTCACTTCTAAATCTTTCAATTCTTTACAACTATTAGCAGCAGAGAGCACTTAATTCTAAATTGCAATGAAAGTCTATGGAAATTTCCATTGAATGTTCATAAGGAAGCTTCTCATGGATAGCCAGTAGGACATGGACACAACTTTGAATATCATGTAAAGCAAAGGATGTTTGGGAGGACAATGGAAAGAGTTCTAAGAGAATGATGGAATAACATAAAAAAGAAAGAAAGATTTAAAAAAGAAGGGAAAATAAGGAAAGCAATCAAAAGGAGAAAGTAATTGGGGAAAATAATCAGGGAAGATAAGACAATAAAACATGAAAAAGAAGACAATATTATTCACCAAATACAAAATCCCATGATGGTTCTCTGAATTCCTTTCTTACTTTCCAGAATTTATTTTTATACTTTCCAGAACATCATAAGTCCTATAAGAATGTTGAAACTTTTATATTTTAAATGGTAGATAACTCAGCATAGTTCACTGCTTCAGCTTCATCATCCTCATGAAATTATATAGTCCACAGCAGTACCACCATCCATATGCATGTATGTGTGTATGCATCTATCATCTATGGCTATAGCACACTGAAGGTGCCCAATCTCTTCTATAAGTATGTAACATGCCAAAGCTATGCTAGTCAAAACAGTCCAATGTTTTGCTTGTATGGCTATTTAATGAGATCCAAATCTAGGAATCAAAGGAACTAAAAGAAATGACTTTATTACCAGAAAAAAAAAAAAACCCTGGTGCTCTCTAAATCTGTCCCTGGGACTGTGTGATTCAGGAAGATATAGTTTTATGAAACTTAAATGTCTAATTATCAAACATTATATTTTGCTAGCTACTTCTTTAATTTTGTATATTTCACTTTGTGCTAGAGCAAGCCACCAAAGCACAAAAATAGAGGAGTAGAGATTTTCAGACTTTGATTTGAGAGCATTTTTATACATGACTGGTTTTACTGTCACAACTCATATCCTTTAACTGATAGGGGATTTCATGTGACATCAGAAATTAATCAACCATACAATTGATGATGTCATTTGCACTCCAAAGAGCTATTGGTCAAAGTATTAAAAATTTTCATCTTAAATAAATTCTCTGCCGTTTCAAAAATCTCATATTGTTTCGGCTGCTTTCATTGATCTCAAGATTATCTACTTATATATGTGAACCATGACACCAATATAGTTGTGTTTTTTCACTCAAAACTAATAAATCATATGTCCATGCAAAGATTAACTTACATCTTAAACACTGGAGAAAATATATCAAGAAACATTTTGATAGTGTTCTCATTCAATTTTGCTCCAACTTTGTTGTTTTACATATTCATAGGATCTTTTTATCTTCAAAGTGCTATGTTTAACTCTCAGTTGTTATGATAATACACCCCCCTTACAGATGACCATACACATGAAATAATGCACATACTAAAATCAGGTAGGGGATACAGTATTCCTGAGTTATTTTTACATAATGTGATCTTTTTCCAAATCAAACATGTTGCTAAAAGAAAAAGAAATGCTCTTTAAGATTCTTTATCATAAATCTTTTCTCCCTGCAAATCCTTTTTTTTTCTTCTACAAAAGCAATGTGAATAGGGGTAAAAGAAGACAAAACTTGACCTTCTGTGATCCCAGCATTAATGGGTCTGTTCATAATTCAATCTATGTGTGTGTGAGAGCATCCATGTGGAAACATAGAAGCCCAAGAGACATAAAACCTTTCCCTTTAAACATTATCTGACCCTATCAGTCCCATTCACAAAAGAAGGCTTACGTCTGCATGCACTGAAAAAAATGCACCATCTCATTGTGCACAGAAAGCCTACTCCCTCTGCTCTCATTCTCCATGGAAATGAAGCACGGAAGTGACACTTGCATAGAAGTTGGGAACATGACAAATGAGCAGAGGGCTGCAGATATATATTTTGAATATTCTTCTGAATAAACAGGTCATCCTTCTGAAATAAGGTGAGTAAGCACATATCTATAAATATATTCAGAGGTTTACAACATATAGAAATGTTGGACCAATTTTTTATGGTGAATGCATATGATTCTTGAGTTCAACTAAGTTCTCAAGATGATTGACTAGTCAGCACAAAATACTGGTTATAATCTCTCTGAAGATCAAACTAGAGGTCTGTATTTCTGAACTATACATGAAAATACTGCAATTAGCTATTACTAAGATCTTCATGTTTTCCTAACAGTGAGTTTGGCTCTCAGGATGAAGTCTATGTGAATTCTCCCACGTGATTAAGGAGAACTGCAGAGCACTTTGCACAGAACTGATACTTGAAATCTTTACAATGGGTAGTTGTCTCAATTTTTGGACCATTATCTTAGAAGTTATGTCCACGGTATGCAGGATAGGACAAGCAAGGACAGAACTTCATCTTAAGTCCAGCAAACTTCCTAGATAGGTATGGTAGCTCAAATTTCAGGAGGACTGATAGAGATTCAAGGCTAGTGTGAACTACATAATGAGGCTTAAGCCAGTTTGATAATTTACTGTGAGACCCTGACTCAAAAGGCAAGGAAAGAAAATGAAGGAAAAACAAGGAGAGGGAGAGCAGAAAGAAGGGGAAGGAAGGGGGAGAGGGGAGAGGTAAGGAGAGGAGAGGAAGAGAAAAGAAAAGAAAATGAACTTTCTATCTCATTATATTTATATGTATTAAAGATACAGAATGAGACGGAGATTAAAATGAGCATTTTTAAATCTTCGTAAGCACTCTTTTGTTTCATGCTCAAGAATATATTATTTTTACAGATATACAGTGAACAAACTGTGAAATGATGAAAGAGCAGAAAAGACACGGAAGCCTGAGAATGAAACTCAGCACCCTGTTCTAGAAGAAACCAGAGCATGCAGAACTTCTCACAATACTTCAGCTACTACCGAATCTTCAATAGTGTCATGAAACTTTTCCCAAGATCTGTGAGGTGGTTCCTTACACGATGTCTTTACAGTCAAATATCTCAATCCACCCACAAAGAAAGAGAACATTGAAAACAGAGACATGTTGGCTGTGATGAAGATAATATCAATTGCGTCTCCTGAGGCTACTGTGCAGCTGTTCATCTTAGAGCTCTAACTGCAGGAGTTCAATCTACCAAGACTTCCACTACTGTGTTCTGAATGCTCTCACTGGCCACTGCAGGAGTTAAGTCATTGGCTGGTGGCCAACTCTGCCTTAGCACTATATCCACAACTTCACTGAAACTTTCTCAGTTCCAGCGTGTACAAGAATGCTTCCACCCATTCCTACTGTCCATACATATTCAGTCTTAACTTGTGTTTTATTTTAACACACCACATCAAGTACAAGGCATATAATATTATTTCCAGTTTTCATGGTGAAAATTATATGAAATAGAACATGATCATAAAATAAGAATCCAGGTAGTATATCAGGAACTAAATTTCAAATTTTATGATGGTTAACTGTGGTTTGAAGATGAGTGTAGAATTTCAGATTTATGTAATAAATAAAAATTAAACTTTGTATCTGGAAACATAGCTCAGTCACAGAACATCTGTTTAGGACATGCAATGCCAGGGGTTCAATCCTTAGTACTGCCAAAATTTTGTTTTAAAAAAAAGTAATAAACTGTGAGAACAATTAAAACAACTACCCTTAAATTTTTTCATTTTCATTTTCCATCAAGATACACATCTCTGTATGTAAAAATAAAACTAAAACTTCATCACTCTTTTTAGAAACCAAAAGACTCAAATTTACTCATGCAAGTTAAATACATTTTTTAAAATATAAAACTGCCAACACTAAGAATACTAATTAATATACATACACAAAAGCATCACAATGCAGCTCATGATTTTTTCACTGTATATGTTATCAAAAAAGAAGAAATAGCAACTGACCAGAAATACTGTATTTTTGAGAAAAAAAACAACTATCAACACCGTTACCACAAAAATTAGAAATTATGTATTTTACATGATGATTGAATGGTCCTAAACTACTAAATTTTTAGTTCTAATAAAATTATGATTTGCATTAAATATCAGAGCAAAAATAATTCTAATGTTTAAAAGGGAAAAATTAAGCTGTCATTATTTTAGATGAAAATCTATCCAAATCTAATTAAACATGTTTAAAACATGTTGAGGAAGATATGATGGAAAACTATAACTATCAACTAAGAAACAATTAGCTAGACTTAAGTTATTGTTTCATTCCACTTAAAAGTAAAAAATTAAAAGACTAATTGTTTCTGACTATATCTTATGAATTATTCAAGCTCAACTTTTTTGAAATATTTGGTATTAAGAATTCTAATCAATTCCTATAATAACATCATTACTGGGAATACATGTGATATAGTCTCATGTGAGATTTGACTCCAGGAAAACTTCGAGGATCATATTTGTTCATTGATTATAAAACATATAGCTAGGGAAGAAGATGCAATAATAATGGGAAAACATTGAAACCCTAAATATATGTGACCATTTATGCACATTATTTTATTTCTCTAATTCCTTATAGAATTTATTTGCTGATAGAGGTACATGGAAAATAGCACATCCCTGCCTGTTCCTCAGAAAAATTAAATGCTTTCACATTCCAGGAAACGACATGAAAATCATTTTCCTCCTTAGTCTGGCAGCAATTTTGTATTATTATTTCATTTATGGAATATGCTGTCGACTTCACAGCATGGGCATTGGAAAGGAGGTGTGATTTAATAGTTCTTCATTATAATATTACCCACAGAATCCAATGATTAGCTCTCAGGCTTGACATCTGTAAACTCTAGTTTTCCCTTGATAGAAGGTAAGTTTGTTAGCATTTCTCATATAAAACTTCTCATAATAAAGAGTAGAATCATTTAAGACTCAAAAAAACTTTTCCCATTTCCCTGGTCCTTTCTTGGGTTCCAGGTTACAATATATATATTTGATAATTTACTAGTTTAGAAACTTATGGGAAAATATTCTTGGGATTTTTTTTCAGAAAATCATGATCTGATTTATTCTTTTAAGTATACATGTATTTTGAAACCTCCTCACATCAACAAATTAATTTCCAGTCTTGAAAAGTTTTCTTTTCTGCAATAACATATTAACAATTAATAATATTTTCTTTATTATAACACCCAAAGTAAAAGAAATTTTAGATCACTGTTTGTTACAGTTTTAGTAAAGAATATACAGTAAGTCTCTTACATCTTTTTGAGCCTTATGGAGTTCTTTTGCTGTCATTGAAAGAATGGCTTTTTCTGTGATTTCCTCCTTTTGTTCATTCATGGCCAGGTTTAGCTAGAAGAAATAAATAAGCACCATGAACACAGACCCTTAATGCCAATTAATACAAACATCTATTCAAGTAACTAATTTAACATGAACTTGATGGTATTTTTTATTAATTTTCTAGTTTTTTTATTAAAATTAATTTTATTTAGATTATATAGTGCTACAGTTACTCTTTCTGTTGCTGTGAGATACATTCAATAACAACTTAAGGGAGAAAAGGAAGACTTATTTGGCTTATGGTTCCAGAGAGGAGAAACAGTCCATTGTGGCGAAAAGACATGGCTGACTGGCAGAAGCTAGATAGAGGTGGCTTAAGTCACATTCATCATGGAGCTGAGAGAGCAGAACTACTATGGGAAGCAGGACAGGGCTAACCAACCTCAAGACCCACCCTCCGAGACATGACTTCTTCCAGCAAGGCTCCACAACCTTCCCAAACATCAAGTAAAGATTCAAATATATGAACGTATGGAGAATAACTTACACTCAAACCATGACACATAGAAATGTCATTATTATTTTTAAAATATTTAACACAATGAACTCTTTTACTTCTCTTCTAATTTAAGATACATATTTTGAAAAAAATAAAACTTTTAGTGGATAAGCTCGGAACTATAAAAATTGCAAATACCAGTAAGTCTTTTTAAAGCATTTTGAACCAACTCACAACTTTTTAATTAGGCTGGTCTTTTCTATTAAAATCTTTCATCCCAAGTAGTTAATAAGCTATTTCAAGACAGAAATCCAAGAACCACATCAGAAGTGTCAATTATAAGCCCTAGAATGTTCTAAAATGATTTCCATTATTTTATTCTAAAAAATCATCAATCTGAACATCTCAACAGTTCCCGCTAACATGTTCCATTTATAAAGTCAATAAAGATTTTCTAACACTATTGGTAATCACTTTTACAAAAGGTGAATGTGGCCCATTTCATGATTCTGTATAAGTAATACATATGCTTAAAAAAAGACTATTTTCAGCAAAAGCAGAAACTAAATTCACGGAAAAGACTTTTACACTTGACCTATATTATTAGAAACAAGCAGATAAAAATCCTGATAAAGAATTCTCTGAACTAGAATATCTAACAATTCTTAATCAATGTGGTTTTCCCATACCACATGTCCTTATTGAAGATATATAATGAATAATAATGAAGAATGACCATTTCTGAGTGTTGTTTTTTCAATGATGCTATTGTCAGTGGTCTTTCTCAAGTGTATGCCTAGTAAGCCATGTCAGGGTCAGCATAAATCTTCATTTCAATCTATTTAAAGATCTTTATTTATTATATTTGGGATAAACGAAGACACATACTTTCAACAATATCTCCTCTTTAACATAGCATTAGTCTTTGGACACTTCATCTAATGATATGTGATACAACTCAGTACTAGAGACATTTGACTTGGTAGGCAGATGTCCAGGGATCTTTAGATGATTCTGATGATCACATAAGAGGGTAACAAATGTTGCAATAAAGGACTTGCTGATAGTTTGGGCTTTGAGGGAGGGAAAGGAGGCAGATAGCTTCTGGAGCTTGCTTTTGCAATATGAAATATATGAAATGCATAAACTAATGATCTATATCTCAATAGAACTTAAGAAAGTAATAGGCTGAATTTTGCCCACAGTTGGTAGTTTGCCAAACCCTGACTTACTGACTTAGACAAAGAGCCACTGATAGGAAGTTGTGTTTGCTTCTTAATCATCACATAGGACTATTTTTAGAACCACCTTCTCCAAGTAAAATTTATTTCTGTGATAAAATGATATAAGTACAATACTATAAAAAACACGAATATCAAGCCTATGTCTGAACCACAGCACAACATTGGTCACTTGCCAGGTGAATTATATCTAAGGAAGAGAGGAGTATAGAAGATAGCAACTGGAGAATATCCATCAAACTTACCATTTATTACTTTGGCAGTGCTGTGAATAGAACCAACTAAGGCCTTGCATAGGCTAACCTGAGACACACCACCAAATCTTGGTTTTGAGAGAAAGACTTCTACATGTTACTTATTGCCCTCCTCTCTCCATCTCCCAAATGCTGGGATTAGAGGCATGCACCACACACCTAGTAAGTTCATCTACTCTTTATAAAATAGACTTCCAAGTTCCAGGTGCAAAAACCTTCACAGCAAACTCCTTTTACGAGGGAAGTAAAGCAAACACAAAATTAGAGGCATGAAGTTCTTTGGCATGAATCAGGTAAATCAACTTCTAATGAGGTTTCTATTATATTTATATATAACATTTAGATATTTAGACTCTTTTCCAAGTAACTTGTTAAAGGGTAAGAATTCTTCACCTTTGAAATGCTACAGTTGGGGAAAAAACTTCCATTTTGAGATCTAACTTTCCAAGAAGCACTAGACTAACACACATAAGTAGAAGGAAAACATACTAGAATCCCGAAAAACATCATACCATAGTGTCAGATAGGGGCATATTTGATAAAATGTAAGGACACACACATGAAGTCCTTCCTGGAAATAAACAAGCTATTCCAGAAGAGATATGTTTTAATGCAATCATTTAGAGAAAATTATTGGGTTAAAAATCAAATGGAGAGAGTGAAATTTCACCCCAAGGTATTAATAATATGCAGAGCTAATAGCATCTTTCCCTCAAAATCCAAGACAGGACAATAATAGTGGGATTCTTCTCTCCTGTCGTTTCTGATGAGATTGTCCTGTTTCTTCATTAAGACAAAATAACTAGATGCCTCTGGTGTGCTATCCTCATTTCAAACATATAAAATAATTATTTTGTCAATTAACTTGAGATGTCTGAGGCTGATTTTTCATGTATTAAAGAAAAGAGAAACTTCAAAAATTAAAAATCAGAAATATGGCTAATATTTGTGCTTAACTAGCTAAAATCTATCTGTAACTTTAAAATCTCTGCCAAATGGAGTAAAGGAAAAATAATCATTTTATTTTAAACACATCTTGCCCCCTTTTAACTGTGAAAAACACAGCTACATACTCTTTGTCCAATTCAAGATATGACAAGCAAAATAGCAATGCTCAGGTCGGCATTATTACTGAGTTTTGCTGCTAAGATTTCAAATACATGCCACAAACACTAAACATCCACAATTAGGCCAAAGCTCCTTATTAATTAGAACCAAAAAATAACAACCAAGAACAAAACATAGCAAAAAGTTAAAAAAAAAAAACAAGAAATACAATAAATTTGTCAAAGAAAATAGAACAAAAATGCTTTGAGAAGATAGTCAGGTCAGATAAACAGAAGTTAGATAAGGAAAAATTCACACCAAGCCATTTCAGAATTAATATAATTTTCCACAAAAGAGGCTAGAGATTTAGCTGAATGATAGAGTGCTTATCTACTATGCACAAAGATCTGAGTTCAAGTTTCCAACTACAAAATAATAAAAAAAAGAAATAACATTTTCCACAAGAAGGCACCTGAAGCAATAGATTCCACTGACCTGATTTCTATTATTTGTGACCTTTCATGGTACATTTTATTTCAAATTGTTGACACTAAAGTCTTAGGTGTTATTCCATCTTTAAAGATTTTGAAGGTCATAGATCAGTAATATATAATTTTATAATGAGACATGCAACTCTTAGTGACTGAAAAGGAAAGTGTTTCTAGTTTTGAGAGACAACTCAGTCATAGAGATCCATGAAGGTTTTCTATGAGCATCCTAAGGCAGCAAGCAGACTCAAGATCTCCTGAAAAATAATATATCCAGGACAGTTGTGAGCTTGTTTTATACATATTATTGGTAGCTGATTGTTTTGAACTCTCTCTAAACTATTTTGAAAAAATGTTTTCAACAATAATCATAAAACTATATAAAAATTTACTGTGGTAAGTAAAAAATATTTTATAGAAGGAAATAACTCTAAAATTACCATTCTAAAACTTAATTATTAGGAAAAATATAGTAATTGAAATAAACTGGTATGTTTCTCCTAAATCATACTGACATTGCAGATAAAACTTTGCCAAAGGGAGAAAAGTCAATTAGTCAAACCAAAACTCATGGCTCTTAACTGATGCTTTCCATCAGTTTCTGTTTACAGAAGCATAGTGAGTGATTCAAGTAAAAACAAAATGAGTCATGCAGAATGCTTTTAATAATTAAGTGTATCTCACTGAGAATATTAAATCTATCTATAAGAAATCTAAATCACTAGTAAATATTGATATGTTTATAAATTGTTTGATCTGTTTATAAATTATTTGATAATTTGAATGCAGATCAATATAGGCAATACAGTTTAGCATAAACAACAGGACAACCAGCCTTCATATATATTGACAAGCTTCCCAATGGTCTGTTAATATACAAAAGACTGGGACAAATTACTTATTTATATATACAAAACATGGTTATAAAGGCCAGCTGCAGGTATTTTTTTGGAAAGTGCATTTTAATAAGGTCCTATTCAGTCATAGAACAAATGGAGAAGAAGTAGTTTGCACTACAGAGTTTAGCGCAAGAGCTTTCTCTTTTTCTAACCACGAAATCAATCATTTGTCCAGACTGTGGGAGTCAGAGTTAGTTACTGAAAAGAGCTCCGTATATAAACAAGTCAATAACTCATTGTGTGTTATTGTCGAGCTGAAGAAGTCGGCTTTCAAAAAGCTGCCCCTGCTTCTCTTGGAATGAATGTCACTGTATTCAGGGGCTGGGAGAGCCCTTTGTTTCTAGCCATTGCTGGCTGCCATTTATGTATGGGAACGGGAGGTGGCTGCGGGAGAGCAGAGGAAGACATGATTCTTACCCTAGATGTCCAAGCATAACTGTGAATTTTGTCAGCCTAAATAATTTGTACCTGAAAGTACATAATGAAATTGATAACGAGTAGCCACATAAAAAATATTTGGCACTGGAATAAATGCCTGCATCATCTTCAATTGGACCAACCTGCCACAATTGGTTTCCTAGTTGTCAACAAAGATAAGTCTGATGAACAGGTCAATATGTCAAACAAATGCTGTCTGTTCTTGCCATAAATAGAAAGGTTGATTCTTGGGACAATCGAATGGGATTTTCAAAGGCTGTGAGTGTGTGTGTGTGTGTGTGTGTGTGTGTGTGTGTACACATTCACATGGTTCTTCATATAGTACCATGTTTCAATAGAATAATAAAATTTCTTTAGAAATACTTTTTGATACATAATAAGGAAATCTCAGCTCTTTGTAACTTCAGATGGATTAAATATCCTTTATAGTTCAAAATCACTCAAATTCAAAAGACACAAATATTGTCAGAAGTGCATTTATTTCATCTTCATTTTTGCTAAATAGCCACCATTCATCAGAAACAAGTTCAGAAGGGCCACAAGAGCAAGCATTATGGTTCATAATTTGGGGGGGTAAATAAGAAGAACAAGTGTAACTGTTTAATGAAAGACTTTTACTTCTCTCTCTGAAATCTTTGATCAAAAATCTAGCTCTTAACTAAAGATACGACTATAAGAAAAGAGGAAATTAAGA
This sequence comes from Typhlomys cinereus, assembly GCA_023101885.1. Lineage (NCBI taxonomy): Eukaryota > Metazoa > Chordata > Mammalia > Rodentia > Platacanthomyidae > Typhlomys > Typhlomys cinereus. Next base: position 293,470 of record JALPQD010000405.1, read on the forward strand.
ACATTAACTGAATCAAATTAATCTCAGGTCCCCTCATAATTCAGAAAATCACAGCAACACTTACTCTTATATGCAGCAAACTGTGCTTGATGTCTTACAAGATACAAACAGACTCACAATGAGTATAATATGGTTAATGGGACAGTTTTAAAACTTAATATAAAAAGTAAGAAACAGGGCTGGAGAGGTGGCTCAGGGGTTAATCCTCTGCCTTGCAGGCAGAAGGTTCTGAGTTCGGATCCCAGATTCCACGTATAGACGCCAGGCAGAAGCGGGGGCGGCCTGCGCTTCTGGTCCTGGTAGGGCGGAGCCTGTGAATCCCGGGGCAGAAGGCGGTGGAGGCGTCTATGGTGGTTCGCGATTCGTCCGTGGTTCTACACACACACATACCCACATGCGTGCGCACATACATACCCACACACGCACAATTGAATAAATAATAATAAAAAAAATTTTTAAAAGTAAGAAACAGTATCTGGCTTGGGTTAGATCACAGTGATGTATAAGCAATGCAATCTGCAAATAAACAATATTTAATGTTGGAATGTTTAGAAAAGGAGAGGCTTAATGGTAAGCCACACCTGATGAGAAGAGAGACATACTCATGGGGCCATTATTATTAATCAGCAAAAGCATAATATAAAAACTGCATGATGAAATTAGCTCTCAATAAAGTTGATGAAGTAGGTTTGAGACAGAAAGGAGAGAAGACTAGCAGAGCTTGAGGTACAATGAGAGACAAGGGTAGAGTTGAGCCAATCAGCTAAGGGAACGATCTGATTAGAGGAATGCTCCATAGAGGCAGTCAGGGCTGGACACTTAGCATGAGCTCATACTTAACCTCTGTCTGAATTCAAATATAAGGGGAAGGGTTGCATGTCAAGCGCTAAGAACTGTGAGAGAAAATTGGAGGACTCAGCTCCTCCTTTTCAATGGTTCAGTGATCCCTGATTTACCCAGTTCCAATCTTAGAGACCACTGTAAGTCCCTAGCTAACCCTCCTTCCAACAGCACAGTCACATTTAAGATCATATATGAAGAAATTTAGAAAGTGAAAGAAATCCAATTCAAAACTAACTGTGCCGGGGCTGGAGAGGTGGCTCAGGGGTTAAGCCTCTGCCTTGCAGGCGGAAGGTCCCGAGTTCGGATCCCAGATCCCACGTATAGACGCCAGACGGAAGCGGGGGCGGCCTGCGCTTCTGGTCCTGGTAGGGCGGAGCCTGTGAATCCCGGGGCAGAAGGAGGTGGAGGCGTCCATGGTGGTTCGCGAATTCGTCCGTGGTTCTACACATACACAGACACACACAGACACACACACACAGACACACATGCGCGCGCACATACACACAGTTGAATAAATAACAATAATAAAAAAAAAAAAAAAAAAAAAAAAAAAAACTAACTGTGCCATGAATTCATTTTAGGACACTCTCTTTAAACCTCACTGCTTTTTTGAGAAATCTACTTCCTGTATGTGTAACTTCCTGAGGACAGTTATACTTAATAGAGAATTTATATAAGAAATCATACCCTCAAATTGATTAGACAATATTCTTTCAATAGGACCTCCAAAGGCACAGAGAATAAGTCCAACACTATACAAGTGGGACTAAATGAAATTAAAAAGCTTCAACAAAAGGCAAACTATACAACGGGAAAGCATCTTCACTAACCACACATCTGATAAAGGTCCAATATCCAGAGTACATGAAGAACTTGAAAAATTAAATACCAAGAAAGTAAACAATCCCATTAAAAACTTCTCACAAGATGAAATTCAAATGTCTAACACACATCTTTAAAAATGGGCTACCTTCCTAGTCATTTGAAATGTAAATTAAACCCATCCTGAGATATCATCTCACTCTAGTCAGAATGGCTAAGATCCAAAATACAGACAACAGCAAATGCAGGTGTGGATGTGGGGAGAAGGGGACCCTCATACATTGCTGGTGGGCTTGTAAATTCATCCAACCCCTTTTGGAGATCAATTTGGAGGTACCTAAAAAAGTTAAAAATTGAAACTCCATATGACCCAGCTATCTCACTCGTGGGAATATTCCCAAAGAACACTGCAGCCTGTATCAGAGACACATGTACAATCATGTTCATAATAGTTTTTTTCACAATAGCAAAGAAATGAAACCAACCTAGATGTGCAACAGTTGATGAATGGTTAATGAAAATGTGATGCATATACACAATGGAATATAGTTCAGATGTGAGGAAAGTTGAACTAATGAAATTTGCCAGTAAATAGATGGAACTGGAAGAAATCATACTGAATGAAATACCCCAGACACAGAAAGACAGATACTGCCTTTACACCCCACCCCGCTCCGCCGGTCCAGGACGAGCGCGCATGCGGTCCAGCCGGGCCTCACCCCCCCCCCCCGCCCTAGGTAAGTCTCCGCCCTGCGCACCGCCCACCGGGACCCAGGTCAGCCCACAGGGACCCGGCTCCGACTCCCACCATCCAGCCGGAGCCATGCGCGGGGCCGAGGGACAAGAAGGACCTCCCCCTGCGCCCGGGCCCCGCCCCAGCTGCCCTCGGGTAAATAGCTCCACGCCGACGCCCCCATCCTCCCTTTACACCCCACCGTGCTCCGCAGGTCAGGACGCGCGCGCGGTCCAGCCGGGCCTCACCCCGCGCCCTAGGTAAGTCTCCGCCCACGCCCGCCCACCAGGACCCCAGGCTAAATAATTCAGTTTAGTGAAATTGAGAGATCTTAAGAGTTAAAATGACAATGCCAAAGTCAAAGTGCAAATCCATGAGAAGCAACACTCAAGTAAACAAATTTCCCACTGAAGAAATTAATCCCATAATGTTAGACTTCAACCAGAACAAACCCGCGGAAAAAGGCCAAGAAAGCCTCACCCAGGATAAAGACTTTCAAAATATGATCATTACCATGTTCAATACTATGAAAGAGGAAATCTGGGAGGAATTACATAATCGAATCAATCGCTTTAAAGAGGGACACAACAGACATCTGGAGGAGTTGAGAAAACCAGTGCAAGAAACAAAAAGTGGCATAGAGCAGTTAAAACAAACTCAAGCAGAGTTTAAAACTGAGCTAAAAGACAAGTTATTTTCAACCCAGAACTCCACAGAGAGTCTTATCAACAGAATTAACGAAGCAGAAAACAGAATTTCAGACCTTAAAGATAAAGTGGGAGTACTAATCAGCTCAATGGAAGAGGTTGTTAAAGCCAAAAAGATACTTGAGAGAAATATCCAAGAGATATGGGACACCCTGAAAAAGCCTAAGATGCGTATTCATGGAATACCAGAGCAAGAATCTCAAAATACACCCCTGAGGAAATTTTTAAAACGATCATCAAGGAAAATTTTCCTCATCTAAAAAAAGAGAGGCCAGGCTGGAGAGGTGGCTCAGGGGTTAAGCCTCTGCCTTACAGGCAGAAGGTCCTGAGTTCGGATCCCAGATCCTACTTATAGACGCCAGGTGGAAGTGGGGGGGGGCTGCGCTTCTGGTCCTGGTAGGGCGGAGCCTGTGAATCCCCGGGCAGAAGGAAGTGGAGGCGTCCATGGTGGTTCCCGATTCGTCCGTGGTTCTACACACACATATACACACATGCGCGCGCACATACATACACACACACACACAATTGAATAAATAATAATAAAAAAAAGAGAGGCCCATCCATATACAAGAGGCATTCCGCACCCCAAAAACATACGACCAAAATGGAAGCTCGCCACAGCAAATAATAGTTAAAACACTCCACATTCAAGATAAAGAACTGGTGCTGAGAGCTTCAAGGGAGAAAAAACAAGTCACTTTTAAAGGTAAACCTATTAAAATAACAAATGACTTCTCAGTCGAAACAGTAAAAGCAAGAAGAGTTTGGAGAGACATACTTCAAGTATTGAATGAGCAAAAATGTCAATCCAGGCTGATTACCCTGCAAAACTATCAGTCATGATTGAGGGAGAAAGAAAAATTTTCCAGCACAAAGACAACTTTAAGGGATACATGTCCACCAAACCAGGCCTTCAAAAACTGCTAGAAATGATATTCAAGCGTGAAGAAAAAAACAGGCATATCCAGGAGAACAGAAGGCAAATATAACACCATTAAAAGCGAAGCAATATACTTATAAAAACTACTAAACATGATAAATGTCTGGAATTAAAAATAGTTTCTCCATTATAACACTAAATGTTAATGGAATTAATTCACCGATCAAGAGACACAGATTACAAACTTGGATTAAAAATCACAATCCATCAATCAGCTGCCTGCAGGAAACCCATCTCACCACAAAAGATAGGCACGCTCTAAAAATAAAAGGCTGGTCAACAATTCTACAAGCAAATGGAAGCAGAAAACAGGCAGGGGTAGCCATTATACTATCAGACAAAGTGGACTTCAAACCAAAGAAAATTGTAAGAGACACAGATGGATTACATTTTAGTCACAGGTACAATTCACCAGGAAGACTTCACAATACTGAACATATATGCACCCAATACGGGCCCCTCCACATTCATTAAGAAAACCCTACAGCGTCTAAAGCAAGAAATCAACCCCCAAACGATAATTCTTGGGGACTTCAACACCGCCCTCTCAACATGGGATAGATCAACAGGTCAAAAGCTTAACAGAGACACTTTGGAACTTAATCAAACCCTGAAAGAAATGGACCTTACAGATCTCTATCGAACTTTTCACCCACGCACCAAAGAATACACATTTTTCTCAGCAGCACACGGAACTTTCTCCAGAATAGATCACATATTGGGCCACAAAATGAATCTACACATATACACGAAAGTTGAAATTCTAACCTGTGCCCTATCAGACCACCACGGCCTAAAGCTGGACATCCACAACACAACAAACAACAGAAAATACACTCACTCCAGGAAACTTAACACTATGATGCTGAATGAGAACTGGATTCAGGAAGAAATAAAAAGGAAATTCAAGATTTCCTGAAAGTGAATGATAACGAAAATACAACTTACCAAAATCTCTGGGACACAATGAAAGCTGTTCTAAGAGGTAAATTCATAGCTCTTAATGCCTACGTCAAAAAAAATGGAAACATCAGAAATAAACAACTTAACAATGCAGCTTAAAGCTTTAGAGAAACTAGAGCAATCTGATCCCAAAAGTAGTAGAAGAGAGGAGATTAGCAAAATAAGGGGAGAAATATCTGAAATCGAGATTAAGAAAATGATAGAAAAAATCAACCAGTCAAAAAGCTGGTTCTTTGAAAAAATCAATGAGATTGATACACCCCTAGCTAAATTAACCAAAAGCAAGAGAGAGAAAACCCAAATTAACAAAATCAGAAATGAACATGGAGTTATCACTACTGATACCCAAGAAATCCAGAGAATTATAACATCATATTTCAAGAAATTATACTCTGTGAAGTTTGACAACACAAAAGAGATGGATGAATTTCTAAGTAAACACAACTTACCTAAATTGAATCAGGAAGTTGTGAATTATTTTAATAGTCCTATAACATATAAGGAAATTGAGGAAGTAATCTCGAATCTTCCCACCAAAAAATGTCCTGGACCAGATGGATTCAGCACAGAGTTCTACCAGACATTTAAGGAGTTAATAACACCAATACTCCTTAAACTGTTCCATCAAATAGCAAAGGAAGGAACACTACCAAATTCCTTCTATGAAGCTAATATCGTTTTAATCCCAAAACCTAATAAAGATTCACTTAAAAAAGAAAACTATAGGCCGATCTCCCTGATGAACACAGACGCAAAGATTCTCAACAAAGTCTTAGCAAATCGGATTCAAAAACATATTAAAAAGATCATTCACGGGGACCAAGTAGGCTTCATCCCCGGCACACAAGGTTGGTTCAACATACGCAAATCAATAAATGTAATTCATCATGTAAACCAGTCCAAAGTCCAAGACCACATGATACTCTCAATAGATGCAGAAAAAGCTTTTGACAAGATCCAACAGCCTTTTATGATCAAAACGCTAGAGACAGTAGGAATGGAAGGAACCTTTATCAATATAATAAAAGCTATATACAACAAGCCCACAGCAACAATTATGCTCAATGGGGAACAATAGGAAGCATTCCCACTTCGATCAGGAACTAGACAAGGCTGTCCACTCTCACCACTTCTATTCAATATTGTACTTGAAGTCTTAGCTGAAGCCATAAGACAAGAAAGGGACATAAGAGGGATTCAAATCGGCAAGGAAGAAGTCAAGCTATCCCTATTTGCAGATGACATGATCTTATACCTGAGTGATCCCAAAAACTCCACCAGGAAGCTCCTGGAACTAATTGAGAAGTTCAGCAGGGTGGCAGGATACAAAATAAATGTGCAAAAATCAGAGGCCTTCCTATATGCCCAGAATGAAAGAAGTGAAAAAGCCTTGAGAAAACAATCCCATTTACTATAGCCCCTAAAAAAATGAAATACCTTGGTATAAACCTAACTAAGGAGGTAAAAGACCTTTACAATGAAAACTTTAAAACCCTCAAGAAAGAAATAGCAGAAGACACCAGAAGGTGGAAAGACCTCCCTTGTTCCTGGATTGGCAGAATCAACATCGCAAAAATGACCATCCTACCAAAGGCAATATACAGATTCAATGCTATACCAATCAAAATCCCAAAGCATATCTTCAAAGAAGTTGACCAAACAATCTCAAAATTCATATGAAGGCACAAAAGACCCAGGATAGCAAAAAAAATCCTGAGTAACAAAAACACAGCTGGAGGTATTATCATACCAAACCTTAGTCTATACTACAAATCCATAGTTATAAAGACAGCCTAGTACTGGCTCCAAAATAGACACACAGATCAATGGATAAGGATTGAAGACCCAGATATAAGCCCACAAAGTTACAGCCATTTGGTCTTTGACAAAGGGGCCCAAAGAATCCAATGGAAAAAGAATAGCATCTTCAACAAATGGCGCTGGCAAAACTGGATCTCCACATGCAGAAGATTAAAGCTGGACCCGTACTTGTCACCATGTACAAGACTTAATTCCAAATGGATCAAGGACCTTGATATCAGGCCAGAGACTATAAAAACCATAGTTGAAAGGATAGGGAACTCCCTCGAGCTGATTGGGCTAGGCCAACAGTTCCTAAACAGACATCCAATGGCACAGTCACTGTTACCAACTCTCAACAGTTGGGATCTTGTGAAATTAAAGAGCTTCTGTTCAGATAAAGAGATTATAACGCGAGCTCAAAGGCAACCCACAGAATGGGAGAAATCTTCACTAACCGCACATCTGAGTGCAGAGTTCTATGCTGTCCAGACTGCACAAAGAACTTAGAAAACTAAACACCAAGGAAACCAATGGCCCAATTAAAAAATGGGCCCTGGAACTTAAAAGAAACTTTACCAGGGATGAAATTAAAATGTCTAACAAATATCTTTAAAAATGCTCCACTTCCTTAGCCATCAGGGAAATGCAAATCAAAACTTCCCTGAGATATCATCTCATCCTGGTCAGGATGGCAAAAATCCACAATACAAACAACAACAAATGTTGGAGAGGATGTGGAGAGAAGGGAACTCTCCTACATTGCTGGTGAGAATGCAGGCTCATACAGCCACTCTGGCGAGCCGTCTGGAGATTCTTAAAGAAATTAAAGATTGAAATGCCATATGACCCTGCTATTCCACTTTTGGGAATAACCCCCCATACAGCAGAGGTTCACCTCGATAGCACAAGCACGACCATGTTCATAGCAGCACTGTTTACAATAGCAAAGTCATGGAATCAGCCCAAATGTCCAACAGTTGACGAGTGGATAAGGAAACTGTGGTACATCTATACAATGGAGTACTACTCAGCCATCAAAAATGATGAATTACTGGAATTTGCCGGGAAATGGATGTCATTAGAAACAATTATATTAAGTGAAGTATCCCAGACCCAGAAAATTAAGCGCCGTATGTACTCCCTAATAGGTGGCTCCTAGTACCAAACCCACCCAGCCCACCTAGAGACAGTAATTCCAAGGATTATAAACAGGAGGGATGGGGTAGGAGGGCCACACCAGAAACAAGGAGAGAAGGGACCATGTTACAGCAGGGAAAATAGGCCTCCACCATGGACCCAAATAAGTAATGAGACATCTGATTAAGTTCACAGACTTTTGTTCCTGATCATTTACTACTGAGGGGGTGTGATCTCACCAGAGGAGGAGAGCATATAGTCTGGCAGATAAAAAGTAACCATTTTGCAAATGAGTGATAGACCCCTCCCTTACTGTGGTTTCCCACTTTTATTACATCTACCTTTGAATGTGCTTTTATCACAAGACTCTAACAGCTTTTTGTCTCTGGCCAGGGGGTAACATACAATGCCCACCAGGATGGAGTGAAGGGCATTGCAGGAGCAGCAAAACTGCAAAAGAAAATCAACAAACCACAATCCAGAACTTCAGAGACTCTATATCAACCACCTAGAACTAGGCCAGCTTAGTCTCTCCCTATCTTGAAGCTCAGGAAAATTTGCGGAAGAGGGGGCGGTAAGAGTGTAAGAGCAAAAGGATGGGAGGAGCAATGATATGTAAGATACTCTATACTAGTTAGGGCTGAAGCAATCATAATTGGATTTTGCATGCCCTGCGCATTGTCCAACACACTGTTGACCTCACAAAGTCTAGCATCTGCTAAAGGCACCAAGAGCCTTGGAGGCAAAGGATTGGCAGCCACAGCAGTGTTCCTATACCTAAGGGGAACACGGGAAAGGGTTCAGGGAAAGGCCACTGGGTCCTTGTACGTCATCGGAGAGGAGGGCCCAGAGGAAAATCAGACATGCACAAGAAAGGACTCTCTGGGAATTGGGGTGGGAGGCACTGGGGGATAGGGAGGGAGAGGAGTGGGGAGGGGGAGCAGGGTATACGGGGGGAGGAGGAGGGAGGGAGGGAGGGAACTGGTGTACCTAATAAGTTTGTATGAGCTGAAATAAAAAAAAAAAGAAATTATTTCTGACCTTAACAGGGCATTTACATTATTTATGTAAAGTCATATATAATCATATCATATACTGTAAAATTCATTTTATATGTTGGATTATATACAATATATAGTCAATACCTAAATATTATATGCTACATATAAATACAGTTTATATGTTATGCAACTTAGTAACATATATTGTTCTATTACTTTTACAAATTCAAAATATTTTGAATTCCAAATGTATTTGATTTCAGGAAGTTCATATGAAAGATTGAGCTCTAAATTTCAATGCAACTATCAGAATACTAATTTTGAAATAGGTATTATTGAAATGAGCAGTTGACTAACACTAGAAATTTCTCTGATCTCCATCCATGCACCATGGAATACATGTGCATTTTCTCTTTCACACACACACACAAATAAAGTATTTTTAAAATTTTAAGGATTACAGTAAATAATGTTTAGGCAATAATTTATGAATTTATGAACTTATAAATAGAAAAGATCTTTTTAGACCTAATCTGGATTACATTAAGTAAATGAAAATCTATTTAGAACTATACACTAACAGGGTCTTTAATTAAGCTAAAAAGCAGCAGTACATTGAAAGTGTACTTGTGATATTTCAATAAATTAATATTTTAACATGTGAAGAACACTTCTATTTTGATTCTTAAAAGTAGTTAGAGAGATGGCTCAGTGACTAAAGCCTTTGCCTGGCAAACAAAGAGTGGAGTTCAAATCCCCAAATACCACTAAACACATGGGTCTCCTGCATGTAATTCTAGCCCTGGAAAACAGAATCTGGGAATGCCCAGAGAAAGCTGGGTGGCTAGAATAGCCCTAATGGGCACTCTGGACTTAGGTGGAGGCTTACCCAAGTAAGGTGGATGCCCCTAGAGGCACTGCGCATGCGGCCGCTGTGTCCCATGTGCAGCGGACGGTGGCAGAGAGATGAGACTATTTCTACATTCAGTTCTGACCTGTGGACAGCTGAGTGATTAATAGCCTGACATACCACACTGCCTGCCAAAACCCCTGAATTCCATATCTGAGTACTCAACACACGAAGGTCTTTCATGTAGTAGGTTCCATGTGCACACAATGTGGACGGCCTCCCTGGGTTGGGGTTCCATATGCTCACAAGGCGGGTGGCCTCCTGTGTGCTCACGAGTGGGATGGTCTCTTGGGAGACAGGTTTCCTCAGGTCACAACGTTGGCAGCCTCCCGTGTGCCTGGGCTCTGAGTGTTCACACCATAAACTCAGTCTCATAGAAGATGGACAGACTGCTATTCTTCAGCTTAATGTGTTCTTAACCACGTGGAGCTGGGAGCTCAGTTATAACCATCTACATCATTAATGTATTTTCTTTTATTGCTTAATACTATTTTACATTGTCCAGTTTAAAAATTAGGACATAAAGCAGAAGGTGCACATGTTAAAGAAACATCCAGGAGAAGTGAGAGGGAAAAAGGGCAAGCTATTATCAAAATGCATTGTCTACATGTATGAGACTGTAAAGAAATAAAAATAAAAACAAAATTAATTTTAAAAGTAAATAAAATTCTTACTTATCAACAAAGTAAGGTGGAAGAGAAATTAAAGATTATTCCCAATATCACTGTTTGGAACTCACAGGCACACATACTCAAGTGTACTTGTGCACATACACCTGGGCACACATGCACAAATGCCCACCGACATGCAAACACACAGATATACGCTATACATAGAGGAAAGGAGGACAGAAAAGAAGTGTTGGAGGGAGGGCAAGGAAGGAAAGAAAGGAAGAAAGGTAGGGAGGAAAGGAGGAAAAGAGAAAGAGAGAGGAAGGAAAGAAGGGAGGGAGGAGGGAGGAAGAGAGGGAGGCAGAGAGGCAGGGAGGGAGGCAGGGAGGCAGGGAGGAAGGGAAGAAGGGAGGAAGGGAGGCAGGGAAAGAGAAAAGGAAGGATTGGCAAGATGGCTTAGTTGGCAAATGTACCTACTCACAAATCTGTGTTCAATCCCCAAATCCCACATGATGGAAGGAGAAAATTGACTTCTGAAAGTTTTACTCTGACCTCCATATGCATCCATATGTAGTTGTGGCACATCATAGACTCCTCTCATTCTCTCTCTCTCTCTCTCTCTCTCTCTCTCTCTCTCTCTCTCTCTCTATCTGTCTCTCAAAATACAAACTATCAAAAGAAAAAAGGAAACAAATCTGCAAAATAATGTGAACAGAAAATACACACAAAAATCCACCATCATGGGGCTGGAGAGGTGGCTCAGGGGTTAAGCCTCTGCCTTGCAGGCAGAAGGTCCTGATTTCTGATCCTAGATCCCACGTATAGTCGCGTCGCCGGGCGGAAGCGGGGGCGGCCTGCGTTTCTGGTCCTGGTAGGGCAAAGCCTGTGAATCCCGGGGCAGAGTAAAAGGAGGAGGTGGAGGCAGTTCATGATGGTTCCCAAATTCACCCGTGGTTCTACACACACACATACACACACACACACACACACACACACACACACACACACACACACACATGCACACACATACATGCACAATTGAATAAATTTTTAAAAAATTTAAAAAATTAAAAAAATCCACCATCATTGCTAATGAAACAATAGAAGCTGAAGTAAAGACATGCACTTTGTCTTGTGGCATTGTGTAAAAATGAGGATAAATATGTGTGAGTTTAAGGACTAATGATACAGGGAAAAACAAATGCTTTGGATTTTTAGAGGGAGATCTCGCAATGAATGCCAGGCTTCCAAAAGGTATGGACCCACACATCCAGAAATGCCTCTTGTAGGGATTTTCTGTCATGAAACAGCAGCAGATGCATGCGCCATCCCCGACAAAACATGGTGGCAACTTGTAGAATATACAACTGTTCAGAATTATATTCACAGACTAGACTGAAATCACCTATTTAAATTGTGCTATACCGAGTTTAATAACAAGAAATAATAACACAGCAAGGGAAAATGTCTCAAAAGTCTTAAATACATATCAGTAGATAAGAAGGTTCTATATTGTAAATATTAAAAACAGCTTCTAAGGACAGTGAGATTGTGTACAGTACAGCCCTGTCTCATTTTATAGCTGCTTATTTAATATACTACAGTATCTATCTGCAATACATTACTACATATATTAACCTTGAAGTATCACTGTAATTAATATTCACCAATACTTCTAACTTGCCACTCAGTTTTATTATGTGCTCTCTGCCTACAATTGCCTCATATATTTTCCTCCTTGTTAATTTGGATTCAATCTTTAAAAAACAATCTCTAAAGGATTTGGGATGTGGTTTACTGATAGAGTGCTTGCCTAGAATGAGTGATGATCCAATTGATAGCACTGCAAATAACAATAGTTGCTATTATTACCATCATTATCATTTTGAAAAGGTAAACAATAATAAGAGAAAATCCTAAAATTTCTAAAAATAGACAAAAAGACCAGAACCATTATTGCCTTTTGTTTTGAAATTGTTCACAGTCTACCAAAATTCTTTGAGAATAATAAAGAAAATAATATCAATAAATATACATCAGGTTTTTGAATTCTGGTTTCAAAACTATATTGTGCATATTTATTGCTTCTTAAACTTAAATTGAGTTGAGAACAACTACAAGACAATAATCAGATATGATAAATATGTCTAAGGTTAATTATGGATTTATTAGAAAATATGATCAAGGGTATCCATAAGATAGTAGTAGACATATTTATAAATATTTCCTTCATATTGAAGAAAACTACAAAAACTCAGAGTCAAAATTATAATCCTATTGATATGAATTGATTTTTATGAAACTAATTAGAGAATAAACTGCATTTGGAATTGTTAATTTTGAAGAATTTATTCTTAAATGCTGTAACCTAAGAAAAGAAATTGAAGTGAGATCTACTGATTGTCAACCATTATTACTGAAACTTTCTAAAACACTTTTCCAAACTTCTCTTTTTGTCTCTAAGATTATGAAAGCACCTAATGTTATTACTTTTACAATTTAACATATATTAATATGTTCTAATACAACTAATATAGAAATTAAATTAACAACATTTGTTAATGTGTTCTAATACAATTAATATAGAAATTAAATAAGTATTTAGAGGCAGCAACAGTTTCATATTTAGTAATTAAGACTTTTTCAATGTGCAAATGCAGAAATGTAAGTAAATATATATAAAATATCTGGGCTTTTCATTAATAAAATAATAAATTGCACATTGTTTGACTACTTGCTTTTTTGAGTAACAATGTCTTCAAATGTTCCTTTGAAATTTCTTGAACATATCAGAACTACTTAGTCATTTATCCTCATTAGCCAAAGAGTATGAAGCTTAGTTCAGACAGGAAAAATGGATTTTAGTAACCCATCACATGCAATGAACTACTGATAAAAATATTGTTATATATTTCAAAATTGCTAAGTGTAGATTATAAATGTTCTTATCACAAATCAATAAATATGTTAGAGAAAAAATTGTTAATCAAATTGATTTAATTATCCCACATTTATATGATTCATGTATTTCTGACACCATATTGTACTCCATAAATATATGTAATCACTATTTGTTTATTAAAGATAGTAAATTTCACAAATTTCATTCATCTGCTTCAAGATTTTAGTTTCAAGCTTAACAGAAAGCTCCTGTCTAATCAGGTCAAGCTTAATTTTGTGACTCAGAAGTCTAGAGTAGGCAACAGAAGCACGCTGTTCTCTAATTGCATTCCTCAACTCTTTTTCAGTTGGGGATATGTCATTTAATGCTTGAGTCTATGCAAAAAAGTTAGTATAATGGCCACCTCCAAATACAAGTCATGTTGGAAGATGGGGTGTGGCTATACTTCAGAAAGAAAGAGAAGAATTATAATTATTACAGTCATAGTAACATATAATTATTATAACATTTATAATGGAATGTTTTCTCCCTGTGAGGTGATCATGTGATCCGTTGCCCAAACCAGGACATGCTTGAACATGACTTCATGCTATCAATTAAGCTGAGATAACAAGTGAACTCTAAAAATGCTTGCGGATTAAAAAAAAAAAACCTTTCCCTATTTTTCTAAAATATTCTCTCTTTCCCTTTGGGTTGCCTTTGTAAAAGAATTTGTTATCTGTTTTTTATTACCAGCAGAGTATTTTCAGCAGTTTAGCATATTCAACCACATTTATTGGAATATTCATTTACTGCCTTTTTTTCTTTCCAAAGAGTATGCTTCAGGATGTAGGATTCCTCCTTCTACTTATAGTCCTTCCTGTGTGTGTGTGTGTGTGTGTGTGTGTCCTACTGAGTTTAAGTAAGAGTTGTCTGCAAGAGCATGTGAATTGTTTATTTACTAAAAAATGGACAATTTATCAGTGGCTACACCACTGAAGCGACTCATAGCCATTCTAGAATTACTGATACTTTCCTATTTCCATTGGTCCTAGTAAACAGTAAATAATCATAGCATGCAAACATTCCTGTCCCTCTCAAAGCTGAATGAAAGTTGAAGCTTTCAAGACCAAGAAGGCACTAGGAAAGTCACACTCAACCATAAAAAGAAGATCCACAAGTCTGGTGGTCTAAGAACTATGATTCTGGAGGAAACCCAAACACTTTTTGACACAAATAGAAATGAACTTGACCACTGAGCCATGAAATTTCCCCTGGAAATTTGTACTATGCTCTCATGCTGACTATGCAAGGGCATCAGGACAGTACTTAGACCTCTTCTATATAAGACAGTGAGCTTCTCTACAGTAAACTCAGTCTTTACCTATCTCTGTAATCCCATGACTGGCATATAAAGACACTGAAACAACGCTGGCTAAATGAGGCAGACTTGCACTGCAAAAGTGGAAAACTATGGCTAGAATATATAGACTTCTTTGTAGAAGCAAAGTCCTCTGATAAGCATTGCTGTCTGCCTGAGCAAACAAAACTAACTCAATTCTTGGCTTTCCCAGCCTCCAGAATCACAAGATAAATTACCTTCTATTCTTCATAAAAAAATAGCCAGTCCCATACGTGTTATTAATGCAAAATCATTTTAGTGTTGCAAAACTATGTTATTATATCAAAATTGTTGTAATAGCAAATTGACTTAGGTAAACATCAAATAAAGGGGTATAATGTATGCGTTTTCCAAAGCCATTCCAACATACATGGCATTCTAGATTTTGCATGGTTAATAAAGGATATAAGAGGGAAACCCAGCATTTAATTTTATTACTGGCTTCATCCTATCTGAAGTAGATGTCCACTCCTGCTGGTAAGGACAGCATACATGCTTCCTCATATCTTATATGATTTTTCTTTCTAGATGTTTAGCCTCATGTTCTGAGATTCCTGTATCATGACTGGCAGATGCCATTCTAACCAGTATAATTTAAGTAAAGATATAACAATTGTGAAAACTTGTAACTAGAATAGGAACTCAATGAGAATTTTTTTTCTCTCATTTTGACTTTCAGAGATTTATGCAGATTCTAAATATTTTCTGTCCTTAATTTCAAACTTTACTGATGCAAAAAGAACCTAAACAGTATTTTGGATGGTGTCTTAATTTTCTCACGATTGTGACAATGCACCTGACAAAAGTAATCTAAGAAAGGAAGGTGTCATAGTTAGGCACAGGTGTCAACTTGACGATTGAGGGTTTGGGCTCTGGGCACATTTGTAGAGAATTGGTGGTTGAGATGGGCCCAGAGCAAACCTGCAGGAGATTGTCTAGCTGATGGGGAGGGCCCAGCCCATGGTGAGTGGGATTAGGCCCTGGAATAAAATACAGAGAGCTGTTTGAAGGAGTTGGCATCCTTCTGTTCACTTGGCCAGACATGCTGGTCTACCAAGTAAGGATTGTCTATCTCTCAGCCATTATGTGGTGATGGTGTGATCAGTTCCCTTAGCCCTGGTGTTGATGTGTGCTTTCCTGTCAAGCTGGACTAAGAACTGTAACCAGGAATCATAAGAGAATAAACCCTTTGTTCCTGTAAGCCATTTGATGGTCATTTATTAGCAACCATACAGGTAAACTGCAACAGCACACACTTCAAGGACACAATCTATCATAGTCAGGAAGTCATGGGGACAGGCACTGGAGCAGCTGGTCACATTTTGTCTGCAATCAGGAAGCAGAAAACAATAAATGCTGCTGCTCAACTTACTTTCTTTCTTTTTAATTGTCTGAATCCACCCATTGTGTCATTTTTTTGACACAAACAGATAACTTCATTCTGAGCGGTCCAATGAAAGTAAGTAACAGGCCAACACAGCATCTCTTCTTTTAAGATTTATGTTTTATCCATAATTCCTGGTACTTAGAACAGCCTGTGTCCAGACTCATTGCTCCTACGACAAAGCCTTAGGCTGCCATACTCATGTAGAAAAGGAGAATGAATATTCTCCTTTTAATAATTGATTAATATTAATGAATATTAATCAATTTGATTAATCCATACACATCAACTGATGAAAAAAATCTGTCATTCAATAGGTATAAATGGTACCTCTTCAGCTTTTCAAATAAATTTATAATTTTCATCATGCAAAGAAAGGAAAACATCTAGTTGGTTGACATAGTGATTATTATGCTGAATCCTCAGTCCCAACTCACTCACAGCAACTCACAGACCTCCTGATGATCCTATTGGCTTCTTTTTATGTAAATCTGGCAGTCCCACCCATGGATGGTTCCATTCACATTTAGGCAAGGTCTTTCCTCCTCAAATTATACTAATCTAGGTAAGCCCTTCCAAATGTGTCTAGAGTCTTTTCTCTTTCATAACTTTAAATCCTATCAGACTGGCAACAATCGATATCAACCATAATAGACACCAAAGAAAACAATTAAATTTTCAGTTCTCAGTTTTATCTAGAGCCCAGATACTTTGATTATGTGGACATTTAATCATCTGACCCATCATCATCATCTCTCATTAGAGATGAGCAATTGCTGAGGACTTTCTATTTGTTAGGCTTTACAAGCATCATAACAAGAAAGAGCAAAGTATGTTAGAAAGAAGGTAAATGCTCCTGTGAATTCTAGTGGTGTTTTGTGTCATGGGTATGGCAGCTTGCATCACTAATGTCAATCAAAATGCTTGTTAAATATTTACTATATTTCTGCCCTCAGAAATAGAAGTCAAGAAGTCTTTATGGAGTTAAAATCTTAGAAGGTTAGGCAAAAGATGATCAACATAACAACAAAAACTCTAAATTTTCCTGGGAGAAATTCCTAGGAAGTTTCTTCCCAACAGAAAATAGTTCACTAGGTTAAATGAGTGACCGAGCTAAAGACTGGAAAGAACATGAAATGTAGGGATTAATAAGGAAGATCATCTTGGACGAAGTCACCTCTTTCATGAACCATCTCACACAGTATGTTATTCAATCTTCAATATAACTCTAGAAGGAGTTTTAGATTAGAAAAATAAGATTAGATCAGCTTAAATTCAGAACTATGCCTGCTGGAATCCATTAAAAGTCCTCTTTGCTTAGATACATCTCAAAGCTGCCTTGTGAGGTCCCTGTTGGACCAGCTGGCTAGCTGTCTCTGAAAAGGAACAGATGGAAATACTCTAAATGTCACACACTGAGAGACAAAATCAAGGATTTTAAAAAAGGTACTGAATGACAACAGAAAAAATACATATTTTAATAAATTCAAACTATAATAATTAAACACAGTATTTCTAATACAATTCTTCTAAAGAGAAGAATGAAGTTTTTTGAGAGAATACCATTGCATTACTTGAAACTCATAGCTAATATAGAATCTCAATAAAATCAATTACACGTATTCATTTGAGAGAACCTTTCTTCACTTTTTGCTCGCATGAAACAATTTGATTTAGATTTGGCCCATAGGTTTAGAACTCTGATGTAGACCATTGATACCAGCACTGTCCAGCAGAAATCTCATGTGAATTATGTATTGTTAACTGGTCCACTGGTCACATCCTTGAAACCAATGAGACCAAGCACTACAATTGTGGTTAAAAAGATAAAAACTTATTTTAGTGACAATATTATTTATTCAGAATATTATCATTTAAACATGTAATACACAAATTTATGGGCTTTTGCTATCTTTTTTCTTCCACATATGTGTTTATGGGGTATGCATATGGGATGCATGCCTGTGATTATGTATGCCTGAATGTGCGCTTGCATGTGGGTGGGTATATGTAATGAGTACACTTGAACATATGTGCACCTTTGGAAGTCCAACAGTGATGGAATCATCCTCCATCACTCTTGTACTTTATCGTTATGAGGTCACAATCAAACCCAGAGGACACCATCAGGGCCAGTCTGGCTAGCCAGCTTGCTCTGGGGGATTCTTGGACTTCACTTCACAGAGTAGGAATTATAGGCAGATCAGTCATACTTACCTGGTATTTTTACGTGTGATCTGGAGATCCAAACTCAGTTCCTTTTGCTTGCGAGACAGCAAAAGATGGCACTGAGCCATCTCTCCTTTGCTGCTCTTCTTTAAATTCCAACATGAATTTTATACTTGCAATATACTTGAATGTGGATCAGCCATACACCAAGTACAACTCAGTTCTAGGAATAGGTCTGAATAAGGTGCTGCACATGTGCAAAGGGGAAAACACAGAGTTTGTCTTTTGATGACCACTTTGAATTCAATCTGAAGGAGTCAGCTCAAGAAAATGTAGACGTGAAAAGAGATTCAATATGCTTGCCAGACTTTCTAGATTGTTTGAGGCAGCATAAATTTAAAACTCAAAGTAGAGTTTCCTGGTTTTCATATGTGAAAGATTGACTTTTTAAATTTTTTACATATTCTACAGACCAATTAATTTAAGTCTGCATTAAATCCATTCTTGATTTCTGTATCTATTCCCTCTGAACTTTTCCTTGCTTTTCAGCAACTGAGCTATAAAGTACACATATGGCCCATAAAAATAGAAAACTTTCAGGTCAAGATAAAAAATATTGGGCTAAGAGCCTTTATAAAGATGGGGAGGAGCAAGATACTCCACACAAGTTAGGGCCAAAGTAATCATAATAGGACTTTGTATGACCTGCACAATGACTGACATAT